>OZ023211.1:43710992-44312758 GCA_963995525.1 Escarpia spicata | reverse complement strand
GGCTCCTTTACTCCAGCAGAGACGAGAAGAGTCAGCTTTGATGTCGAACATGAGCTTAGAGAAGCCATGAGCATGTAGCCACAGATGGAAGCAGGCCGTTGTAATATTTACCTAAGTGGCTTGGCATAGCCGGAGAGACTGCCGTGGTAACTATTACAATGGCCCGATGATAAAAAATTATTGATAATCCCCTGAGCAAATCTGGGCCAACGCTTGCCTTGCACACGTCCTCACCCTCGTGTTTCCGTTCGGACATTAAAGTTGTTTCTGGACGATAAAAACAACTTAAGTAACTTTCCTCCGCTTTGAAACAACTCTTCACCGCTACACATTTGAAAACGAATTGGCATAACCCCTCTAGCAAGTATTGCGCTAGAGGACTATGCATTGGTCAAATCGCACTTCCGGTTCGCGCGAGAAATTCCCGCGTTAAAAGTGGCGACGGCCATGCCTTGCTACGACAGTTACCTCTTGATCGCAATAAATCAAATTATAACATATTCACGAATATTGCATCGCAAAGTTTGCGATACAAAAATGCAGTTGAGTAGCAAACTGCAATATTTGTCTCGCAAAATACGATGCGATACCGCTTATTTCGTGCCCTGTATTACTATTATTACTGTTAACTCTAGGTATGTATTTGTTTGTTCACGACAGTACCAACTAGCGAACGTCAACGTGGCCGTTCATAATAATGTTGCTCCGCCTAGTGAGTATCCAAGTCACGAAACTCTCCATAACGGCAACCTGTCTATAACGGGTAATTTTGCGCGGTCCCGACGATGACCGTTATGGACATGTTTTACTGTATATATATATATATATATATATACCTTTTCCATAAATAAACACAAACAATTGATGTGCCCTGACTTCGACTGATAGTTTACAAACACAGCAAACAATGTCGGAGATTTTTCAAACGTAACATCTTCTAAAATTATTTTATGTATGGCCACATGCACGCGTAGTCGTGTACATCCACGGTGCAATGCGTCATTTGTACAAAGTTGTACAAAAACGTATTCTTTACGTATTAAATTATAAAATTGCGCCATGAAACCATTGTTGTACAACTTTTAAAAATGTGTTTCTGAAAGACACTTTTAAAAGTTTATATATATATATATACATATATACATATGTCGATATGTCGAAACGAGGTTGAACGCTGCTACATGTGGCTGCTCCCGGTCTGACTAACATCTTCATTTATCAACGCGCTTAGTTTCTGGATAGTCTTCGTGCTGTGTATTATCAATCGTGAATGTACAATAACATAAGTGCCAGGTCTGTGGCTTGTTTATGTCTTTAACTACACGTTTTTACATTGACCTTTAAAACTGGCTTTTATCCTGAGGCGTGGCTGCGTCTGTGAACCGGTTTGAACTTTACACGCTACGATGCTCCCTGTGCAGCGTACCGAAAATTGCCTGCCTGAAGTAGCGATCGTTGAAGCATGTCGCTGTGCAGAACATTGCTGCTTAATTTAAGGAGATTCGTGCAGCCGCCTGGTCACCCGTGGACGGCAACAATCGAAAGACTGCATTTGTGTCGACCACCAACACGACGTGGCACTACAGCCGGAATACGACGACGATCCAGGCCAATTACCAGGGTGGCCAGCAGACGACGGTGCCCTCAGTTAATAAACAAAATGGTATCAACACCGCAAATCTGATTCAACTATCGTCGAGGTGTTCAGGCAGCGGTTCATCAACAGCGCCTGACACTCGTACGAAGTTCGCCTTGACCAATGCCAAATCAATTCGAAACAAAGCGTTGCTCGTGCACGATTACATTGACGAGCGCGAGCTGGATGGACCTTGGCGCCTTGACGGAAACCTGGCTGGGAGATGACGAATCGGCTGCCATGTCTGAATTGTGTGGAGATGACTTAATGCTAGTCCATCAGCCGCGCGCAGTGGGGCTCGTCGTGGTGGTGTTCTCTTTCGTAGAACATTGCAGCTCGTTTTGCGTTCCGAAGTTGACACACATGCAGTGAGGCGTTTCACGCTATTTTGCGGAACATAAGAACTGCAACACGCATGTTATAGTCGTCTACCGACCACCATCGTCCGACTTCCGCTCCTTCCTGGGTGATGTTGGGAAAGTGTTGCATATCGCCTCGCCCACCCTAGTGAGGCTATCGTGTGTGGCGATTTTAACACGCGATATGGCGACCCAACGTGTACTGACGTAGCGAACCTGGCTAATATGCTGGATACTTCTAGCTTTGCACAACATGTCAGAGGCTCAACCCATGAGCATGGCAACACACTGGATCTTGTTATCATATCGGAGACGTCAGACATTATCGCCACCGAAGTTAAGCCGATTACTATGATCACCGACCACTATGCAATTGAATGTATATCGCACCAGCCAAAACCAAAGCGCCTGAAACGCCACGTCGAGTATCGAAAGAACGCAGCAATTGGTAACAGTCGGTTTGCAGCTGATCTGGCGGCTTCTGATTTCTGTGCTTCTGATTTGGACCCGGTAACCAGTCTACCTCGGTATAACTACTGTACAGGCACTGTCGTGGGCGACCATGCCCCACTCGTCACACGGACTATCACGGTGAGGCCGATGACTCCATGGCATACCGGCGCACTTGCCGAAGCGAAACTTGCATTACGCCTTGTTGAACGCCACTGGCGGCGATCTGGTCTGACAGTCCACCGTCAAATATACAAGGATCTGCGTAATACTTATCGGAAGGCACGCAATATTACCAGTCCGAGATCACAGCAGCTGGCGGCAACATGCGACGGATATATAAGATTGCCAACATCCTGCTTGGCCGAGACGGTAACAAGTCGCTACCTGAAGGATCTCATGCAACCGACTCTGAACTCGCATCTAGCTTTCAGAGAAGCTTCACCGAGAAGATTGATGCGCTCCTCTGCAATCTGCCTCGGCAGCCAGTTGCCGACCTAGCAACATATGTCAGGTCTCCCCTGATGTACTTTGAGGTTGCGTCGCCGACAGATGTCAAAAATACGGTGTTGCCATCCGCTGCCAAGTCATGCGAACTTGATCCACTCCCATCGTCGCTCCTCAAAAGGCATGTTGATGCTCTCTCTCTCCGGTAGTAGCATGTATAATAAATGCGTCTGTATCACCTTCAGTGGTTCCACAGGCGATGAAATGCGCTGTTGTGATACAAAAACTGGAGAAACATAACTATGACGTCAATGTACTCTCTAACTATCGCCCCATCTCTAACATATCGTTTGAAGCGAAAACAGCAGAGCACTTCATAGCACGACAACTACAACACTTCATCGAGGGAAACGGCGAATATCCCGTCTACCAGAGCGCATATCGCCTACGTCATTGCGCCGAGACAGCGCTTCTGCGCATCCGCAACGAAGTGGCGCAGTCGACTGATGCACGTCGAGGTGTACTTCTGGTGCTACTGGACCTTTCTGCTGTGTTCGACACACTTGACCACGCTATTCTGTTGAGACGCCTGCACTGTTATGGCATATGTGGTGCAGCACATGCTTGGCTGGCGACCAACCTGCATGGCCGAACGTCTGTGATACGCGTCAAAAAAGAAACATCGGAGATCAGTGTCATGAAGACCGTGTTCCATAAGGTCAGCCCTTGGACCAATACTATTTAATATTTACATTGCACCACTAGCGAAGATTCTCTTACAACATGGTATACAACATCATCTATACGCTGACGACGCTCAACTGTACGTCGACTTTACACCAACCGATCACGCAGAAGCACTCGCGGGTATGGAGGCCTTCGAGATGTCAACGTCTGGCTCTGCGACAATGGGCTAATACTCAAGCACACAAAACACATATGTGGGTGCGTGCGTGCGTGTGTGTGTGTGTGTGTGTGTGTGTGTGTGGTGTGTGTGTGTGTGTGTGTGTGGTGTGTGTGTGTGTGTGTGTGTGTGTGTGTGTGTGTGTGTGTGTGTGTGGTGTGTGTGTGTGTGGTGTGTGTGTGTGTGTGTGTGTGTGTGTGGTGTGTGTGTGTGTGTGTGTGTGTGTGTGTGTGTGTGTTTGTGTGTGGTGTGTGTGTGTGTGTGTGTGTTTGTGTGTGGTGTGTGTGTGTGTGTGTGTGTGTGGTGTGTGTGTGTGCGTGTGTGTGTGTGTGTGTGTGTGTGTGTGTGGTGTGTGTGTGTGTGTGTGTGTGGTGTGTGTGTGTGTGTGTGTGTGTGTGTGTGTGTGTGGTGTGTGTGTGTGTGTGTGTGGTGTGTGTGTGTGTGTGTGTGTGTGTGTGTGTGTGTGTGTGTGTGTGTGGTGTGTGTGTGTGTGTGTGTGTGTGTGTGTGTGTGTGTGTGTGTGTGTGTGTGTGTGTGTGTGTGTGTGTTTGTGTGTGGTGTGTGTGTGTGTGTGTGTGTGTGTTTGTGTGTGGTGTGTGTGTGTGCGTGTGTGTGTGTGTGTGTGTGTGTGTGTGTGTGTGTGGTGTGTGTGTGTGTGTGTGTGGTGTGTGTGTGTGTGTGTGTGTGTGTGGTGTGTGTGTGTGTGTGTGTTTGTGTGTGGTGTGTGTGTGTTTGTGTGTGGTGTGTGTGTGTGTGCGTGTGTGTGTGTGTGTGTGTGTGTGTGTGTGTGTGTGTGTGTGTGTGTGTATGTGTGTGTGTGTGTGTGTGTGTGTGTATGTGTGTGTGTGTGTGTGTGTGTGTGTGTGTGTATGTGTGTGTGTGTGTGTGTGTGTGTGTGTGTGTGTGTGTGTGTGTGTGTGTGTGTGTGTGTGTGGTGTGTGTGTGTGTGTGTGTGTTTGTGTGTGGTGTGTGTGTGTGCGTGTGTGTGTGTGTGTGTGTGTGTGTGTGTGTGGTGTGTGTGTGTGTGTGTGTGGTGTGTGTGTGTGTGTGTGTGTGTGTGTGTGTGTGTGGTGTGTGTGTGTGTGTGTGTTTGTGTGTGGTGTGTGTGTGTTTGTGTGTGGTGTGTGTGTGTGTGCGTGTGTGTGTGTGTGTGTGTGTGTGTGTGTGTGTGTGTGTGTATGTGTGTGTGTGTGTGTGTGTGTGTATGTGTGTGTGTGTGTGTGTGTGTGTGTATGTGTGTGTGTGTGTGTGTGTGTGTGTGTGTGTGTGTGTGTGTGTGTGTGTGTGTGTGTGTGTGTGTGTGTGTGTGTGTGTGTGTGTGTGTGTGTGTGTGTGTGTGTGTGTGTGTGTGTGTGTGTGTGTGTGTGTGTGTGTGTGTGTGTGTTTTGTGTGTGGGTGATCCTGTGGAGGCACACACTTGTATCAAATGCAGCTTACTTTATAACATACGTGGGAACTATTGGTACACAAAACATGCCGCATCGTTGCTGGATATTGCAATATGTTAAGTCATGATACTTGAGCTGTCGAATCATTTCCAATATTTTTTTCTATAAGTTCAAAGATGTGACCCACCCATTCCAAAATGAGACGCTTACTTATATTCACAATAATTCCAAAGATACTGTAACTTGAGTGTCGAAAATGCTCAAATTACGGTTTTTAGAGAAAACAGCGTAACATTTACCACTCAGTTGGCTGTGGCATATTACCCTGTCAACTGAGTTTTTCACAATTGTAGCTGTCGTTTTCACTCTATCAGCTGTGGTTTTCACTTTTGTGACTGTGGATTTCACTCTGTTAGCTATGGTTTCTACTCTGCATGCTGTTAATTTCACTGTTCACTCTGGTTTTCTCATTATCGACTTTAACGTGAAACATTTCCAGCAATTAAAGAAATATCGATGTCATAAAACGTCAAATTAAACACATTTAGTAATCAACGATCTCTACACCATCTGCATAATATATGTGCTGTCATTAAAGCGCCTTAGCTTCCGGAGGAAAATATACGTTGGTGTGCATTTATGTATATGTGGTCTACATTATCAGTGAATATAAGTACGAGTCAATCAGAAAGCATGTCCTTCTGTTTACCAATTACGATTACATAAAGTGAACAAAGCCTCTAACAAACGACTATCGCAACTGTGAAGTGCACGAGTCTGCATGTATCGTATGAGTCTTAAAAGTATTAGAAAATGTCGTTAGGAAATGGACTGTTATGTCGTGTTTATTTCACTATATATGAAATACAACCGTCGTGTTTTTGAACGTGGCTTGACTTGATTTGGAACTTGTCAGTTTTTTACTTGTCAACAACATTACATTTTTGGGCACAACTGAAACATCAGCACTGGTATCAACAAAATAAAGAGAGGACTGGCTGACAAAACCAACCTCCCTACAAAGGTTTATTCCAGAACAATCAGTGCACTGTGGTGGTTTCGACCTCCCTCGGAAGACATGAACGAAGCTGAACCGCATACGAACGGTAGTTGGTAATTTCAAAGCACCTATGTATAGTTGGGGACTGTGTGAAAGTACTGCATGCGAATGCGGTGCGGACAAACCATCAGCAGATCACATAATCAGCCACTGCACTCTCTATGGTGCTCCAAGAGGAGAAACTGCATCGCAGAGCTGGACCTGGCGACCCTCGAGAGGCTGCTCGACAACACTCTGCAAGTCTAAACTGTAGACAGCATTATACTTACGCGGGAAGAGGAAGATTTGGCAACGCATCTGCTTATAGCAGATTCATATACAAGTTGATCCATTATAACAAATATGATCAACATAACCTATTTTGTTACATCAAAGTAAGATGAAGACGTCGCAGCTGTTACCACAACTGGCACAAACTCAAGACACTTACCGCAGTTCGAACAATACAGCGATGCGGCTGACAGTGGACTGCGCACAAGAGAGAAGAGGGGGTTCTTATGTAGCTATCGTGGAGTGCGAAACAGACGGACGCGTGACGACAACTCAGCCGGAACTCATTCGTTATTTTTTCATACAATTTGCCATTTATTTGAAGCATGCACTAACGTACTAACGTTAGCTCCGTGCGGCCCGGAGCGGTCACGCAATTTTTTTCGTCTTAAAAACGTCTCTCAGAAATTATAGATATGCGAATAGAGTACCTTTTGTTAGTAGTACATGGATGCGTGCTGGGTAGATTGTGCTTGGTACCAGGAATGAGCAGAGCCCTATGACGTCACGTCTTTGTAGCGCCAACTGACGGATAATTGTTGAAATAAAATCTGCAAAGGGTATTATAACCTAGGTCTGGTTTTCGTAGCAATAACAATTAAAGTAAACTGTTTGCTCAATTGTTAATACGGAAGCCTCATTTTGGTCAGGTTTTGGTCACGTAAACTGCCATTTCGGTAACAATACATTTAGATTAATATTGGGTGTAGTTTACAAAGTACGCAAACGGAATTCCAGCGCTGACACGAGGTCAGGTTTAGCGGGCAATCTTAACAGAGTTGCCAAGAGATGTACGCTAGCATGTCACGTTTGCAGAATATTTAAAACACATTAATGGTTGCCTTGTATCCACGTGCAACGCCGGTATTTTCAGCTAGTAACGTTGATATATATATACATATATATATATATATATGTATATATATATATATATATACACATAATTCAGTCATAGTTTCTAGTTTTACGAATCATTTATTTTCCCCGAAATGTCATCAAATACAGCCCACTTTTTTGCCGCAGTCAGGAGTAAATGACGATGGTTTGTGTGGTTTTTTTCTTCAAACTTGTTCATATCAGCCATTTTCAAAATCCTACAGAAACACTAAATTGAATTGCTGTTGTTTGTTTCGAGAATATACATAGCATTTCAGAAATAATAGATCCTCGTGCAAATGTAACTTTTCGCTAGCTTAATGAAGATATTTCAATTCGAAAGACGTAGAGGACGTTCGGTTTAAACATCACCAAATTTACAAAACGCCAACCAAAGGTACCCGGACTGAAACATGTCGTTCGTTGTCATGACGGGCGTATGTTCTGATCGTAAACAATTATCTCTCATGACGGACGTGTATTTTGTTCTATCCCAATGTTTGTCATGACGTTTTGATGTGTATTCTAAACAACCCTAATTTATGTCCAGCCGATAATCATCTCCCCTGATGTTGTTATCATATGAACACCAGCACAGAAACAAGTTATTTTGATATCGACTGGACTTACATTATTTTTATAAGATAGCCTTCCCATAATTGTTATAATATCAGAAGAACGGTTGAGCGGAAATGGGCACAATGCTTTCTGTGAGTCAGAAACGATCATTCTGAAAAAATATGTTCGTGAAATGTAATTGGTAGAATTGTGTTTTGGTTGAAAATCATTTTACAATAATCTTTTGTCAGCATTTTCTCACCACGTGCGCTTGGTTGTGTACAATCGCGCAATTAAGGTAACGCCATGGCTCTGTGTACCTTGCACCGCACCGCACCGCACCGCACTGCACGGCATATGTTAATGTAACAGCCCACTGCTACTGACGGTAGTTGTTTATCACACGTAATCACGAAGTGATATTTTGTCAAGCACATGAAAATTAAATAAAAAAATGCTACGCACGACATTTGTGCGTGACTACGCTTCACTTAATGGGATCGCCTCGCTAAACATCAATTGGCTCTATAACCGTTATTGTCAAAGAAAATGTCAATGTTGTAGCTTGTCATAACATCGTCATTGTGTTTGTTCGTTCATCGTTCCGGTTACGCTTTCAGTGTACTTAGTTCAACGCCATATTGTCTGGGTTGCATCATCGCGTAATGCGCTGAACGTCCGACATGTAGGGGAGATCGGGGCAAATTGGACCTCCTAAGCAATCTTTTAAATCGAATCCAATAGTGAGTCTTACGATAAATAATATTATTTCAACGAAATAGAATTATGCCCCCAATTTCATGTCCTATAATTGGTCCATTTAAGTGTAATAACGCTGAAGGTTTACCCACTGACACGTGTCTATTTTCACCGTTATCATTCTTATTCGTACCACACAAAAACGGACAAAGTCAAGTTAGAAAACAAACGAAAACGAAACTAATGTAAAAATGATGAGCTGATTATAAAAAAATCTTATACATCATGTGAATTAATTATTACTGTTTAAAGGAAACATAAATACTGTCGTCTTCGAGTAATATTGTCAGCTACCGATAAGTTCAAACACAACTGTTTAGAAGTTTAGATTCTTTAACTGTAACTGTCATGGTCACTGCATACGTTACCTAAAATGTAATATCTCTTACTGTAACTTTCACTCATAACAAGTCAGATGAACTTCATTGTATTTGTACTGCATGGCTGTGTCCAGCTTTTGTGTAACGTTATTGTTCTCTTCAAACTGTTTGCTGTTTCATAGTTTCGTAGCTTTTGCAATTGGTCATTTTCGTCTTTCCTACGAATCTCTTTTTCCAACGTCCTTAGTAAGCGTACGCTAATTTCTATGTAAGACCATCAATGTTCTGTACGTTGGTTGATTTTGGAGGTTGTGATAACATCAGCCGAAGAAACACACGATAGGATTGGTGCAGGACGCTCCGTGTCCATTATATTGCCACGGTTGGTATAAAACTGATCTGTATCACTTCCAGTGCTTGGAATTTGAAGACCACAACCTGCTACCAGTTATGGTTGTCTATGGCAGGAATGGATTGGCCAATACTGGTTGCGATGACACATTCGACGAGACAAACATTGGACAACAAACCACAGACGCTTGTGATTTAATTACTCGCGGGACCTGTGCTGTGTACACAATAATGTTACTACATAACGTCCTCGTTGATTGTTGGCGATATTGTTTTCTACGAAAACAGTAGAGGACAGACTTACATATGTCCATCAAGAATATATATTTTGGAGGGACACATCGCGCGAACAAATCACGCGCGCAGAAAAGGTAAACGTATAGTCACATGCGTGGTTTCTGCTGTATCTACGTTTCTGCTGTTTTGTTATATGTTGCTGGATCTCACATTAGATCCGTCTTTAGTCAGATATATCGGTCACTGTGGGCAAATGACGTCTACAGACTTGCAAACAAGTTATTTTTCTAAAATTAAAGCGAGCCAGGTTTTTGAGACATACCTTTATAGCGAACGCAGACCACGTAATATAACTACAGTGCACCACATCGATGACGGTGACGTAAACATCCGTAGTGTTTCAATTTATCGGGCGAAATTGTAAGCAACCGTGTACACTGATAACCACTGGTTACCGAGCAGTCCGTGGTGTTTATACAGTTAATACGTTGCGTCTTGTCGTAGAGTAACGATTTTGAACAGGATGCAACAGAAACCGAATGCTCCGTTTGGCGCGTGAAGTGATATCGTCTTATGAATATTGTAAGTATTTGATCAAAAACAACGTATAGTCTATTTGACGCATTTTTACATGCCATTGATGAAACAAGTGATTCTGAATAATAATATTGATACGTTGCAGAATTAGTTATAACGTTTTTGTGAAAACTGCATAGTAAGCGTACATCAGAAACCGAGTGGACCAATAGATACGTTTGTGAACAAATTAGTATTATTGGTCAACAACATATATGCAGCGTTCATTTGCCATCAAGGCAACGGTATTCAAGATTACTAATGTTTTGGGTTCATACGCAATGCATTTCATAGTTTGTCACAAAATCTAGTACTGTTTTATTTAGAAATGAATTGGAATGTTCTTGATGTAAAAATAATTGTCATGTGCAACGCTTTTAAGTAATAGTATTGAACTAGTCTACGACTTTGGTCACGAAACCTAAACTAAAATGGTAATATAATGTGGTATGTTTGTGCTTTTATTTCAATTCAATCGAATATAATAATTGATTTAAAAGTTGCTGCGTATATGTGCCGTATATTCCCACACACGTTGACACCAAACGTAATGTATAACTACTAGTTATATAGCAGATTATGTACATGTTGAAAAACTTTCAAAAGCCTTATCTCCATTTTCACAAAATAGCCCATTACACAGTAAAATTGACGATATAAAATATCATCCTGGCGGGTTGTGACCGGTAAATGTCATAGATAAATCCTGGCACGGGTGAGAGCTTGTAACATGTAGGCATTATTTGCCTAGTCTACATAGGTCATGTCGCTTCACTCCTGTTAACCGTGTATTCAAAAATACGACACATTATAAATATATACCTTGCTATATGGAAGGCATTGAGCCAGATCGAAGCAGTCGGTGTCATAGTGTAATTGACAAACATAATGGTTTCCAGTGCAGCCTCGATAGAATTAATTAATTGTTTCCGAATCATTTATTAGTCATAAACTGTCAACAAATACATCACATGTTCACGCCGCAGTCACGATTAAATGTCGATGGTTCGTGTTTGTTCGTTCTTCGTACTTTTTCATATCAGCATTTTCATGTTTGTTTTATTTTAATCGGTGTCGATGTAATGTCGCAGACATTCATTTTGTAGAATTGTAGAAGAAATAATTCCGGTTATTAGCTTGTGTTTATTGAATAGAATATGAAATAAATACGCGGAATGCGTTCGGTTTAAACACCACCAACTGTACATCGCACCAACTGAATGTAACTGTAGTGAAACAACCCCTTCGTTGTATGTGCGTCGGAACCGGTATCTTTGGTAGGCGGCTGGAGAGATGTTTAATATGTTTACCCACCCAATATTTCGACAAGGGTGTACCTGGAGGCTATTTGATGAGCATCAAGGGCGGGTGCAGCTGAACGTTTTGGTACGACCCAGACCTCCAATATTCACCACGTTCCGAACACTATGCATTGTCTTGACGGGCGTGTATTCTGTCCTACCCAAAATATCATAACGTTATAAAGTGCGTGTATGCTGACCTTTCTAGACGATTGTTATGACAGGCGTGTATTGTGACATACCACAACGCCTGAATGGCATTACGATGAGGGCGCATTCTGTCCGAGATGGCTGTCCTCCGCAGTTACGTGTCCAAAACGAGGCTTCCACGTTAACACTTGTGGAAATCGATTTGCTTCATTCGCTTCCAAAACACCCGGACCTCGGACCTTCTATAATGTCAACACTTAAGATGAGCAGACACTTTTCCATATAAATAAGGAATGTTGAGACCGACTTAGAGTGACATACTGAGATCTCCCATCTATTAAATACACAAATATGGTAGCAAGTGTGATTAAGTAAGAACATATGGTTTGCGTTATACATACACTTTCTTAAAAACAGCTTAAAATGGTAGTTTAACTAAGAATGCAACATTAAAAATGCAAACGAACCGATGTAACGTAAGCCAGTACAGTGAAATGAAGAAGGATTTAGAATAAAGAACAGTATATAGCCGTGAGGTCGTGAGCTTACGGGTGTGTGACCACCGGACCATAGGCTCGAACGATAATGATGATGATGATGATACCTGTCCGTTAATGAAACACGGTATGTACCGAAACGCACGCATCTTAGTTCAATAGGTTAAGCCAGTCGAATACACGACAATCGTTTGCTACCAGATCAGTACCGAAACCGTTCACGAATTCCTTCATAGGAAGTCCACGACATCGAAACATGAGATAAGCAACACAGTATTGCCCGCAACCGTTAGACACGGGACTCTGAAGTCTCTTTGAATTATGAGTCCATTCTACGTAATGTTTATTCATGAATCATCGGAATTCGACGTGTCGTGGCGGCAAGCCGTACGAGCAGAAGTGTTCACCTTGACCTTTATCGTCCAGGTACAGCGCTATCCAATGTCCTCCCGGTTTCGTCCTGTTGTGCGTGTTGCATACGAAGGCCATCGGGTAAGCGTCTATCGTCTCGGTGAGGAGTACGTCTTTGGGTACGATCCTACGAACGATGCCCTTGGTGTGCGCATCCCGGACGAGTAGACGGGCGATCTGCAGGGTTTCCATCAATAGTCGTAGATGACGTTGCGACTCGTATCGATCTCCAGGACGGTCTCGAACTCGGCGTAGGCGACGACGTTCACAGTGTTCGTCAGCGCGTCGCGGAAATGAATCTCGATCCGCAGGTTGCCCTTTTGTACCAGATGGAAGCAGCAGTCGTCGCACGAGTCAGGGGTGAGATCCAAGCCGAAGAAGGTGTAGCCGTGTCGGAAGTCGGCGCGAGTCAAGCCGTTTCCTTCGTCCTTCCACACCTTACCCATCGAGGTGAAAAGGTTGTGGTAGCACCTGACGAAGAGGTCGTCGTCGAAATTGGGTTGGAAAGGTTTGGAGGGTATCTTTCGTCTGTCTACGTACACGGCGAGGAAGTTGATATGGTTGTTTTTTGGCGTTGAAAGGGTTTTTAGCGTAGGTTCCGTTGTAGGCGTCGGTGTCGATGCAGCACAGCACGAGAAGTTTTGGAAAAGTGCCAGGAAAGAGATCATTGTGCGTGTGCGAGCGGGTACCCGTGGGAATGGAGTAGACCTTGCAGTCGACGGGTCGCATCGGGTATTTGGCTGTGCTTTTTTCGAGGGCCTTGATGTGAGCCATCTGCACGCCCGGATTCAGGGTGGCCTTCTTGACGAACAGCGTGGCGTTGATGATCTTTATCTTGTAGTCGGGGTTGTTTCCATCGGCCATAAGCGCGAAGGCGTCCTGGCTGCGTACCAGACGTATCTTGACTTCTACGCCGTTGATGAGGAATTTATCCTGGAGGAACAGGTCCACGTGGAGACGACCCATCATGTCGACCACGCGACTCCCAGTCGTACTGGCGCGTCTGGTGACGAACCCCGCATTGGCTGCATTTCAGGCGGCTATTTCGACGGCTTCCATACGATTACTCGTGTCCTTGCACCACATCTGACTCGTCAGTTGCGTCTCCTTGGCGTCGTCCCCGTAACTCAGCAGCGTCTCTATATAGGCGCGGTACGGGTACGTGTTGGTCGAGGGGGTGACGAGCGTTCCGTTCAGGTAGACGTCGACCTGGCTGAAAAGGGAATGGAGCCAGTTATTCACTGGACCGACGGGATCGGCGCCCATCGAGGTCGCTTCCGTCGGCGCGGGTTACCTTCGCTTGAACGTGTAACATCGTGCTGGCGAAATCCAGGTAATCGTCTCCGGAACCGGCTATAACGAATTCTATCGGTCCACCCGAGTCGAGCGACGACATGGGTTGATGTTGCACTACGTGACTATCGATGATACTGGTCTGAGTCGGAGGCACGGTGAAGATATCGAGTTCGCTCTTGAGTCCCTCACACGATTGTTTATGAACGAACGCCATCGTCGAATATGTCGGCCTCGCGTGTCCGACAGCGGCGGCGTGTCTTCTTCGTCGTCCGTCTCCTGGCAGTACTGACTTCTTTCGTAGGGAACGCGCGTCTTATATGCGTCTTACGCGCTTGTACACCAGGGGTCATGAGTTGACTCAACATCTCTCTACCGGCGTCCGTAACGCGACGTTTGGCGGACGTTTTGATGTTCTCCCCCGACAGGACGTCGTCGGCTATGCGCGCGCCGGTCGACAGCGCTCTCTTTCTCAACGCCACGGTGCCTCTCTTGACGAGCGGCATGACGCTACGCAGTAGACCTCCGAATATACTTCCTAGACCGTGTCCTCGTTGGAAATAGGGAAGCGCGCCTCCCGCTTGACGAGCGTAGTAGTCGTTGTAATTCATCTCTCTAGAACAGTGCCGTCCGTCGTCGTCGGAAATGAAGCGTCGTCGTCAGTTTTCCGCTTTCGAATGGCACGGGCCGGCTGGTATCGTCCCTTATATCGATCTCGATCGTGCAGAATTCTTTGCACAGGACGGGTAGGTACTGGATCTTTTGGAAGGCCGTCGTCATGGTGTCGCCTTGTCTACCGCTCAGCGGAACGATACGTCGCCAACGATTCGAGGTTCGATGACGTTCGTGTAGACGTATAGCAACTCGAAACCCCGCGTCATGTCCACCACGATGTCGGCTTCGATCAACGTTTCCTTCTTCTTCTTCGTAATCTCTCCGAACAGTATGGTTTCATGAAAGCTTAGAATGCTGCTCATCATATCCCCGCTGAATATGGCGTTCGACAGCATCACCACTGTAATCTTGTGCGTGGTGGGGCTGTAGTATAGGCGCACAACATTATCCGGTAGCACACGTAGTAGAGCTTTGTTTATCGCTTTGACGAGATTCTGCGGTCCGTGATAATACCAGGCCTCGATATTGGTTTTCGTCGTAGTCATCTCCGTCTCTTCATCCTTAATTCTTAGGCCTATACCGAACCACGCGTCCTTCTCTCTCACGTTGTACCAACTATGCGGATAGATTATCTCCGCCAGACCACACTCCCACTGACCCGACAAGTTGATACGTTGCGGTAGCGTCGTGATGTAGTGGGTCAACGTGTTGTCGGGATGCGTACGCATGAAAGCGTTGCTAGGTAGCGTCAGGTAGAAATCACTGCTCATCATGTTGTCGCAACGTCGGACTGGATAGCAGGTAACCCAACGAACTACTCAACAGGACC
Source organism: Escarpia spicata (assembly GCA_963995525.1). Taxonomy (NCBI): domain Eukaryota; kingdom Metazoa; phylum Annelida; class Polychaeta; order Sabellida; family Siboglinidae; genus Escarpia; species Escarpia spicata. The sequence continues at coordinate 44,297,471 of OZ023211.1, read as the reverse complement.
GTCCACAGAGTCGCGTTCTCGTGTCCGATGGATAGGTTGTAGATGCTGACCAAGATAACACTGTACAAGACGATAACCTGACACACAAAAACGATCTCCTCTTTGGGACACGCGGTGCCGAAGATGTGCCACGGAGTCATCTCTTTCTGCGGCGGCGCGTCGACTTCTTCTTCGTCGACAACGGAAACTGTTGTCGTCTCGTCCGTCATGAGCGGATTAATGACATCTCGTCGGACGCGTGACTAGTCTTTATAGTCGACGAGGGCCTTGGCATCGATCCAGCTATTGAATTTCGAAGGGTATCCAAACCATTTCACTAACACCTCCCTTCGCCTCCATACCTTGTGTCGCTGCACTATTGATTCCACGCGGTACAGTTTATCGATCGGAACCGTCACCTTCTGCAACTTCGGTTCGTAGAAGGTTCCGTCCAGTATCTCTCCGAGATCGTCCGTCAAACGATAGACGGGCGGATCGGACGGTTGCACCTCGCGTATCGTGTATATTTCCTGTGTCCAATTCGCCATGTACCCTTTGTCGAACCGTCTCTTGACCTTGCTGATACGCACGCGATCCGCCACGTGGTACTTGGGCACGCCCTTACCGTGCTGACCGTCGTACAAGCGCTGCCACACCTCTTCCCGATTAGACACATTCACCTGCGACGGAGGCATCCCGATTTTGCGTGCGATTGAAGCGTTCCACGATGCTCGCCTTGGTCTCCTCGTTGTAGGTGGAGAAGTGATGGATGCCGTACTTTTCCAATACACCACGAACGCCACAGTTCAGGAATTCCAGACCTCTATCGGTCTGCAACGTCAGCGGACGATCGCCGTCGGTGAACAGTCCGTCCAGCGCCCTCGTCATAGACGTCGCCGACTTGTTCTTCAGGGGAACGCATCGGGCGACTTTCGAGAAGACGTCGATCACCGTGAGTAGGAACGTCGTACCTTCGTTGTCTCTTTTCAGACTGGACTCGTCGACGAGATCGGCTTGCCACTGTTGATTCCGGCCTCCGACGACCACGCGTCGCCGCTTGAAATGAACTCTGACCGGTTTGTATAGAGTATAGGCGTTCTGTTCCGCTAGCCATTGTTCGACGATCTTTCTCGGTACATGCTGTATAGGTCGGAAGGCGGCTCGGCGCAAAGACTCGATACCTCCGTAACTTCCCACCTTAGCGGGATCGAAGTAGACTCCCTGGAGCTTTTTTCGGTGGCGCGCCATATACGTATCAGATAGTCGAGGTGAAGCGCGGCGTAAGCGATACCGGCAAACAGACGACTGTCCCACGTCATTATGCGTCGTCTTTAACGACTCTCCCACGACGGTGGCGTGGGTAGAAAGACCGAACTGGCCAACGGTGCTAGGAAAGCCGACAGGAAACCACCGGTCTGTCCCTCTCCGACCTGGTTATTACTACGACCGCCGGCGCGTTTCTCCGTCCCAACCCCTGGAGCAAGATGCGACGTCTCCTGACCGCCGGCGCGCCTCTCTCTGCCGACTCTCTCTGTACGGGAGTCAAGGGAATGTTCTTCTTCAATATGTTGTAGGCGCACTCGGCCAATGCGCACAAAAGATCGGCGTCGGCGTTGTTGATGATGGCACGTCTCAATTCCGTGCTCTTGTATCTGTTTAGAGCCTGTATGCAGAGGATATGTCTCTCCACGAGCTCGGACATCCTGCGACTGAAGAGACGATGTGCATGCGCAGTCGTCTTATACCTTGGGCTGGTACACGTACTGAACACCGTCGTCCGGAAAGATGGCCGTGCGCAGACGCATGTCTTCGGGTGTGTCCTGTTTCAGATCGATCAGGAGATAACCGTACGGTAATGACGTGGCGTCTTTGAACGCGTCCTGTACAAATTTCAGGCGTCCCGGATACATCTGTCGCGCCAAGTGACTTATCTGCGACGCGTCGCGAGGATTCTTGAAGACCACCATGTATTGCGCGTTCAGACTGATCGTGCGACTCTCCTTGTTTTCCGGAAACAGGTTCTGCACGAGATAGAGTACGGAGGTGTTCTGATGATGATTCTTTTTCGTGAACAAGGTCGTGACCCGTTCATCCGTTTCCGCCATCAGATCGTCTACGACCACGAGGTTTCGCGTCGATGCGTCGAACGCGCCGTTCGGTAACCCTTCCTCGAACCGTACCGAGTCGTTGTCTACGGACGCGTAGGCGTTCTGCCATTCTCCGTAACACCACGTGATCTTCTCCGGAGGCGGATCTATCATCGTTGCGGCGTGACGTAGAATGCGCGTCACGAAGGTACTCTTACCGCACCCCATCGGACCCGCGACGATACAGGTGAAGGGATGTTTCCATCGCGTATCCATGATCGCGTCTTCTAGTAGGCGGTCGCGTTCGCTGTGATGTTAGATACGACGATACCTCCACCGCACGAAGAGCGAAGGGGAACGTACAACAAGACGTATAAGACAAACAGGTACACTCCGACTGTTCCTACTAGCGATACTCCTATGACCACTCGCGTCCGTGACATGGTGTTCTATAACGATCGATTGCATGACATCTGTCTAAGTAACTTTTTTTTGTCTACTGTCTGCCTACTAACCATGTGACAGCTAAGAGGCGCCATTAACCCCAACTAACGTAGGGGCGCATTTCCTCTTTGTATCAGAGGTGTTTCGGCGTAAACTTACACGGCAGTCGATCGTTATTACACGTCCACCGGTCCAGTTGTGACTCCGTCCTCGTGGACCACGCGCTTGGCGTAGAAGTAGGTCAAAGCCGCGCGTTTCTGCATGTACGTCAACACGGACGAGTGATTCAACCGGAACCCGCGGTTCTTTCCGCTTCCGCTCCGTCGATTGGTTATCACGTCCAGGAACGTCTGCTTGTTGACAGGTTGCGTGCGACGGCGTCGCCTGGTGTAAAGCCAGCTTAAGTAATATTTACACGAGGTGATCAGACTTCAATCAGGTTGGTTGCGACGATATCGCCTCGTCGCGGCGACGGCGTCGCTTTGTGTAAAGTCAGTTAAGGGGCTTGGGAATTATATGCTACTTGGATCCAATTAATTTAGTCACCATCTCTCGACTCAGTCATTATTTGCTCATATCAATAACCCAAACTGCACAACACGTTTTCAACTAGATATTTACTGCAAAAAAACGATCAGGAATTACGTTTGCTGCATAGCTACAAATACGTAATATTCAAACCAACTAATAACATATTAGTAATCGTCGATAAATTATCGGCAAACAAATCGAAGTATGATCAATTTTGAGAACAAATTAATTCGGTACTTCTATTTGTTAAAGAAAGTGTTCAAAAATGACGATGTTGTATTCAGTTATGTGTTTGCGCTACTGTAAACGTTGTCCCCAATCATGTGACGGTAGACCAGATGACTACCGATCATGTGGTTGCTGATCACGTGACAGTCTTCATTTTTCAGTGACGCCTTCAAAGCGCACTCTTGGTATCTATAAAAAAGAACGTAGTCGTATTTAACCTGAGTTATATTTATCATTTGACACATGGGTGATAGTTATTATATTCCATGTGTAAAACGAATTTGACAAATACGAATATCGTACTACTTTATAAAACTGATAGAACAAAATTGGCATTATCGCCAGCTGAAAGATACGCAGAATACAATTTACACTACTGTTAATAAAACAGTGTGAAAGTACATTATTTATATATTAGACGGTAAAACATTTTGAATGCAAGTTAGAAAATTACAAATAACTTAGTCAAAACAGAAAGAAACGCAGGATATTTCATTAGAATTGCAAAAAAGCTCTCTATCCAGAATGTTTCATACAAATATCGTATAAATCTATAAAACTAACAAAACAAAACTGACATTATCGCCAGCTGAAAGATACGTAGAATAATTTAATACAATTTACACTACTGTTAAAAACACAGTGTAAGTTTTAATTGTGAAAGTACATTACGTGCGTATTAGACGGTAGTAATTTTTTAATGCAAGTTTTGACATTAAAATAAACTTCATCAAACATAGTTAAACAATCTTGCCATTATTTAATACCGAATACCAATAGTTCGAACGTCAGACAATAAGTATAATTGTCTGATGCAAAGCGATGTTGGGGAAGTTAATGAAATTACAAAACATCACGAGAATGGGAACAAAACAATAGCTCCTCGTTTTAAATTACGTAAACATCATGAAATCCGTAACGGTGCCTATAATTTCTTGCACATTACCCAATACATAGACCGTAAAGAGCCGTATACGCGGCACCCCTCACTCACAGTCTGTTTCAGATCAGCATTGACGGTTGGACGTCATAATGTGGGAAAGGCGGCCATCTCGGTGTGCAACTGCAACCGGAAGTGACGGCGGCTTAGCGATCTACGTAATAGCAACAACATATAATCCATTTTTGCTGATGCTACTTAATTGTTTTAAATTTGTACCACAGTTAGAAAGTTATAATATTCAATATAATTAAATAGATTTATATTTTTAATATATTTTTTAATGACCTACTAGGCACAAATATATACATATTTAACGAACTACTCAACAAAATGACGTTTTTTACAGTGAAGGTACATTAGCTATATTAGCAATGATACTACATAACAACATGTTCAGTAGCGAGACAATCGGTATAATAATAATAATAAGCGGCACAACATACAAGAACCGTAAGGCAAAATTGTGAATAGGGACGCACAAGCTATCATATGAACCAGGGACAGCCGAAAGCTATAACCACATTTTTTACGGAATGTGGCTATAGCTTCAGATGATTTTATCGTGTCAGGGAGTTGATTCTAGATTTTGGGTGCAGCTATAGAGAACGCAGGTTTGCCAATGTTAAGCCTAGTCTTAGGAACAAAACGTTGTGAAACAGGTGGGGTGAGACCATAACAAATTTTACATAGGCAGCCATTATAACCTTGTCGCGGCCATAATAACTAGCGTATATTTATGACTACCTCGTCAAAGATTTAATGTAGCATTACATTTGATATTCACTGGAACAACATTTCCCATGTAAAAATGCTAGCTCGAAAGTATCATCTTGTTCAGTAATTGTTGTCTTACGCCAGATGATCTGAGGTTCCTGGGATAACTAAAAAACGCAGGAGAATAACCAAGTAGTGTGGCTGTTATGTAGAAAGGCAACGGTATGTAATACTGGCAAACTTGAAGTTGATTCGATACGCAACCGGAACAATACGTACATGACGATGTTGGAAAGTCTTGCTTCCGTTCAAAGTTGACACCTAGTGCAGTGGCATATATCAGTTACTAACAAATGTTGCTCTGCTTTCATTCGCAACATCTCTTCGCGTCCTGCTGCCACGAAATCCTCGGGTGGGAACAAACTGAAACATTGTATGTACACGCAACCAAGCCGCAGCGTGGATTATTTGCATTTATGTTCGACTATCTCTCCAAACCCTTGCCAGCGCCATGAAATAAAACAAGAAATTTATGTTTCCCCGAAAAGCATATAGTTCCGCCTGACATATCCAAAGATTTTTTATTATTATCATATTAGCTTATTTTTCAACCAGTCGACATTTTAACACAATAAGAACTTCCTTTTTTGTAACAAAACCAACGGATGAATGAGAGAGATAGAGGGAGTCAGACGGATCTAAATGTCACGAAGATAGAGAAGCAAGCAAGAAGCGAAGAACACAAGCGAAGCTCCAAGTGCATCTACATACCTGTGATTAGTTTTTCAGCTAATTAATAAGACCTACCACCTATCAACGCGTAGACCTCAAGTTCGCACAACTGCAGGTACACGTCGAAGGCTCGCCGTAGTATAAACAAGAAGTGCCCTCCGGGGTAGTTTGTTCCGCACGTTATGCTGACGTTCTGACCAACGGGCACTGTTCCCGCGTAGTGGGCACACAGCCTGTAGTCGGAGCCAGCGAGGGAGGGTGGAGCCCGGTCCGTAGGCGACACGTCTGTCAGACCGATCGTGAAACTGGCCAGATTTCCCTCTGCAATGGAACCCCGCAATTATTATCTACGTAAATATCGCGGTCTTTACATTATTAATATATAGCATTATTGTTATTAGTATAAGTTGTAACATTATCATCATCATCAGCTGCTGCTACTGCTACTGCCTGTGTCGATGTCGCTGTTATTGTTGTTATCGCTGCTGCTGCCGCTGCCGTCGCCGCCGCCGCCGCCGCCGCCGCTGTCGCTGCTGTTGTTGTTGCGACGGCTGTTGCTATTGTTGTTGTTGTGCATCTGTGCAACAAGAAACGTTCCGCTTACCGTAATTATTTTTGTTGGTTACCACGACCAAAGCGATGACATCATTCCTAGCAAGTCGCACTCCCCACCAAGGATTGTCTTCCCGCGTCGTTACAAAACACTTGGACACGTTTGTGTCTCGGTTCCCGTCCACCGCGCGCTCAGCGAAGCAGATTGTTGGGCACCAGAAATGGTTCCATTCCGATGACTTGTACGTCTGCTGACGGAGCGCCAGGTTTTCCTGCAAACCTACAGAACAATCAACATGTGCGAACAATCTCCTTAACCAAAAAAGTAACGAACAATTCAATATGAGGTATAGTTTAATAATCTAATAACATTAGACGGATCTAACAGCTCTCTCAGTGATAGAAACGGTCAACCCACGGTGTCATTCCTCTTACTTTGATCCAAAGAGAACAAGATGGCGCTACATGAGAGGACGACCCAAGACCCAGTGGTACGACTCCATCCTGACCTGACCACTGCTGACATCGACATTACCATTGCCACCCAGATGTGTCAATACTGTTCCAGTTCGAGACATTCCCCAGAGATGTAACAATGCTCGAGCCCGAGCACGGAAGTTGATTGATTGAGTGATTGATTGAGTGAGTGACTGATATATTGATTGAGTCATTGATATATCGATTGACTGATTGATTGATTGATTGATTCATTGATTCATTGATTGATTCATTGATTGATTCATTGATTCATTGAATCATTGATTGCTTGCTTGGTTGATTAAATGATTGATCGATTGATCGATCGATCGATTTATGTCATGCAAACACTACGCCTAAAAAACAATCACCATGATGGAAATGACTGAGGCGAAAATGAAAAGACGTCGACCCAGAACCAGATGACTAGAGGAAATTACTAAAGAGAAGTGACCATGTGTGTGTGTGTGTGTGTGTGTGTGTGTGCGTGCGTGCGTGCTTGCGAGTGTGTGTGTGTGTGTGTGCGTGCGTGCGTGTGTGCGTGCGTGTCTATATGTGTACTGATATTAATTTCGGCGCAGTGAACGAAATGATGGTTCAGAAGACAAATAGCGCTGTAATTTGTAAAAACGTTGCGTTCGCCCTTCTTGTGTGTCTTGGTGAACTCTCCTCGCGCAAGACAGACACGCAGACAGTTAGAACAACAAACACAGAGTCAAGCACAAAGAGAGGATGTGTGTGACAGCGGAGTCTTCTTTTAGTGTCACGTTATATTCGTGTTTTTTTTTTTAAACATGTTCCGGTCTCACTGCAAGTTCATCAAGTGGATTGATGGATAGAAAGAGTTAGACGGATCTAATTATCACGGAGATAATGAAGGATTTTACTAAGAAGACAATATGACATCGAACCGAGCCATTACTGTACATAGTTGTGTCTCAAGAAGCTTTTGGTGGAAGTTAAGGTTGTGTCGCATGTCTTACCTACGAGGTGTAGCAGGATTTGTGGGAACTCCTTGCCAACATCTCTGTTCAGTGAGGGCTTCCCTCTGTGGATGTCTATAGCCTGCTTTATTTCTCTCACGTGTCAGTTCTCGTGGTCTAGTATTGTAACGTCCTTCATTGACCACTGATGGCTTGCGATTAGTTTGTGTTCATTACAGCTGATAGTCGTTGTCGACAAGATAGTTGTTATTTGATCATTGTGCCAAATTGCCTAGCTGTTTCTTCATTAGAGTTCTGGTTACATTCTGGCCACTGCATATCAAATCCTACCCCACACGTTGCTGTTTTTTTCAGTTCTGTCCTCTGTGAACCAACAGTGACCTCAGGGTGTTGATAGGTTTGTGGTGCACTGGTATGTTGTAGGACTTGAAAATCACTGCTAACTGTTCTGATAGTTTGCTAATGTATGGCAAACTTATGGCATGTTGGCATCTGCTGTTTTTTTGTGGTGTAGTTTTCTTTATTTTTCTTTGGTGTTAAACATCCAATATTTGGAACCGTTGGCTTGCAGCACTTTCGTGATATGATGTACCTCTGCGGTCTTGTCCTCTTCATTTGCTACCATGTGTTTTAGCCACTGACCGGTTGTGTTCTAAGTTGGTTTGAGTCGCAGTGCAAGTATTGGTATGTGTGTGTTGCCTTCCGATACACATTTACCTGGGTTGATCCACCGTTCTTCAGATATACACATGTCTGGAAAGGCTACTATATTGTCCTGTTCTGGTTCTACCGTAAACTGGACGTTCTCGTCCATTGTGTTCTGATGTTTTGTGAAATGTTCTACTTCAATCTCTTGTAGCACGGTGAATGTGTCATCCACATATCTCAACCTGATGTCTGGAGAATGAGGTCCTTCCCTGATGGCTCTTTCTTCAAAATGTTCCAACTTTGTCAGAAGTCATCACCATTACAGTAATGTTTAGTGTTCAGACAGAATTCTAACAGTCGGGTGATCTGGTCTACTGATAGTTCACATATGTCTTTTAGCTGTTTATTCTGGTTTAAATGGTGCTCGATCAGTAATACTGTATCTATCTCTGGGATGCTTCTGAACAGGGCTGTCACATCAAAAGATAACATTTTTCTTTGCAGTTGAACTTCCAACTGTTCGATATTCTTTACAAATGCAAACAAACAACATCATAGATTGTTATCTTAATTCTTTCTAGACCTGACAGTCGGAAGTGATACTACCATCGATGCATTGTTCGTTTTCGTTTCTTTTCGCATCATTGTAAGTAACTTAAGTGTTCTGCCTTTTCAACGACGTATCTCCATCCCTCTATATTTTCTTTTTCGCTCTCGTTTTCCTCGCCTCTTCCAACCCCTTCAAATATATGTATATATATATGCAGTTATATATATATGCAGTTTGCCCATCTAATATTAATGTGGTACTTAAACATAATTTGTAATATATTAAATGTGTATCTACAGTAATCACCGAGGATAATATCACGTGGTCTGTCTACATTGTGGTTTGTTTACACCTGACTCTCGATATTAACCTGCGGGAAAGAGTATATGCTGTGATTAGACCGACAGAACTAAGCTAATTGGAAGAAATATGTACTCGGAGTGGGAATGTACTTTTAAAATCGAATCTTAACGTGAGTTTATGGGACATTTTATATGATTGTGGTCACACCACGTTTTATCGCCCAGTATTGACTGGGTTCTGCCTGTAATATTGCATAACACAACCGTGCCACGGCTTTGTTCTTATGACTGTGAACGCACTGGTCACGCTCAAGCGTCCGTCACCATGACAACTATTATGACTGACGGCGCTGCCCCTTCGAACAATGCAAGCGATCACACTACCAACTGCAGATCCCCGGCCTGTGGTCAGTGTGCTGCCGAAGTTCAGACAGATGGCCAAACTCACATCGTATGCAATGGTATACTTTGCTATCTCTTTAACAAGATGGACATCATGGTGTATGACACGCTGGTAAAGTTGTGCGTAGACCACTTCACTTCCAGCGAGATCGAAGCAGCCGAACAGAACCTATACGAATGCGAAGTCGTCAAGAATCTTGCTTTGCGTCAGGGCCGCCGCCGGCAAGGGCATCATAAAGAGAAAAACAACATTGGAGATATACTGATGGCGCTTCACAAGTCGCCTATGTGATTGCCAGTGTTTGCGGTTACGGATGTGTCCACCCTGCCGCCGCTCGACGTCAACAACATCGACTTCGGTCACATTATTTCCAAGTTTCGTGCGATGCGAGCAGAAATGGCGGATCTGCGGCGTGACATGACAACCGTCAAATCGAGGGAACCTGACCCGGTGATGTGGCCTCAGCGTAAGACTGAGCTCACGACAGATGATCGACAGACGCTTCGGGTGAATCTGCCGCCGATCAGCGCAGTCACCACAGCCGAACCGAGCCACGCGTCGGCCGACGTAACCGTGAGTAACATTCGAGCTACGTCTACTCGTCAGCGTAGCACTGCGATGGTTAACAAAACACCTCTACCAGCTGCGAACGTTATCGGGAGCCGTGCGCCGGGTGTCGCGAAACAACCAAGACTATCGTTGATGATGACTTTAAGCTGGTGTCTGGCAAGAAAAGGCGCAGTAACGGTTCGAAGGCGGTGATCGGCATGCGGAAATACGGTAACCAGCTCAAAGTAAAGGATGGACGATTCCTGACAGTCTTTATCTCATGACTGGATCCCACAGACACTGTTGATGACATGTCTTTGTATGTGAAGTCTGTGCATAAGCTCGAATGTGTGAAACTAAAAACTATGCTTGAAAGTTATGCCTCATTCAAGGTTGATGTTATGTGCAATGACCCTTCTAAGTTTTATAACTCGGACAACTGGCCATCTGGTGTATAATTTAGGAAATTCTTTAACGCCAAGAACTCAGTTATGGAAATTAACATCACATATTTTAATTGTAATGGATTTAAAGGTTTTATGCCCTTCTTAAATGATGTGTTAATGAAGTGTGATATACTGTGCCTACAAGAGCTTATGCTCACTAAACAAGATTGCCATATACTGAACACCTGTCACGAAGGTTATGTGGGATATGGTGTTCCTCCTGTGGATGCATCTTGTGGTATTTTAACTGGTAGGCCGTATGGTGGTGTAGATTTTTTATGGAAACATCATGGCTATCATACGTACCGCTGATGCGAAGGATTGCCTATCTAACATGTCCATACTTTATGACATTATTTATTCTGATCACCACCCGATATCGTTCAGCATAGACAGTGATATTGTACCAGAATGCGTTAGTGGTAGTGTCAATACTAATGAGATTAAGCAAGGCATACAGTGGGACAGATTACACCCACAAGATATTGACGCATGTAGAGAATGCACGAACGTTGAATTGAGCAAATTGAATGTTCCACCGGGTGTTAGATGCACTGATCCCAATTGTCATAACTGTAATCATCATGATGATCTCGATGACTTTTACAATTCTATCGTGATTACATTGAAGAGGTGTGGTCACACACTTCTGTCAAAGCTCAAAGGTGCTTATAAGTATAATGCTGTACCAGGTTGGAACGAGCGAGTGAAAGAGCTTCACTGTACAGCCCGTGATGCTTACTGTATATGGAAAGAGATTGGTAAACCTAGACAAGGTGACATTTTAATGTTATGAAATTATCCAGATTGAAATTCAAGCAGTAAAAGGGAGAAAGAAACTATCATTGCTGATAACATTGCAGAACAGTTGTGTCAAAAAGACCACCGCAAATTCTGGAAAGAAATTAAGCACTGTACGAACAATAAAGTAAAATTTCCGACAAACATTGATAATATACACGGTGACGTAAACATCGGGTCATTGTGGAAGCATCGTTATGAACATTTATTTAATGATGTGGAGGATACTCGATGTGATATAGTTTGTTTTGATTGTTCCACTGGCAATAAGGGAATGACTGTTGGTGCAGTTGAACTGATGGATATTATTAATGGACTCTCAAAAAATAAGTCACCAGGTCTGGACGGTATCAATGCAGAACATATTAAGTTCGCTGATTCTCAACTCGCTGTGCTTTTGTCTATCCTTGTGTCTTCGATTCTGGTGCATGGTTATTTACCAAAAGAAATTTCACAGTCTGTTATTGTACCAATTATTAAAGACAAGAAGAGACGAGTAAACTACAAAGGGAATTACAGGCCAATATGTTTGTCGAACATATTTTCGAAGATGATAGACACTGTTCTTTTTAACAGAATGGAAATGTACTTGGAAACCACTCATAATCAATTTGGCTTTAAGCCTATATATGGAACGGAGTTATGCGTGTTTGTATATAAGGAATTATTAAGGTTCTATACTGAACATGGTTCAGCTATGCACGTCGCGTTTTTAGATGCATCAAAGGCGTTTGATCGTGTCAATCGATATAAACTTTTAATGAAACTAGAACAACGAAATGTACCGAAGTATATCTTAAGAGTACTCAGCAATGAATTAAATAATCAATGCGTATGCATACGATGGGGAAATACCTACTCGGACTTCTTCTCGGTAGGCAATGATGTTAAGCCAGGTGGGAAGTTATCCCCTTTGCTTTTTAACATTTATATGGATAATCTGAGTATACAACTGCACACACCAAAAAACCGGTTGTAGTCTTGGTAACATGGTTGTTAATCACCTTATATACGCCGATGATCTACTTCTGTTTGTACCTTCTGCTAAAGGACTACAAACACTACTAGACATGTGTTACTCATATGGATGTGAGCATGACGTCCAATACAATGCGGGTAAATCCCTGGTCATGTACTTTGAATCTAGAAAGTCAAATCTTTCTAAAGAAATTACATTAGGAGGAAAGAAGTTAAACTTTGCCACCTCTTGTAAATATCTTGGACATGTAATTTCTAATAACTTGTCCGATGAGTGTGACATGCAAGCCAAAGTGAGACTTGTGTATGCCAAGAGTAATATGTTACGTCAAAAAGTCCACTTTTGTTCAACTGCTGTAAAGAATAAGCTATTTACAGCGTATTTTGGTAATATCTATATGTGTGCGTTATGGGTGAATTTTAGGAAAGTAAATTTTTAGCAATTCGTTGTTGCATATAACAACTTTTTCAGGATATTAAACAATTTGCCCGTGAGATGTAGCGCTAGCCACATGTTTGCTACAGCTAATGTCAGCTGGGCTAAATGTGTAATCAGACATTACGGCTATTTTTAGCTTAATGAGTAGGATTGACGTGTCTTTGAATCCCATTATTTATAGCATTAAAATTAGCGACGTGTATTGTACTTCGAAACTGCGGCACCAGTGGGTCCGGGATTTATATAATTTTTAAACATATTGTTCTTATCGATGTATTTTTATATTGACTTACATACTTTTATTGCTGTATTTGTATATATGGACATGATGATTGTCTGAAATAAATACATTATTATTATTAATATACATTATCATAGGTCAAGTTTGACTAGCCAATACACGTACATGGGGTCGTGTACTAGGCTTTAAAGTTTAACGGTTTATGCTCGACATCAGGATGTAGCCCTATATCGTTGTTTGATCGGGCACTATTTCATATTTGATCAGTGTAGGTGGTCCGAACATTTAACTGACCTACAATTTCAGTCTGAATGAAAACGACGTCAATACATCGGACATACTAAGATAGACACTCCGGAGATAGAAAAGATAGAGAGAATGAAAGAGACGTTGACTGATGTGAGATGCAGATAGTGATGGATAGATAGGTAGATAGACAGATAGACAGACAGACAGACAGACAGACAGACAGACAGACAGACAGACAGACAGACAGAAAGACAGAAAGACAGAAAGACAGAAAGACAGACAGACAGACAGACAGACAGACTGACAGACTGACAGACACACATATAGATAGTCAGACAAACATACATCCACACATATATATATATACAGACAGACATATAGACAGAGAGACAGACAGACAGACAAACAGATAGATAGATAGATGTGAGTACGTGGCTTAAACATCAAACATCAAACCGACCAGCCACTTCACGTATATATGAATACGTTGGCCGAACAATAAACCGACCAGCCACTTCACGTATATATGAATACGTGGGCCGAACAATAAACCGACCAGCCACTTCACGTATATATGAATACGTGGGCCGAACAATAAACCGACCAGCCACTTCACGTATATATGAATACGTGGGCCGAACAATAAACCGACCAGCCACTTCACGTATATATGAATACGTTGGCCGAACAATAAACCGACCAGCCACTTCACGTATATATGAATACGTGGGCCGAACAGTAAAACAAAACAAAACAAAACAAAAGGCATTCATTGGGGTTATGAACCTGAAGGAGTTTACACAAACTAACTATGTGCAACTATAATCAACAGCAGCTTATTATGCAACGCTTATTGGACACATGTACTGTATTTCATGGCCTGCGCCATATAAATATTGCTGGTAAACCTTCGTCATACGACCTGTTGCAACAACAATATTTTATTTTGGTACAACGCATATTATATTTGATTATTTAAACTTAAAAACTGGAGCCTGCATGCACAACTGTTTAGTCATTTAGTTTTAACCACAATCGATCTTAGACTAATATAAAACCTCACACAATCACGTGCCAGCCACCGAGCCCGATCAAAACATATCAACAGCATTAGATGCCGTCAGCTTTTGCTTACTACCAAGTCCCGCCACACCTGGCTTCTCACATAACAACTCGTTATGTAAATATAACCAACCTGACCTTCTGTAGTTCAGCCACTGCAGCCACCGTAACACTAATACCGAGTGTGTTTCGTAATTTTTTTATAAATGTCCACACGCTTCGGGAATTTTCAAGCCACAAATATATATCTCTAGCGACTTCAGACAATGAGTAAACATTACAGTGCTCCTGTCAATGCAGTAGAAACCAGGAAAACATCATTTAATAATTGATATCGTCGCACCTGATCAATTGATTTTGTATATAGCCTACGTGGCTCTGGATTACATTATTTTCAAGATACGGAAAATTAGGTTTTTACGTGTGCCATCTCTAAAATGGCGGTTATATGGATGTCGGCGAATGTCAAACATAACATTTTTGAAATCGTCGTATCTTGAAAACTATATTTTAACGTTAACTAGAACTCTCAGGGTTATGTCGTTCAGAAACGGGAAAATAGGCTTTTAAAGTCGTCATCTTTAAAAATTGTGTATATTTAAATTTGAGCGTAGGTTACATCTACCAAATTGCTGTCCACAAATATATACATAGACATAAAAACTACTACTCTTCGTGACGTTTATGCTAAGGTGTGGATATGTTTGTACTGACAACCGTCATCTATAAAAATGGCGAGTTTGAATGTCCCACAAGTTCAATTTTAAAATATTTGCAATCCTTGATTCCTTTAAAAAAAACTATTTTATGACACCAAATGTATAGGTCTATGTTACGCGGTTATTACGCCACGAGGAAATTGGAGTTGGTAGCCATTTTTCAAGATGACCGCCAAGCCAAGAAGCACATTTTCATAAGAGATATCCACTTGAACTTGCAACGTTTGGGTATATACAATATCTATGGCATGTCAAACCTTAGTAGCGGGTGCCATAATAAAGAAAACATTTCTGGATTTTGCCAACAGAGTACTTTAAGCTGAATTTATCCTTGCAGTTGTTTGAAGTAGGACTTGTACAGGACCATTACCATGTTGTCTGAGCAACAGTAAAAGGTAATGTCATCAAGAAAGACGCATATCTCTCCATTCAGAAAGTCGCGAACCTCTTTCTTTAATTATTTCAAGGTATCTAATGCCCTGCATATATTGACTACGGAGAAATAGACACGTAGATGGTGTTGTCTCCAACATCCTTCAAAAACCAGTGCTGTTAAGCAAACACACAAGAAAATATCAAATGCACACATTTGAAGATATATTGGTGAAATATTGCAAATTGGAAGGCAACAAACATTTTAATAAGTTGTGCGCCGCATTTAAAAAATTGCCATCATAACCTTACGTATCCACCTTTGCTCCCTGGCGTATCGATCCATCTGTTGACTTCTTTAATATGGCTTATCGATTATGATACTGACTAACCATTTTGGATCGATACGCCAGGGAGCGTGGAATCCGAGGATTTATGCACAAAGGAAGTTACCTTATTATTATTATTATTATTATAACGAATCCAGGTAGCTGTTAAGCAATGGTGCTTTTAAGATATCCATTAACATATATAGCGAATGATGTTTGGTGTAGGCTGTGTAAAGTGTGAAACTGTGTAATGCAAAAAACATGCTATCATTTGGAGTTGGGTACGTAGTATGAAAGCTAGAATAACCGCATTTAGTTGTATTATTTTTCCAAATATAATAGTATTGTTGGCATTCAGACAGCATTAAGGATCATCCGAGAACGTCGATGTCCGATATCAGACAAAATTACTTTCACCTGGGCTCAGACTCCAACCCCCTTAGACGAAGGTTTGTAAACATTGATATGATGATATCATGATATTATCAATATCGGTTCGAAGCGTAAAATTTCAATGACCAACAATAAGCGAAACTGTCACTGACCTCCCCTTCCCCAAAAGAAATAATGTTGTCTGATATAGTACATCGACGTTACGTGATGATCCCTTCCCTTGAAACTTCCATTTTATATAATTGTCATAACAACAGAATGTAATTTGTTACCAAAGGTTGCGGATAACATCACCAAAAAGTGTTAAAAGTAATCTGATTTTCCGGTGCACGCAAAACAATAATTACGCTAGTGGGGTTCACAATATCGTAGGCCTTTCAACATCACTATGTTAGCCAACAGAAAACAAAAGAAACGTCCGAGTTTAACAACAATTGTATTGTTAGTTTGCCAAAAAACGTGTGCCCTTATAGTTTCCGTTTACAGAAAAAACAATCAATAAACGTCTGTAAAAGAGAATAAATCGTCTGACCGTCTTCAGGTTACTGTGGTTCAGTCCAGAGATTCTACTGAGTAATGGCCGTTATACACCTTACGATCGTGTGGTCTGATAGCTATCGCATGCGAGAGTACGACATACTCGCATGCGATAGCTATCGGCCGAACAAATGCCGTATGTAAAAGAGAATAAATCGTCTGACCGTCTTCAGGTTACTGTGGTTCAGTCCAGAGATTCTACTGAGTAATGGCCGTTGTACATCTTACGATCGTGTGGTCTGATAGCTATCGCATGCGAGAGTACGACACACTCGCATGCGATAGCTATCGGCCGAACAAATGCTGTTGCTATACACCTGGCGACTGTGGTCGTTTGCGAGAGTATGCAACGACGCCCCCATACGATATACATACATTCTACAAGCTGACATGTTCTATTTCCGGAGGCGTTTCCTGTCTGCTATTAGTACAACATGTATATGAACAGGTAAAAAATTATCGCTCTCAGATTAGCGTTAGCAGCGCTTAATCATGTTGTTTTCCGACGACGTCGGCGGGATGCTGTCAAGAGAGGGCAGATGCAGACATAGGTTCGACAACACTTGCTGGAGCGCGAATTCCAGGGGTCTAACGCCAAACTCCTCCCGGGTTTGCGTGAACACGATGAGTCCGTGTATCGTAACTACTTACGGATGCCCTGGGCATTTCTTTTTAGATTTGGGTCAAATCGCCGAGACACCAGGCGTCAAGGGTTGGAAACACTACAACCGAGAGCACTCTCGCATGCGAACCGACCACTACTGGATTCGGTTTGGGAATTCCAAAATAATCGCACGCGAGACCGTATGTTTGCTTACAATTTCCAAATATTTTCTATTTCCCGCTACCGATGCTCTCGTAAGGGCCAAAATCGCATACTATTTAGGCGATAATCGTAAGGTATATAACGGCCATAACATAATTTGACATGCAGATTGTAGATTTAACGAGACAACAAACAACCTTACCGGTGCCTCCGTTGATGCCGGGGAACGAGACTAGGATGTCGATGAAGGCCAGCAGCACCCGTCGTACAGTTGGCGACGGGGGCGCACGAAGCAGTCGCGGCATGACTGATCCTTCCGCACTGGTCCTCTCTCTTTCAACTCGTTGGTCTCGGCACACTTTTCTCGGATTCTCTGCGATATAAACTTTGTTTTTTTCGTTGTGATTTGCAAAACGTATGAGCTACGCATGTGTGTCGTTCGACCTCCAATTGCGCTGTGTCTCTCGTTTGGCTGACGTGCCGCTGGTTCACCCGGCAACGCTGGTACGTAGGTGTGTGGACCAACGACTCGTCCAATCATTGCCCACTATCCACGTGCTCGATGTATGGAACACGTGGCCACCCATTCTTGCTCAACTCAACGTTTGACATTACTCCTGCAAGTCACAGGCCCACAATTGTCGATATCTGCCGAACTGGCCGCATTAGTGGAAGACAAACGTGAATAAGAAGAAGCGATACGAGATTGGAACGAGATGTTCTAAAAGCATGGGCTGAAGAATAGTCTTGATAATGGAAACTATTCATTGTTTTAAGTGTATCACATTTTAATACTCTAAATATATTATAATTATCTAAATGTATTGAATCTTTGAGCATTAATTTTTATTATATGAAGCGCTTTGATTGGTAATAAGTTACGCAAAAAGCGCTACGTCAAGAAACGGGACTATTATTATTAGAAATTATATGGTTGAACACCACAAAAACGAACTGAACATCACATTAGAAGTGATGGAGATCAGGTATGGGGGTTAGCTCTGTGCGGAATACCAAGTATACCTTTTAATTAAACTATTATGAATACTACATTTATTAATGAGGGACAGACTCTGTCGGTTTAAGATCGTATATAGTGTCGACACACCAGTATCGGTTTAATATGAAGCTGTAGACAGAACAACAACTATTGAGGTGGCACGTTTATGAGAATCACAGGAGCAAACAGAGTGGGTGATTTGTGGAAACAGGTTAAGATACAGCTAAGCTCAGAAAGAAGAATAGTAAGAAGCAAGATATGTGTGGGATATTATGAAGCGGATCGAGACGAGCCGACTATCAAAAGAACGGAGGCGGTGAAACGGGGAGGCAGCAGGGAACGGGGCATATCAGTTTGTGTGACGGGGAGACTAACCCAGGAATTACATAGGCTTACTTCGTTTCATGGGTACAATAGGCCCAGTCAAAGCAACAAGAAAACTAACATAGATTCCTTCTGCTTGGTGTGATGTGAATTGTGGCAATATAAGACACGCCTGAAATGCATGTTTCAAATGTTTCACATACATATTCTGGAATACATTCTAGGCACTGATCGTAGTTACGTTAAGTAAGTACGTATATATGTAAGTACGTTTATTTAACAACGCATCAATACATCATGATAATACACAATGTATACAATTGAATGCACAATGTATTGATGATATGCTGCTTGGGTCGTGTGGCTTTTTGTATTTTTTTCCCGTGGCCCGGTCCGTTGGCGACACGTCTGACATGCCGATCGTGAAATCGGCAAGAAATTCCCCTGCAATGGGACACCGCAGTTATTATCTACGTAAACACCGCGAGATATACATTATTAATACATAGCATTATTGTTATTAGTATAAATCGTAGCATCATCATCATCATATACGCCATATACGCCAAAAAAAGTTCGAGCTGGACGTAAATCTTCATGCGTCTGCATTTAAGTCAATCTCGCACGTTGTTACGCGTTGATCACGATAGTCAAGGATTACAATTTCAGATATCGAAGACATCGGTCATTGTGCGTCGGATCTACGGAGATATATATGGTTTTTTATAGACTTTATATACGATTTGTGATTTTACTTATATTATCGCCCGTTGTCATGGCGATCGACAACGTCGTCATCAACGAACTGTTATGTTTTTATATCAACCGAATGAAAATTTTGCCTCGATCTTTCCTAAACCGCATTGTTTTAGACAAGTTTACAGATGATGACATTGCAACTGCCAAAGACGTTTTATATGCTCAAATCTCCGTGCCAACGAAACATCGTCGTATTAAGCGACAAGGGTCTGACAAGAATAGACGCAACGTCAACGACATCTCGAAATTTGACGAAATCGATCCGGACAATATTCCCATATACGTCGCTCGTGATCTTGGTAAATTGCCAAGCATTGATTTTAAACACGTAGATATGTCTACATTATCACGTGAAATCATTATATGCAAAAAATAAACAGTGTGACACTGATGAATCCTGCAGACAACTCGCTCACTCTGTGTCCGCATTGTCTTCGCAAATATCTACGCTGGTGTCGTCACTTATACCAGCAATACAACCTGTGGCCCAGCCCACTCGCACTACAACTTCACAACCCGTTGCTGCTGCTGCTGCTGTATCAACTCCACGACCCAATTCTGCTGCTGTATCAACCTCACGACCTGCCGGTGTAGCAACTCTACGACCGGCCACTGCCACTGTATCAATATCACGACCTGCCGCTTCTGCTGTGTCAATCTCACTACCCGCCGCTGATGCTGTATCTACATCACAATCCGCCGATGCTGCTGCTGTATCAACATCACGACCCGCCGATGCTGCTGTGTCAACCCCACAACCTGCTGCTGATGATGTGTCAACCGTTCTACCACAACCAACATCAACCACGGGTAACACCACTCCTCCACCACTGTGGACCTTGGTTGACGCAAGAAATGCCAAAAAAACGTCCAAGTCGGCCTTCTCCAACACGTCCAAGCCGTCCTCGTCTAAATATAAACCACATACCATGACTACAGGCAACTCTACCAAGTGTGGACTCAAATGTGATCCTGTTCGACTCATATCTGCTGAATACTTCTTAACAGGATTTCACGCAGATACAACTTGTGCCTTGACTCTTATTCATCCTTCAAACTCTGTGTGGACATTGCTAAACCGAACTTACTCTATGATGCCAATCTCTGGCCCGCTGGAACAAAGATTGGACGGTATTTTCCGACTAGGAAGCACACAACAGATTCGACTCACCTGTAAACTGTCAACTCCTTATTGCTTCATTTAATGCCAGAAGCATACGGAGCAGTGCTTACGGCGTGCTTAACATTTAAACAATTTGTTATATTCTTGCATTGCAAGAACATTGGCTCTCCAAACAGTGCCTTTCCTATCTCAATTCTGTTCACCCTGATTTCAATGCCAGAGGTATTAGTTCTATTGATTTTTTTTATGGTTTGAGTGGACGCCCTCATGGCGGGCTTTGCTTTTTATGGAGACGTTCACTCGACCCATTTATTGAATCTATAATTTATGACGATGAGAAAAGACTCCTTGGTCTGAAAATCATCACGTCTAATGCCACTATTCTGATTCATAACGTATATTTACCGTATCAGAATGATGACAATTCCAATGAATATCAAGCTCATTTAGGCAAGATTCAGGCTATAAGCGATTCATTTGAATCAGCTAACATATTCATCATTGGGGATTTTAATGCGGAAATTAACAAGCCCAGTCTGTTTTCTCCACTTCTCAGTGCTTTTATTAATCAATGTCACCTTATTCCAAGTGATATTAAGTGTCTCCCTTCTGATGCTTTTACTTATGTCAGTGATGCTCATGGCTCAAGGAGCTGGCTGGACCATGTGGTCAGCACTCACTCCAGTCACTCATCAATCTCTGATATGGTAGTTAATTATGATTGTGTCTCTTCTGACCACCTACCTTTATGCTTTACCATATCTGTCAACTTATGGTAATAATTCTTCTGAAGCATCTTATGTGGGGGGCTGCCACTCACCAAGACCTTCACAACTATTACACTCAAACCATTGTGCTTTTATCTGCCGTTGATGTACCTCATGATGTTTTACGCTGTACCGACCCGAATTGTAATGGTGAAGCCCATCAGATACTGCTATGCCAATTTTATAAAGACATTGTTCATTCACTCAGGGATGCCTCTGAAGTAATACCTACTAAGACGCATAACATGTCTTCAAAGCACGCCGTTCTTGGTTGGAATGATATGGTCGGAGACTCCCACCAGGTTGCTAGAGAGTCTTTTCTCATATGGCGGTCTGCATGGTGTCCCCGACACGGTCCTTTGTATGACATAATGAAAATCAAACGTGCTCAATTTAAACATAATAAAAGACTGTGTGAAAAAATGCTGAAGCCCTTAAAGCCGAACGACTTGCTTCAAAATTATGTAGTAATCTCTTTAAAAACTTCTGGAAAGATATCAAACAAATGAACAATGCCAAGTTGTCAAATCGTAGCAATGTTGGCGGTGCATGTGGTGCTGAAAATGTAAAGAATATGTGGCTTCATCATTACCAGTCTCTAATGATGGTTGATGCTAAAGACATACAAGAAATAATTCAGGCGATGCCTACAGGAAAAGCTCCTGGTTATGACTGTATAAGTAATGAACATTTTAATATGCTAATGAAAAACTGTATGTTTATATGTCACTGCTATTCAACAGCTTGTTAATTCATGGGTTTTTACCTGATGCTATGATGGTCACAATAATAGCTCCAATAATTAAAAACAAAGTTGGTGATTTCTTTGATAACAATAACTACAGATCTATTGCTCTTGCAACATTTGCTAGTAAATTATTTGAATCTATAATATTATCAAGGGCTAAAATGTTCTTCACGTGTGCCAACCAATTTGGATTTTAAAAGCATCACTCAACTGAGATGCTCATATTTCTATTAAAAGAACTTTTTCGACACTACATAGTGAATGGCTCTTCTATGTACATTTATGTCACTATGCTGGGTGCCTCCAAGGCCTTCGACAAAGTGAACCACAGCAAGCTATTCACTAAACTAATTGACCTTGGCTGTCCTGCTCATATTGTGTGCATTCTATATCACTGGTACAGTACCCAGAAATTCACTGTCAGATGGTGTCAGAGCTTTTCTAGATTTCTTACTGTCTCAAATGGTGTTAAACAAGGTGGAATCCTTTCTCCCCACCTTTTTAATGTGTACATGGATGACGTAAGTGTAAATCTTAACAAATTACAAATTGGATGTCTTTATGCAGGCACCATAATGAACCATTTGATGTATGCAGATGATCTGTGTATTTTTTCACCTAGTGTTTCTGGGTTGAGAAAACAGATTGTTGTGCCAATTATGGCGAAATGTTTAACATAACAACAAATCATATTGTATGGTTATTGACAACAAACCTCAGGACATGAAAAATAGTCATCCTGTCACTCTCAATAATCGTCCGGTACCTCACATTATTAAATGTAAATATCTGGGTCATATAATTAACAATAATCTTACTGACGATGTTGACATTGCCAGACAGAAAGGATCCCTGTATGCTCAGGCCAACATTCTGAAGGGCTCATAACCTACATAATTACTACGTGCCAGCCACCGAGCCCGATCAGAACATATCAACAGCATTGGATGCCGTCAGCGTTTGCTTACTACCAAGTTCCGCCACATTGAACCAACCTGACCTTCTGTAGTTCGGCCATTGCAGCCACTGTAGAACTAATAACGACTACATTATTCATTAATGTCCACACGCTTTGGTGATTTTCAAGCCACAATTCGATATCCCTAGCGACTACAGACAATGCGTAAGCATCATCATCGTAGTGCTCCTGTCAACGCTCTAGAAACCAGGAAAACATCACTTAATGTTTGATATCGTCGCACCTGATCAGCTGTATCTTTACATAACCTACTTTGCTCGGGATTACATTATTCTCAAGATACGGAAACTGAGTTTTGACGTGTGCGATCTCTAAAATGACGGATGTGTGGCTGTGCGTGCGTGCGTGCGTGCGTGCGTGCGTGCGTGCGTGTGTGTGTGTGTGTGTGTTGGTGAACTTTCCTCGCGCAAGACAGACACGGAGACAGATATAAAGACAAAAACAGAGACACCCACAAAGAGAGGATGTGTGTGACAGCGGGATCTTCTTTTAGTCTGTAGTTATATCCAATTTTGTTTAAACAAACAAATTTTCCGGTCTCACTCCAAGTTCATCAAGTGGTTTGATGAATAGAAGAAGTTAGACGAATATATTTATCACGGAGATAATGAAGGACGTTACAAAGAACACAATATAACCTTGAACCGAGCTATTACTGTACACAGTTTTTGCGTCTCAAGAATCTTGCTTTTGGTGGAAGTTACGGTTGTGTCACGTGACCTACCCCATGTGACACGAGCTGTAGCAGAATTGGTGGGAACTCCTGGCCAATATCTCTGTTCAGTGAAGGCTTCCCTCTGTGGATGTTTATAGCCTGCTTTACCTGTCTCCCGTGCCAGCTCTCGTTGTCTAGTATGTTAACGTCCTTCATTGACCTCTGATGGCCTCTGTTTAGTTTGTGTTCATTTACAGCTGATAGTCGTTGTCGACAAGATAGATGGCCTACACCATATAAATATTGCCGGTAAACCTACGTCATACGACCTTTTCAACAACATTATTTTATTTTGGTAAAACGTATATTATATTTTATTACTAAGACTTAAACATTGAAGCCTGCAAGCACAACTGTTTATTTATTTAACTTTAACCACAATCGATCTTAGACTAATATAAAACATTCGGAAGAGCTCACACCCTCACATAATCACAACGTGCCAGCCACCGAACCTGATCAAAACATATCAACAGCATTGGATGCTGTCAGCTTATGCTTACTACCAAATCCCCCCACACCTGGCTTCTCACATAACAACTCGTTATGTAAGTAGAACCAACCTGACTTTCTGTAGTTCGGCCACTGCTGCCACCGTAGAACAAATAACGACTGTGTCTCGTAACATTATCCATTAATGTCCACACGCTTTGGGGATTTTCAAGCCACAAATAGATATTCCTAGCGACTACAGACAATGCGTAAGCATAATGTAGTGCTCCCGGCAAAGCTGTAGTAACCAGACAAACATCATTTAATATTTGATATTGTCGCACCTGGTCATCTGTATTTTTATATAACGTACATGACTCTAAATTACATTATTCTCAAGAAGATACAGAAAAATAGGCTTTGACATGTGCCATGTTTAAAATGGCGGATATATGAATGTCGGTGAATGTCAAACCTGACATGTTTGAAATTGTCGTACCTGGAAAACTATATTTTGACGTTAACCATAAGTCTAAGGGTTATGTCGTTCTTGAGAAGCAGGAATAATAGGCTTTAGCGTAGGTTACATTTAACAAATCGCTGTCCACAAATCTATACACAGGCTTGCAAATTACAGCTCTTCGTGACGTTTATGGTAAGATATGGAGATATGTGTACTGAAGACCGTCATCTTTAAAAAAGTTCAATCATAAAATATTTGAAATCCTTGATTCCTAAAACCTTGTCTATTGACACCAAAAGTAAGGGGCATTTGGGAGGGTAAAATTAGAAAATTGCGATTTTGGATGGGTGAAATTGATTGTGGATGGGTCCGCCAAGCTGGCGCTTCCATATCCGTCTATGCCACTTTTTACCAAATCTACTGAGATTGGTTTTGAAAGGCCAGCTGCCCGACTCACGCCAGAAACCAATTAAGGCCTCGACTTGCTAGGGTAATTGTCACCTAACCGCTAGCGGTGGTTGTTAAAAAAGCAGGCAATACTTGCGTAGACCAAATAATCAGGGCGGGGAGTTCCAATAAGCACTCGTCGATTACGACGAGTTTCGATTGGACAGTTTAGTAAACTGATTGGGTGATGTTACGCAGGCACCAATTGAGTGTATTGCTGTAATTAGTAGCGCCTGTGAAGAACCCGCTCTTTCCGTTCCCAAACTATTTCCTAGACGTAATTGTAACCGCATTAAAGGAACCGGCGACCACTAACAGACAATAGTGCCTATCACAGTAAGTAACTAGCATTACCACATCGGCCGCTGCGGCTGTTGGATCTGGCCAGATCTAGTGCAAAACTATGACAAACCACCGGTCACGCAGTCCTTACATCGTTCAGTCCGCGTTAAATGATACATATTTAATATCATTGGAACGACAACATAGCATTATTTACAATGGTATAAAGGTTTTAGAAGTATTCCTTTATTTGACGAACTTCCGTGATTTAACGAAAATGCGCGTTAAGAATGTCATTCCGACGGCGCGTCGCGAAGGTACGGTTTTCGCAAAAACACAGGACGCGGCAAATCGAAAACCCACACTTTTAATCATATTGATATCGTATGGTTTTACGAATTCTCCGTATTCATTACGTAAAATTAACCTAAGCTTACGGCATTACGGAAACTGCCGCCGTATTACGGGAATACAAATATCCGACTACAGAAAATGATACACATTAAAGAATTGCTAAATCTATAAATACTGCTGCTCAAGCTGCCCTGAAGAAACTGTCTCATTCACTTGTTACAATTTATCAACACATATTTAATCTACTACAAGTTCTACAAAGTCAGTACGGTGACGTCATCCGTTGCCGTGCCTGTGTACAATGTTACAACTTTGACTGCCATCAGCCTGCTGATGACTGCCGTGGCACGTGGCATGTGGCACGTGGCACGTGAGCATAAAATTATTATTATCAGTGTCATTAATGCGCGTCTAGACATTAATAAAATGTACAGGTGTAGAATTATATAGTGAAAAAATAAATGAAGATGACGTTAGGTAGAACCATTACATTACATTAAATAGTTATGGTTTTCTGAAAGTTATGGATATAATCATAAAATGTCTTAGAATAATATATAATGAGTATTATAATTGTTGTTATTGCAATATAAAACTATCAATTTTGTTATTGAAAAGTTTTTATTTGAATGCAACAATTTAACTTTGTCATTCATTGTTAGTAATAAGTATAATGTTCCTGCTGTGTGTTGTAAATTTAGAAGCTCGTTGAATGATTATTGGCTATTCACTGGCGCTGTCTTTCTCAAGGTGATGCTCTACAGACGTAAACACTTGGACATGTCTGGCCATGCAGGCACTTTGACAGGTGTAATTAACACAATGTAACTTATCGGATGTTGCTAAACGAGCATCCCTTTGAAGTGCTAACGGACAACCTTAAGTTACAGTGTAGCACACAATAATTATGTTGAAACAAAGTATATCTACTTTTGATGATTAAATGAGCAACAGTCAACAGGCTGGACTTGTCACTGTGTCTACTTTAGAGAAAGGTTTGATTGGCAACCTTGTGGACCAGGGAGTGGGGCGGGGTGCGACGGGGGGTCATTATGGAAATTGTTTTTGTCAGGTAGGCAGTCCTGACTGTTAATGTTACACGAAATCGATGCCGTCAGAGAAACAAAAGTTACGATCAGTTGAAGTGTAAACATGTCGGTTTACCTACAGTATGTTATCGCCCGATATACAACTTCGTGCATCACCGTTGCCATTTGTCAGTTTCCCACTATTCAAATTATGTATGTTGTGTGATAATTAAACTTGATTTACAAGTGCGGAAACTAGATATTGTTCGACGATGTCGCATCATTTTTTTTAAACAGGATTGCGATAATCAGCCTGCAGTGGCGCATGTAGGCTGAACGTATGGCGACTGGGCTAGATTTAGTTCCGTCTGCTCTATTTTTAGGGCATTGCCGTGACGAGTTCCGTTCGTCGCGCGTTGTTTGGTCGCGTGTTTGGTGGTCTAAGGCATGGAGCTACGCTTGCTAATTAAATTAATTAATGTCTTCACTGATTTATAGTTTAATAATTGAAACATTCACAGCAACATGAATACACAATGTTTTAATTAATAACTGTAACTGATTATACCCATTGCATGGCGACTTATTAAAAAAATATTTGTCAATCTAATATTTTTTATATAAATTAAAACAAAATCGAACTGTAAAATTTATAATATTATTATATGATACTGGTAAAAAAAATTCGAATGCTTTAAAATTTCAAATATTAGCTTCCATAGTCTATCAGACTTTGTATACAATTTGTATACACACATTTTAATTGTATATAAAAATTGGCATTCCACATTAAATACGTTTGCTAATTTGTTATAGTTTTGTTAGTAATTTTGAAAAGTGTGGCAATTAAATGTGTTCTAATGAAACAACTTATATGTGCTATATTGTAAGTGGGATTAAAATGTGAATCACATGCCTTGAACAAAAAATATACATACAAATTAGGAATTATCATTCAATACATTCGATCGCGCGTCCGATCGCATGCCCGACCGCGCTTTGTAGCATGTCGGAAAAAAATTGGACTGACAAAAATGTGATCCTGGGTGAGGCCCTGTGGCGAGGTTGAGTGATTAATCGACCTGCTCTGGTTTTATAACGTCTATGCACAGGATGATTGGTCATATCTTCACGGCTGCTCTGCCTGTCACTATCTACAGCAGACGGTGATTCAGCTGAGCACGATGAACTGCCACTGTTTGTTCTTGACACAGTCAACCTTGATTGGGCGTTACGTTCAATGTTCGGTGCTGTACGAAACATAGGTTGAGTGTTTGGACTGTCACACACAAATCGCACTGTCTTCTTCGCAGGCTCTACATCCTGCATGCGTCTTCTATATTTCCGCAACATCTGTCTATTAGGTGTCTCGAGTATGTAGGAGCGCGGTTCCCGACACCGGTCATGGACCGCAGCAGGTGCCCACAGACCTGACGGATGAGTCTGTATTCGGACATTTTGTCCGAGATCCACTGGAGGCAAATCGCGAGAATGTTGATCGTGGTTTACCTTCTGAATATATCGTCGTTGTTGCAACCTCTCAGAGATTTCCTCCCTGTTGACAAGCTGGTTTCTCATTCGAACACGGGAAGTTGCCTTGTAACTTTCTCGTATACAACATCTCTGCAGGACTGGGCAACACGTGGTCTACCGGTGTTGTGCGTAAACACAGCAGAGCGAGATCTGGATCGACTTCGCTCGATATCGCTTTCCTCAGGGTAATTTCCACGGTTTGTATGCTGCGTTCGATGAATCCGTTCGACCTTGCATAGTGCGGGGAACTAGTGATTCGGTCAAAGTTCCATTCCTTCTCAACTTTGCGATAGGTTTCGCTGTCGTACTGTGGACCGTCATCGATCACGGCACGTTGTGGGACTCCATGTTCCGATAATATTTGCTTTGTTAGGTTCACCACAGTTTGGCTGTTGCACTGCAGTCCCATAGGAATGTTGCGTACCATCACCATTGAGTGATAATCCGCCACTATCAGATGTTCGTGTCCACCGAAGTGAAACAAATCAGTTCCAACAATCTGCCAGGGGCGAGTTGGGATCTCGTGTGGTTCAGTGTTCTGCCCTTCTTCAGTGACGCCCTGGAACTCAGAAAAGGCAAAAGAACGCTCTGCCTTTTCTACACGACGCCCTGCTATATTTGCATCGTAACTCTTCTTGTGGCTACAGACAGGCACACGATGAATATTAATTTGAGAGCGTCTGCAAGCGCCCCGATGTTGAAATACATCCATATCCCGATTGCGCAAAGTACAATCTAACAGAGCGCGTCCCGCAGTTAGGAATAGGGTACAAAGTCGAAATCGGGATGCTTGCAGACATCACGCCTCACGCACAGTTCAATTGTTCAGGCGTCCATATATCGACACCTATCCCGATCGCCGTTAAATTCTTAATCGTGTGTGCCAACAAATATAAAAAATACCTTGATTTGAGGAAGCGCCGACCTTCGAAAGTGGACAGATCGGAGTGACGGACTTTCGCGCAGCGCCTCGACTATTATACATATCGTCAACCAGTTCTTATTTTGTTCGTATCTTCAAAAGTTACAATCCGATCGTCGGGGGACTTCTACCTTTAAAATTGCCGTTAATTTTTTTCTCATGGGATGTGTGCAAAATTTTAAAAATACGTTTTGATCTGAGGAGGCGCCAACATTCGCAAGTCAGTAGACCCTGTTCGCGACGAACTTTCGCGCAACGCCTCGACTATACATATATCGCCAAGTAGTCCTTATTTTGTTCAAAACGTAAAGGCTGATCATCTGGAGACTTCTACATTTAGATCTGTCATTTAATTCTTAATCGTGAAGTGTGCAAAAATTATTAAAATACGTGTTGATCTGAGGGGCCGCCAAACTTTGCAAGTCGATAGACCAGAGCCTGTTCGCGACAGACTGTCACAAAGCGCCAGCAGGACCGTAGCCGGCATGTGTGATTAGAAAAATGTTTTATTCATACATTCTTTAGGTGTTAATATACCGATATATAATGATACCTAACGACGTTTAGTATAACATAGCTGAACAATGTATAGCACTGAATAATTGCGTACTGTCTGTGGTAAAACAACTGACTCCCCCTCAATATGCAATGACCCGCCAGCACACGAAGGTGTTCATGCTCATGCAAGACATCCCGTTTCTAGGTCACAACGTCACGTGCGTGTGTAGTGGACTAGCCAGGGGTGCTAAGGTTGCTAGCGGCCAGCGTCTTGTTTTGGCCAAGTGGTTTAGCAATAGCTTCTCCTTCAGTTCAGCATATCTCTGCGAGACGTAGCTGCCCAGATGATCCCACTATACGCTGCTCTGTCTGCCGTTTGTCTCCCTGCTCTCACGATGTCGTCTTCCAACCAGTCGCTGGTGTCCTGCTCCAATCTTCAATAGCTACCTATAATTATTATTATTCAGAGGGGTACCATTAAACAGTGGCTTCAAACTAGTGATAGTTACTTTTTTGTTGTTGACTGATTGTTAACATTGAGATTGTGTGTGGGTGTTTTTTTTGTAAATAAAACAAATTTAGCTATGCATTATTTGAATTATGACATCACACCTTTTCAGTTACACCTTTGCAATGCAATGTATCTAC
The DNA here is from genome assembly GCA_963995525.1 of Escarpia spicata. NCBI lineage: Eukaryota > Metazoa > Annelida > Polychaeta > Sabellida > Siboglinidae > Escarpia > Escarpia spicata. The sequence goes on along the minus strand of OZ023211.1, from coordinate 44,267,034 downwards.
ATTTCTGTTCAACCTAACCCAACAATATTTTGCATACACTTTGCTTATATAATAGTCTCTGGGAATATTAAATATGATGTGAATGTATACATAAAATGTTATATCATGCTGAATATTGTGTTTTGCTAAAACTGAAATAAAGTTAAGACATGTCAATTTAACTAAATTAAACATGGTGTATTGTCTATATATACTATTATGCTCCATTTGTCCACATTTATATATATATATATAAATGTAATTTTTCAAAATTACTATATTGCTTGTTCATTAAAAAAAATTAAAATCGGACATAACAGTATATCTAAATTATGTTAAACATAGCCCAAGGGAGTTTGGCACAAATATTACCTGTATAATATTCTATGTGTAGGTTGAATATTATGCAGATTGACACAAATTAAAAGGTTATGTAAAGCTGAATATTATGTTTTGTTCTACAATGCCCGAGCCTATATTATAGTACATAAATATATGTATACACTATGTACATAATATACTATATGTAAGTAGTATGATATTACACTACAAGTTGTACACTGCTACTACATCTCATGTATTTAATTTAGTCGCGTGTCGCAAGTGCCCTTTTAACCACTGCTCACCGCTAAAATGACACCCTGCCTTTTTGAAAACCTGGGCAGAACACTGGTTGGAGGGTCTCGCTTGTTGTGTACATTGGTGCTCTCGGCATGTGGCACACTGACGGACCACATTGTCAATATCACAGTTCATGTTCAGCCAAAAGACACAGCTTCTGGTTCGTAGCTTGCATTTTGCAGCGCCTTGGTGTCCAGCATGGATCTGTTGCAAAATATCATGCTGCATGGTGTGGGGAATGATCATTCTTTCACCCTTCAGGACAAGACCATTCTAGATTGAGAGTTCATCTCGGTACGACCAGTACTGTCCTAGCTGTGTTGGGTGTTGTTTCATCGAATCTGGCTGGCCAACTACAATGAATTCTCGGAGTGTAGACAAATCGTTGTCTTTCTTTGTTTCTTGCTGTAGCTGACTGAGCTTGTCAGAGCTGAACTGCACACATGTCAAGGTTAATGGGCTCATGTCGTTGCTTGGTAGTCGCGACATAGCATCAGCGACAAGCATGTCTTACCCTGGACGGTATTTGATAGTCATGTCATAGCCCTGCAGGCGAAGAAGAATGCGCTGCAGTCTTGGTGGAGCTGATGTGAGATTCTTGAGACTAATCATCCCATCCAGGGATTTGTGATCCGTTTCAATCACAAAGTTCCTACTACAGATGTAGGTATTGTATCGCTCACATCCATACAATAACAGTTATCTTTCTATGTTTGCGTAGAGGCACTCTGTCTCAGTCAACGATTTGCTGGCGAATGCTACAAGTTTGCTGTCTTGGAACAGTACTGCTACGAGTCCTCTTCACGATGCGTCGTCCTGGATTGTCGTCTGCTTATTCCGGAAGCTTCATGACCAGTATCCGTTCTTCGCGTCAAGCTTGGAAAAGTGCTTTGATCCAGCGAATTGATCTGTGATCTCGTCGAGCGTGGGAGTGCGATGATGACATATCTTTATTGTTATTGTCCTTTTTTATTAATTCATTCACGTTGTATGTTGCTACATTTTATGGTGTTTTCAATTGTTTCTGTTGTCTATTTGTACATTTATTCCATTGGTGTACAACTGCATTTACTCCACGCCAACGGCTGCATAATTTTATTGTTACAATGTGCACTACTAAGCCTAACGAACTGGCGATAACATATCAGTCTGATTGCTAGGTATGTTGTACTTACCACACACGTCGACAGATGCGGTCGTATTGATGTCTGACTACATCAAACTAACTACAGGCGTCGCATATGCAATAAACGTGGCATCTGTATGTAGAACATAATGTATTCGTGTAAAACGCCATCTATTTTTATACAGCACATTTATATGGCTATGAACAAGTATAGAAATAAAATTAAACAAACACATTACGTATTTCGGAAATGTGGGCGCCAATAGACAGGTGAATGCAAACGATTTCTTTTTGATCTATTTAAAACGTGATTTTACCTTGTAGATGTAGAATATTTCATTAGCACAGCACAACAACTTCTTCAGTACATGTGACACAATCCGTCTTAGTCAGCGGCGCTGGCAACTGGATATTTTAGTTGCATAATGATAGTAATAACAATGACCTGAAAGTGACTTCAAAGGCAAAGTAGCACTTCAATTCACTGCAGCAGACGATGATGAATGTCCTTTGACATCCTTAGATGTTGTTGTGTCTTATCGTTGCTGTGTTCTTTAAATTGCAGATCGATATAATTGGCACAGATATAGTCGCCGGATGCACTCAACTGCACAGAAGTAAATCATGCCTTAGGCTGTATATCGAATCGTGTTGGTTGCACCTATGACAGTTAGACATGCAAACATACGATGCTATTAGTATCATCAGGTCATTATAGTGCCGTTGTGCAGTGGCTAGAGCTCCGGACTCTCAAACGAGAGAACCCGGATTCGAATCCTGTGCGGCGGTGTCGAACCTTGGGCAAGTTCGTTCACTATACTTTGCTTCAGTTGACTGAGCTGTATATATGAATACCTGGCTATAGACAGTGGTGGATATTTGTGTACGAATAGTCTTCGCGTATTAATTGCAGCGTGGCTGGATACTTCCAAGAGAAGTCGAGATGGTGTTCGATTGAACAGGTCTGCCAGGGTGTAAAGTGTAATGCGTTTTGAGCACTCCTGAGGACTGGATACAGCGCTATATGAGAACTTTTTTTACATTACTTTTTACTTTATAGTCAGTAAAGGAAATGTTGTTCGCCGTCATCTAGAAACCTATCTTTTTTCAATATTGCATATCCCCCTTAGCTTCTTAGATATTTATCTGTTGACGACTTTTGCTTTGTACATGACTATGAGAAAGCTTAATCCTTTGGTTTTGTTGCATCACTTAGCTTAGATTTTCTGAGGATATTGGCGGTAAAGAAATAATTGTATTAATATTGTTGTAAGAGATCAAAGAAAACGATAGGAAATGAAAACATACAAGTGAAGGTCTTTTGTCGTTTTGTAACGGGACTAGTACATACCTCGTTCACGTCACGAGAACGTTTCCCGCCGTATAGCAGTCATGACTAGCGCTGACGAAAGTGAGTTTCCTCGCTGATAACGCTCTGGTGACATCAACGAACTACATTTTAGTCCGGTTACATAACGGCAAATGACATTTGGTGTACGTTTTTGTTTCATTTCCTACCTTTGTAAGCATGCAGTTCTTGTATTACAACATTACCCGTAAGCAAAGATGCAGTTCGACATTACTGCCGAAGCCAGCCAAACTGCAGTAACGAACAATTTACAGGAATGTCTTAAAATATCTAAATTAATTAATCCACCTCGGCAGAAAATTAATTAAAGGGAAACAATAGGCAACTGTTTGATGTAGCGCACCTAGAAGAGTTGATACAAATTAACCGTTTGCAACTACAATCAAACGTTTAACGTCAGTGGTTTACTCAGAGTGTGGTGTCAGATTGGAAGATTCCATTGAAACCTCCGATATCCTGGAAGTTGACGTCTTGCTCATGACGGGTGACTTGACTAATAAGCAACCAATAACCGAACAGGAAGCGAAGTTGCAAACGCTTCATCCATTCCTTCACAAAGACCTGTAGCAGCTTGGGTTAATTGCCAACACGTCATGGAATAAGGTTCGATAGAATCTTACAAGGTCGGTTTGCAATAAAGCGTGATTTTGTAATGTAAGCCATTGTTTGTGACTGCTACCAAAACTGATAAAAACCAGGGAAGAGGGCAAAATCGCGTATTTGTCATTTAACAAACAAGTGGTGAGAGAGAGCGGCATGATGTCGCAAACCGTGGTACATGCTGACTATCCTGACAAACGTTGTTGTGATCACTTAACCATGGCGTCAACTACATAACAAAATGACGGGTTAACGCGTACGTATGATACGCCGTATGATTATAATGAACACTCCTACGAACACGATATTGATACTGATTGTTTATTGTGTAACGATTTGCCCATTCCATATAAATACTCCACCCCAGCACAATTTGTAACCAACTTTAGCAGTGCTGGCAAAAAACAGCCAGACAAATTGAGTATGATACAATTTAATGACCGGAGTTTAAAAGCTAACCTATCCAAGATTAAAGACACTATCGAAAGCATATAGTATAAATTTCATATAACTGCTATATCAGAATCGTGGTTTAAAGAAAACAGTTTGGACGGAAGTGACGTAAACTGTAACGATGTCGTATTTTCAGGTTACATACTGTACTGTAATTCCAGAAAAAAGCAAACGGGGTGATGGCGTTGCCATATATGTGTATAAATATGTACTTTATAATTGCCAGTCTTCTAATATTTGTTTAAAGAACATATTGTATGCTTTTGATGACTGTTTTGAAAGCATCTTTATTGAGATACAGATTAGTAAACACACAAAAATCAATGTACAGAGCATGGATACCAACAACAGCAAACTTAATGACAATCAGTCATTCATACTGGGAAATTTCACAAATAAAAAATTGTACATATGTGATGATTACAATATAGATCTATTGCACTGTGAAGAGCAAGCTAAATCAAAGTACTTCATTGATCAAATGTTCAGCTCTGGATTACATCCCTTGATCACCAGGCCCACAAGAATAACAGGCACGACTGCTAGTGTAGAAACAAAATGTGTTTTAAGCGATGCTACAGATCATATGCCAATTTTCGTCGTGTATGACATCAGCACTTATGAGGTTACTAACGAGGGTCCAACATATAAATATAACAGAACGTTAGATGAGGACTCATTAAACCAATTTGAGCACTATTTAAATGATGCAAACTGAGACACTGTAATGAACGAGTCAAACCCTGATTTAGCATTCTTGTGCATTATGCAAATACTAAGTAACACTTATAACGATGCCTGTCCTGTCAAAATGACAACGTATTCAGACCAGACCTGGGGCGAAAGTACTCGGTACTCGTGTACTCGTCTATTCGAGAACATTTTTGAAGTACTCATACTCGTACTTGTACTCGTAAAACTTATGGCTCATGTATTCGTACTCATTTACTCAGATTTTACGAGTACATGACGAGTACATCTGAGTACTTTCTCAATATGTTCTGGACAAAATCAATTTATTTGTAGTTATAAAATGAAACTTTCCTGAAATAATTAATGTTCACCTATTTGTAAACAGTTTGTTATTACTGATAGAATACCACCTTACCATCCATACACATAGTACAACCTCATTCTCTGATAACCATGACTATGATACCAAAACATGGCAACAGGCAGCATCTTTTTTCCAGTCAGAAACACCCTGTTAAGCGCACAATAACACTAGGTTATCAGTTCAGGCCATAAACCTGTTTGTTCAATTAAGCCACCAGGATGTCCTTAATGAGTCAATTAGCAGTTAAACCACCATTTAGACGGGAAATGCCTTTGGTATAGTCTGGAGACCATGCCACTGGGCACTGGCTGACAGTGCTAACTGCTAAGAACAAGAACTGCCACTCTTCCTCTGTAGAAGTATAAGATGGCTCAAGTCAGACTGTCTCCTATACTAGTATAATCCGGTGCTTTCAGCCTGACTAAAAAAGTCCAAAGGATATTTTGAGCCTGTTATATACATGTGCTAACCCTCTCTAAAACCATTAGTCTACGATCAGAAAATATAAATTGCAAAACTTATAATTATTCCCCCCTGAACGGTGCAGGCTAATTAAGACTCAACCTTGAACAACTCATGTTCATTCGGTGCAATGGCAAATAGATGATAAGATCATAGGATGCCACTGAAATGAATGCAAACGAAATAAAGAGGTTTTTCACAGTTTTCCTCATAACAAAATATTGATCAACTGCCATTGCATATTCACTTGTGCTGAGTTAGATTAATTAATAAAATACGTTATTATTTAATATTTATATTTTTATGTACTCGTACTTTTACTCGTACTCGTGAGAATGTACTCGTACTTGTACTCGTACTCAGGTTTTGGGAATGTACTCGTACTCGTACTCATCCATCGTCAAAGTACTCGAACTCGTACTCGTTCTCATGAAAATGTATTCGGCCCCAGGTCTGATTCAGACAAGACAAAAAAATGATAAACCTTGGTTATCAAGAGGGCTAAAAACTGCTTTCATAAAGAAGAATAACCTGTATTTAGCGTTTCTAGAAAATAGGACAGAATTAACAGAAAGTGGCTACAAAAAATAAACAAAATAAGTTACAAAAAATATTACGTCTAGAAAAGAAAAACTATTACAGAAAAAACTCGACGATTATAAGACTAATATAAGAGAAATTTGGAAAACACTTAATAGCATAATAGCTATATCTGAAACCACATGTTTGAACAAGTTTCGTGTTTGTGAAAATCTAGTAGAATTAGAAAATAAAGAAATAGCTAACCTTTTTAACAATTTCTTCGTTGACATGGATACCAAATTGTTCAACCTCATAGAACCCTGCCCGGGAACAAAGCCAACCGACTTTGTAAAACGTACTGTATCACAATCAATGTATATGTCCCCCGTTACTGAGCAAGAAGTATTCGAAATTGGGTCTGGGTGCAAAAGTAAAACTTTATGCGGACATGATAAAATCAGCATGAAAACAGTTAAGCATGTAATACATTATACAACCGCTAACCCACATTTTAACATATATTTGATCAGCGAATCATTTCCAAATGATATCAACTCAAGCAAAAATCATTCCTATATTTAAGTCGGGAGATCACTTTCAATTTTCTAATTATAGACATATATCTCTCTTATCCCAATTTTAAAAAATACTTGAAAAAATATTCAACAAAAGGCTAACATCTTTCACTGAAACACAACGCATATTGACTTGACAGATGGGCAGTATAGCTTCAGAAATAATCATTCAATTTCACTAGCTTTAACTGAATTTGTCGAAAACGTTACTTCCGCGATGGATAAATACCAAAGAACGATTGGTGTCTTTATCGACCTGAAAAACCGTTTGACATTGTTGACCACAACATATTGCTAAGTAAATTGCACTGCTACGGAATAAGGGGTCTGGCTCTGGACTGGATAAAAAGCTACTTAACCAACTGCAAACAATATGTATGCTGTAACAACAGTAACTCAGAACAAAAGGAAATCAAGTGTAGAGTCCCGCAAGGTTCAATCCTTGGTCCATTATTATTTAATCTGTACATAAATTACATATGTGAAGTCGCAAAATTGCTTCATATTATTCTGTTTGCTGATGATTCTAACATTTTTATTCTGCTAGTAACATTAATGATGTAAACACTGTTGTTCTAACAAAACTAATTATCGCTCAATGTGAACAAAACACATTTTATAATGATTAACAATAAAACAACCTAGAACAGATGTGAATATAGCTTTGAATGGGACCAACATTGAGCTGCTATCATAATTATACAAAATTCCTTGGAGTAACCATTTATGAAAACTTAACATGGCGACAACACATAAAAATGGTTGAATCAAAAGTATAAAAAAACATCAGTTTTGTATGAAACTGTTCATGTTACACACATTATATAATTCACTTATTAAACCACATATGTCATATTGCTGTGAGATCTGGGGAAATACTTATCAATCTAGACTCAGAAAACGATATATGTTACAGAAAAAAACCTATACGGATTATTTATAAACATAATTACCATGATCATACATCTCTATTTTTCCATCTCTCAAACATGCTTAAATTTCATGATTTAGTTAAATACAAGTCTATGATTATAACTTATAAAGCAAACAACCATTATTTAAATGGTCAAGCATTATTTGAAACAACCGCATCTATACACATGCATGATAGCAGACAAAGCAAACTGTTCTATGTTAAAAAGACAAACACCACCCTCCGACTGCCGTCACTCACCATCAAGGGTATAAAAACGTGGAACAATTTATCAAATAAATTGGCTCAGCTTCCAAGTTTAACACAATTTAAAAAAGCATTCAAGTTGTCAATGCTTTCTACATATTTGTGAATTGTTAATTGAAAATGATGTTTAGCTAAACCCATGTATTAGTAACACAAACACTATGGTAACAAGTTTATACATGTGTTGTGAATACTGTTTTGTAATTTATTTATAGTTCGTGTTGTACTGATTCAGTTGTTTAGTTTGAGAAGACCACAGCAACACATAAGTCTATGACTTCAGCTATATCCTTTCAGCAGCAGCAGCAGCAGCACACCATACTCTGCATGTATTATGTTGTTGTTGTTGAATAAACTTTCGTTCAATATGCCATACTGTCGCGCGTAGCAATACTACAGTGAAGCGCTGTATTTTTCCGTTTCCATGTGAATAGATCAGAAGTAAAACAGCGGACGGATTGACTGGCTCTGGGTGATCTTTTAATATCCGACCTAACTAGGGAAACAACTACATAGAGTTACCAAACGTCAACTTATATACAACATATATACAAATACTATGTTATCAAAATATATTTTAAAACGTGTTTGCGTTAAGCCGACCCACCGTAGTAAACAATGCGTACGATGGCGCCACTAGATCATGGGCAACTACTTTCTTGTGCTTAAATACCACTGGCCTTTGTATTTCAGACCAGGTCATTCTAAATCCATCACGTCATCCCGTGTAAGCATACCCTTAGTTCAAAATTATTCTCTAGTAAATCATTGATGATTTTGTACGAATTCTTCATTCCAGTGCAGCCTTACATAAATCAATTGAAAATTTGTAAAACACAAACAATCGGTGATGATCCGCTTGTTTATCAGTTCCAATGCAGAGACATAGTATATCTTACGGAGAACACATTAGTACATGTCATGTCAACAAGGTATGCGCAATGGCATGTAGGCCTATATTGCCCTATTGCGTTCAACAAGTTCCCCAAAAACATTAAGTACTTATTTTCTTCGACGTTATTCCTCCAAAGTATTATATGTGTAACTGACACTAACTTAATAAATGTATTAAGCAGGTCCCTTCGGTTTAGACTAGATTGGGTAATACTGCATTGCCGTCACACAACGGTGAAATGATGCCGTTGTGGACAACAGACGATGGCGCCACCTCACGTAGCTTGATTAATACGTCCCCTAGCGGACATGTGGGAACTATTCCTAGTAATAGAGAACCGAAGTGATGACGTCACGCCGCTTAGCAACCGGCCCAGCTGGTTCCAACAAATGTTTTCAACCATATCTGTTAACACGGTGTTACGTTTTGTTCAACACTATCTGCAAAGTCATATGTGTAGTTCTTTATGATTCCCATAAGTTGAAACTGAGAAGCAAACATGGGTGAAACAAATTTGGCATTTTTTATATTCTGGAACGAGAAAATAATTTTATAACGCAAGCTCTTTTATCGCGCTGGCAATATCGGACGTGATGCAACACAGTTTTTGTCGTGCATCACGCTATTTTCACCGCAAAATTGAAAAGGAGAACCTGACAGTACTATTTAATTCATGTACGAAATTGCCAATATCGAAGGATTTGATAATATCGTGAAATAAGGAACAAAACAATTAAGTTTCAGGCTGAGAAGTTAGAGAGCAGCCATTATATAAAGTTGGAGTTTTTTGGTCACCATCAAGGAGGATGCAGTCGGAGGGTTTGGGGGAACCTTATGTTGACCTACAGTTTGGGATTTTTAATGAGCCTCAAGAGGGCTGCAGTTGGATTTTTGGTGAGCCTGCAGTTGGGGAGGGGTTTGACGCAGTTTTTTATGTAAATATGCTGTTAGCAAAATTACTGACTATACAAAGTAAATAAACACAGCTTGTAGTTAATTAACAGTAACATTAATCATATGTATTGCATATCATACTTAACTCCACAAATGTCTATGACTGTGAGCCTTGCTACCGCGAAAACTGGTTATTGTCTTGGATTTGGATCAATTTCTTGTAGTTTCATAGCATATTTTCAAACTTAGCGCTATTATGGATTAGTTCTCCTCCATACTAGCATGCACCGCACCTCGAAGAACGCTTCGAAAATAAGTGAAATTATTAACATGATCAGATCTGACATGATTGTGTCCCCTCTTAAACAGTTTTGGCTCGACTGAGAAGTATGCAGCAAGTGCAGAGATAGGAGCCTACTGACGCCATTAGCCATATTCGAACGAAAGTTAGCGATGCTTGCAGTTTGTTTTCAATGGGTAAATCCCACATACAAAATGGGTTTTTATTAATTGTGAACTAACATGGACACCCATAGATTTTCAGGAAGTGGTCCCCGGGGAGTATGGATGGTTTTCTCAACAAAATATGTTTTAGAATGTATTGTTATATATATCTGCCTGCCTGCCTGCCTGCCTGCCTGCCTGCCTGCCTGCCTGCCTGCCTGCCTGCCTGCCTGCCTGCCTGCCTGCCTGCCTGCCTGCCTGCCTGCCTGCCTGTATACCTGTCTGTCCGTCCGTCTGTCCGTCTGTCTGTCTGTGTACATTCGATGTATGTATGTATGTATGTATGTATGTATGTATGTATGTATGTATGTATGTATGTATGTACGTATGTACGTATGTACGTATGTACGTATGTACGTATATATGTATGTATGTATGTATGTATGTATGAATGTATATATGTATGTATGTATGTATGTATGTATGAATTATAATATCTACTAAACGATTACCAGGCTCTTTTACAAAAAACGTTACAGGCGTTTTATGTATATTGACTGAACAGTGGCTTGTAATGGCAGTAGGTGTAATTTGCATTAAAGAAAAACATTCAAAATTGCACTATTAATACCGTTTGAACATTGCTCACTTGTATGTGCTATGGACATAGAAGCCGAGAACACATTTCGAGCGTTCACATTCACAATTGCCGACGATGAAAAGAAATATGACGTGGTACTAAAGACGTTTGACGAACATTTCCTTCCTATCGTCAATGTCATCGATGAGCGAGCAAGATTTCATCAGCTGAGCCAGAAGCATGGGGAATAAGTATAATTTTTTTTTCGTAACTTATATGAACTGGCAAAGCGATGTGAATTTGGTGCACTGAAGAGCGAGACCATCAGTGACAGACTGGTCGTAGGGATCACTGACAACAGACTTTCTGAAAAACTACAACTGAAATCTGACCTTGACTTAGAAACAGCTATCCAAATAACGCGCCAGTCGGAAGTGATAAAAAGTCAGATCAACTACTGCTAGAGAGCTGGAAGAAGTGACGTCTAGACAGCAACACCGTAGAGGGAAATTCGATCATCGTGGACACGATCCCCTACCAACAATTGGCTTGCAAGACCACAGTCACACAACACTAGTTTGCCAACAGCGTGAAAGCGATGTCGGAGATGCAACAAATACAATCATTTCCAAGTGTGATGCAGTCAACAAAGCATGTCCGAGGCGTTCGCGGAGTAGTCTCATCAATGTATCATGACCAGAATGGTTAATTCTTCCTAGGATCCGTCACGTGTATCATTGAAGCAGACGAATGAGCAGTAACTCTCCAGATAAAACATTATGCGGTACTTACATGGCCCTTCCCAGTCGACCGAAACTGTTTCCTACGAGTTTCACTCTAAACAGTCTTGGAGGTACACTTGACTGCAGAGGTCAATTCACGGCGCATACCTCTCAAAAGGGACAGAAATATTCGTTTCGAATATGTGTCGTTGCTGGTGAACAAGTGAATAGCTTGTTAGGTCGGGCAGTCGCTCAAGGAATGGGGCTAGTGAAACACATAGAGGAAATCAACAGTGACGTCTTCACACAACCGGGTCTCCTGAAGTGCGAGGCAGTGAAGATAGCGTTGAAAGACGATGCGAAACCGTATAGTCTTACTACTGCAAGAAGAGTACCATTTTCACTACTTTGTAAAATAGAAGCCGAACTTATCCGGATGGAAAAAGAAGGGATCATCGAAGAAGTTACCGAACCAACATACTGGTGCGCGTCCTGTTTTGAAGAAAACGGAAACATTCGCATATGTGTTGACTTGAAAAAGCTAAACGAAGCCGTCAAACGTGAAGAATACATTTTGCCAACACTGGAAGATGTAGCACCGAAACTTGCTTGAGCAAAGGTATTCTTCACACTCGACGCAGCAAATGGGTTTTACCAGCTACCACTTGACGAAGAAAGCCCGTAACTAACGACATTCATCACGCCGATGGGTCGATTCTGCTTCCGACGCGTTCCGTTTGGGAAAACGTCAGCTCCGGTAATCTTTCAAAAGAAAATGACTGATTTGCTTGACAACCAAGAAGGAGCCGTAGCATGCATGGACGACATTCTGATTTATCGTGGAAATGTCGAAGAACATGACCGTCTACTGAATGAGGTTCTCGACAAAGTGAAGAAGGCAGGTCTCCAGTTAAACAGGCACAAATGTCGCATTCGTCAATCTGAGATACCGTATTACGGACACATCTTCAGTGGTGATGGAGTATGGGTGAATCCAGACAAGGTACAAGCAATCCATGACCTTGCTGCTCCGACAGACTTGACGGAGTTGAGGCGTACATTGGAGGTGATCAACTATTTGGGGAGATTCATACAGGAACTGTCTACAGTGATGAAACCGATGACAGACTTGGTGAAATCAACCAGTGCATGGCTATTTGGGGTCCTTAGCAAGAAGAATCATTCTCCAGAGTGAAAGACATGTTGACATCGACGCCAGCTTTAGCCTACTTCGATCCAACTAAGCCTACAACCGTGAGTGCAGATGCCAGCAGCTATGGCATCGGTGCAGCTCTCTTCCAGGAACATGATGGCCTTTTGAAACCAGTGGCTTTCTGTTCCCGCACGCTGATCTCACGCGAAACAACGTATACTCAAATTGAAAAGGAATGTCTCGCAGGCGTCTGGGCTTGTGAATATTTCTCGAGATACTTGATCGGTTTGGACTCGTTCACACTACTCACTGATCACAAATCTTTGGTTCCACTCATCAACACTCAGGATCTCGACAGAGTCCTAGTGAGATGCCAACGTCTTCTCATGCGTTTAAGGAAATTCAACCCCAAAGCTGAACACGTCGCAGGGAAACATCTGATAGTTCCAGACATCCTGTCACGCAGTCCCATGACAACCAGCGAAGTTGTGACAACAGAAGAAGATGTCGAACAGTTCGTCAATCTCATCGAAACCACCAGACCAATTTATGATACTAAGATCCATAATATCAAGCAAGAATCTCGCAAAGACCCAGATCCCCAGGCAGACATGAGACTCACTAAGCTTGGTTGGCCAGATCGTCGCCAGGGCGTTCCAGGATCTCTGACAGATAACTTCGATGAACGTAGTCAACTATCGGTGTCAACCAATATGCTCTTATATCGCGACCGAATCGTCATTCCTGTTGCAATACGATCTGAAATGCTAGACAACATCCACGTGGGACATCGGGGTGTAACAAAATGCACTGAACGTGCCGAGATTACTATGTGGTGGCCAAGCATTTTGAAAAGGATCGAGAGAAAAGTTGCAACGTGTGACTTTTGCCAAATTCATCGATCATCTCAGCATAAGGAGCCATTGAAACGAACCACAATGCCTCTAAGATCTTGGCAGAAGGTATCTGCAGACCTCTTCAAAATCAAGCAACAACAATACTTGGTCGTGATGGATTACTGTTCACGATACCTGGAAGTCGCGCATCTCCCGAGCATTTCGAGTGCTACAGTCATTGGGGAAACAAAAAACAAGTTTGCACGATGGGGTATACCGGAAGAAATCGTTTCGGATAACGGAACACAATTCACCTCCGCAGAGTTCCAGGACTTTGCAGCGCAATAAAACTATGTGTGTTCCTTCACAAGTCCGCACTTTCCGCATGCGAACAGACAAGCCGAAAGTGGAGTGAAAATAGCCAAGAGAATTGTATCTCAAGAAGATCCAGTATTGGAACTAATGGCCTACCGTTTAAATCCAGCAGCAGTAACAGCAACAACAGCAATCGAGTTGACAGTGCAGCCAACTGAATGCAGTGAGAAAACACCTGATCAACCATCAACTCCAGTGAAAATGTCCTACGGAAGATCTGTCCGTAGACCACTGGAGTTTCAAAACTGTGTGTGTTAAACAAACTGTTGTAGTCCGAATACATTACATTGGTTATATTTCATTTTGTGAAATGTTCAATGTGGACTATATTCACATGGACTGCTGAACGCTTAATTGCGATTAATAATTTATTCGTTATGAGAACAACATCGTATTACGAGAATTACAATCTCATGGACAATGACTTTGAATCAAAGACAGTGATTTGAATAATCGTATTCGTATTGAAACTAAAATCTCTCCGGTTCTTGTTGAATGTCTTCTATTGAACAGATGTTATTTTGTGTTTAGCATTTGTAAAGTTAAACGATAGCCGAGTGTGTATTTGCTTATCTTAAAAGAGGAGATGTTACAATGCCAGTCCGGGCTCGTCCGTGTACTGCGAAATGTATAAGTACCTCCGAATGCCCAGCCACATATGGGCGATCGAAACTACAGTTTGTGTGTTCGTTAATAAAACTACCTTTGTTCCTACATAAACAGTGTCAGCATTAACTTAAAGACTCAAAACAGAAGCCTTAACCATTCGAACAAGTCTATTAATGTATATCATAATTATTCGTATTCCGGTTTGGCCTATTGTGGCGACTGCACAGGCGTTTATATCGGCTGTCAGGTCAATCGTTGAACTTTATATTGCTCGTTGTTCAATTGAATTAGTTTTTGCTTTGTGTACTGTTTATTAAATCCGTTGTTTCCGCTTGAGAACATGACAGACAACAGCGATACCACATTTTTTACACAGAAAAGTTTCCATTGTGCGATGCCACGCCTAGTGACTAAGAGGGTGATTTGGTAGAACAATTAGCAATGCAAAATTGTAATTGCGGTTTATATATACTGTAGTTTGCCTTTTTTCGTCCCAGTGCTTATGCCGTCGAATTAGCTACAAGGATGGCTAATACAGCCAGAGATACCTGCCTATCATGAGGATGCATTTGGGAAAGGTTACGGTGCAAATCCATTGAAAATAGTAATGCGCGTGTTTCGTTGTCGTCTCATGACAGACCGGAAAGTTAATAAGATTGTCGTTAAATGTCCGCCGTGCAATTGACTATCGCAAACTACCATTTCTTTCATTTAAGAAGTATTCATTTTTTATTTAATAGACTGCACATATTACTTAAACTATTATTACACATCTGGACATAAAAGAACCAGATTCGCGATTGGCAAATGAGCTTATGAAGCAGCTTTGACTAAACAAAGTAAGATCATTTGTTTAGTCACCTGTGACCGTAACAGTGCGGACGACCATATTATCGGCGAAAGTCAAAATACGAGTCACTTTGGAACATAAATTTGCCCGGAGGAATATCAAGCAATCGATTCCGTGTTTTTTTTTTCATAAGCTTTTAAAATTTGCAATATATAATCTTATCGTGCCATGCAGCGATAAAGATACAGTTTAATTGATAATAGTTTGAATAAAATGTAAGTAAATAAATAATATTGCAGTCCATTTCCAAAATACGCCATTTCTTTTACAAAATTTGTTGTAACGGAGTTGTAATTTTCGTAAACACAACTTGATAGCTCGAGAGCAATGTACGGTAGTAAGTGTATATCGGTCTCACGTAGTAAACGCACGGTCATCCACAACGTACGCAGGTCAAATGTGTTGTCGTGTTGGTGTCTGTGATACTAGCAGTAACGGAGTGTAGTTTAAAAAGCATACTGTCATTAGATGAGAACTTTAATTGCTAGAAGTTCAGAGAAAAAAGGAAAAATCACGTATCCTTGCCTGGGCGGTCGGGCAGAGGTGAACTGGCAGTCGGGCAAACTTGACTGATCGCTGCAGTGGCAACTGATCCGCGAGGCCATGCGTTTATCATCGGTAACGGTGTGGAGTGACATTAAGTGGGACAGTCATCATTTAGTGTTTATGGCATTATAAAACTATGTCATGAGTATATTGGTTCTATAGAGCAATCAACAGATACATTGTATTTGTGATTTAAGGAGAGAAAATTTCCCCAATGTTTAATTATTCGAGCATAAAAATATAGTACCATTAGTTGGGACGCCATAATAGTATGTTATCCTTTATATGTATGAATATGAGAAGATAAACTAACCACCAGGGACAGTTCAAGTCTGTGTCCACGCTGTAGACCGTTCCACCTTACGTTATATGTAAATTGACAGACATATATTGTATTTAATAATAGGTAACTTTGGAACAGGTAAGATATCAAACCTAACTAATAGGTAATACGACTTCTGTCCATATATACCTTGATGAATACGACCATTGCCCGATATTGCGACGCCGCGTGAGCAATGACGCGTCATAACGTAGCAACGCCCTAGCAATCGTTACGTATAACAGCACGACTTGCGAACTGTGAAGACATGGGCATATTGGCAATCCTCCCGAGTAGTCGTATTGCGGTGGCACTTGTCATTTCCAAGCTGGTGGTGTTGTGCTGGTTCTCAACGCCTCTTAAGGAGAAGCTCAGATACACAGACGTCGCGGCGTGGTTGTTCCTCGCCGGCGTCCTCAACGTCTGCTATCCCAACGCGCCATTGCTGCCGAGGTTCCGACGGCGTCACGTGTGCAGCTTGCTCACCATCTTGTGTGCGTGGTTCGTGTATCGCTCGGCGCGTTGCCTCTTCGTGCGCGTCAAGGAGGCTTACGCCGACGACGTGTTCGCTGCGTGGATTCCGAGCCCGCTCAACGAGGAGACTGCCTCGATGCTGTATGTTGTGGTTGTCTCTAGTCTCACAGCGTTGGTATACTTCACCCGGCGCGTAACAGACCCGGCTCTGTTCGTCACTGCCGCGGAAAAGACGACGACGACTACGACTATGGCGACGACGAAGAAGGGACAAGACAGGAAGCGGAAATCGTCATTCTCGTCGATGCCGCGAGCACTCATCCGTTTGCACGACTCCGAGGTTTGGTCGCAGCGTCGGTCGGAGCGCCTCAGTCGACGCCGAGGAGTGAACCCGGCGAGGACGTACTCGCTCATCGCCGGCGAATACGTCCCATCGGCCATATCCGAGGAGTATGTCACGTTCGTCAATGCAATACGTCTCGATAAAGATTTGCCCGAGTCGTACAATGGAAACTAGAGGACAACTGATGACCGACTGCGGTTTTCGCGAACGGCCAATTGGCGTTACGCATCGCCGAAGGCAGCAGCGTTCGCAAGCGGCACAAAAGACGAGACCATATACGTTGATCAAGTGTTTTTTACGGGGTAGAACAAAAGAAAATATATTGAAGTAGCCTTAAGTTGGGTGTTAGTGCATCCACGGGTGATGTCTTCAAACAGGACTAAGGCGATGTCGTGCCTCAGTGCATTTTGGTAGAAAAACATGTGTCTTACGTCTAGAGCGATTAGCCACATATACGCTTGCTGAATATTGATAACGACAAAATATGTGACAATGGTAGTGATTTATATATTACTTAACATTCTGTCAGAGTGCAACAATCACTAACGTTTGTTTGGCTTGGTCCTAGTTTGCTTGGTGATTGCATCTTTGTTGCGTACTGACTGACCTGTTAATGAAACGATGGCGGTAATCACAGTTTGAAGTATCTCCCTCCTCCCTCTCTTCCTCCCTCCCTCCCTCCCTCCATCCCTCCCTCCCTCCCTCCCTCCCTCCCTCCCTCACTCCCTCCCTCCCTCCCTCCCTCCCTCCCTCCCTTCCTCCCTCCCTCTCTCCCTCCCTCCCTCCCTCCCTCCCTCGCTCCCTCCCTCCCTCCCTCCCTCCCTCCCTCCCTCCCTCCCTCCCTCTGTCCCTTCCTCTATCCCTCCCTTCTTCTCTCCTTCTCTCCCTCCCCATCTATCTCTCTCTCTCTCTAAATATAATGTAAAACCTTATGGAGTGCATGTGATAAGAAATTAGTAACAGACCATAATGGTAAGAAACTGGCGATTTGACGCTATGTAACGCAAAAAAAATCAAGAGTTCGTAGGGCGTCCTTTGCAACACCATGTGTTAAAAACGAACAGTTTGAAATACAAAATCTCACTTATTAATATGATGTTGCATTAACAAGAAAACGCTCAGTCATTAAGCAAACAATTGTGTCGTCATGAGCGTGTTCAACCGTTCAGTCGCTCATTAAAAGGCAATGCGCATCGATTAGATCACACTATGTTTTACCACTTATATTCATTATACCCTTTCGTTTTTGTGGATATTCTTTGTGTCGGGTTTCTTTAAACTTCTAAAAACAATCATTAAAATTGCCTTTAGTACGAATATTGTTACAAATAACGCCCACATGTTATACATCCAAGCGTCCCTGTAGTTGATGTAGAAATGTCGGTGCGTTCGCGGCTACACCGACCGTTTTCATCTGCGAATGACAATTGCCTTATCAATGCCATCACTTTGAGAATAAAACCACACAGCAACCTATATACCCAAAGGCTGGAGTGCCAAGGGACGTTCGCACCCTAGTAAGGTTCAAAGTCTGCTTGACATAAATGAGTTCCGCTTGACCAGACCTGATCGAGATTTTCAATGAGCCTTAATGGGGTGCAGCTGGAGGTGTAAAAACGTACCTCCCAAACAACCAACAACGCTACGGGCCGATCTTCACCATTTGATTTCCGTGTGACTCATTACTTTTAATACCTGGTGAACCACACAAAGTGTCTATTAAGATACGTAAATGTATGCCTATCGAATAACTGGTTAAATCGGACATTGTGCGGTGGTGCCCCGTCCCTGTCCGGTGGAAGTTTCTCAACGGTAAAGGATTACGTGTAACAAAGAGTTTCAGTCACGGCAACGAGTCGTCGTCTGTAGGCGCCACTCGCCCGCTAGGGAGCGTGATGGTGCCGAAGACGGCAGCGAAGAAGAAGACGAACACGGAGACGACGGAGAAGTCGATGACGCCGCCTATGCACATTCCAGCATTTAGGAACTGTACAGCTATTAGCGGTTGTCAGCAGCACTTGACAACAAATACGTTCAATTTAAAAACGAGTCAATCTCTTATGTTTATGCTGCGTTCCAGTGGACTCGTTTCTATATTGTAAATACGAATTCGTGACGCTTACGTGACTTAGTTGCATAAATTTACCAGTGGTGAAGTCGGGCTGGTTCTGAACTTTCCAGTTCACCATTAATAACAATTATACATTTCAAACGGAACACAGCAGTCGGCCTTGTTTTGGATGCATGCAACTAAACGTATGTGTCAAGTGGAGACTTACCTCGGTATATCCAGTAATCTTTCAGCACAGTCGATAATTGCTTGATCAGAAAATAATGTTTTGGAACTTGCAGTAATGTAAGTATCTCGTCTAAGATGTTTAACTGTCTCATGATTTGAGACGACATGTCATGTACTCATATTAGAAAGATATCGTGAGTTTCCATTCTCTTTGTGTGTCTTATCACGTGGCGTCTGCTACTGCGCTCCTACATTTGCAATTGTATCTTGTGGCAGTTAGCGTTTGATAATTTGTGTGCAACATGTGTGCTTTTTTGCCTGTTTTACTAGAATTACCTATCAAATATCGGCCACCTCTTCACCACATTACAAACATAGTAATAACATCGCTATTAGTAATTAATTAAGAAACTGTGAACTTACGAAGCTCATGTGACCATCTTTTCGCGACGCCATCTTGTATTGTTCGACTAAACTGCGGTTGACGTATAAGAAATGCGGCAGACTGGTCCACGAAGAAAAACCATTGGTTCCCGTCATATCTTGCAGACCCGCAGTGAATACAAATGTGTTGTCTACGTGCACGTTCGCTGAAAAAAAACCGAACGATACTGCTATTAGGTATTTGTTATATTGTAATATTCCAAATAACTGGAGAAAAAATGTATCCTGTACTTTATCACACGCACGCACGCACGCACGCACACACACACACACACACACACACATACACACACAAACACTCACACACACACACACACACACACACACACACACACACACACACACACACACACACACACACACACACACACACACACACACATACACTTACACACACACACGCACACGCACACACGCACACGCACACACACACACACACACACACACATACACACACACTGAACTGTTCATTGTCAATTGGGAACGTCTTATAACATATTTAAAATGCTAGCAGATTGGAATTTAGTATCATAAACTAAAAAACAAAGTAGATAGTAGAATGCTTAATTGCTAATACATTTATTATATTATTATATTACTGACCATAGTAGCAGAAAGCAAACAAGAGCTACAAGACATGTTGGAGGAATGGAACAGGGTGTTTAAGAAACACGGGCATGGAATGATCCTGGAGAAGACAGAAATGATGTGGTTGGACGCTATAGAAAGGAATTGGATATTAAGTTGGATGAAAAAGAAATTAAGTAAGTGGTCGGCTTTGTGTACCTTGGAGGATTGGTTACGGCGGATCTGCGTTCAGATGTGGAGGTGCGACGCCGAATACAAGCAGGCGCGAATGCTTGGAGAAAGGTAGAAGGAGTCACGTTGGACAGAAAAATCTCAAAAAAGCTAAAAGAGAAAGTCCTGAGAGTGTGTGTTACACAGGCATGTTCATCATGGTCTGGAGACAGTGGCGCTAACAGAACAAGAACAACAGAAGCTGCAAGTTTGTGAGAACAACTGGGTTAGAAGAATAACAAGAACAAAGAGGGTAAACAGAAGGAGGACGAATGACCTGAGAAAAGGGGTTGGAATCCAATGCAGTGTAACATGAGGATTACTGAGAAGCCGGGTGAGATGGGCAGGCCATTTCGCAAGGATGAATGCCGGAAAATATAGCGAGAGCGCAGAGGCGGAACAGCATAAAAGATACAAAAAAGGGGAAGGCCACAGCTGAGATGGGAGGACTGCGCGAGGACGGACATGCGAAAGTCAGGGGAGGATGAAAAATGGAGAGACGGACAGAAAACTATAGAAGGAAAAGATACAGCGAGTGATTCAGCTATATTGTACCTGATCCTTACCCCTGTACAGCAGGGAACACAGAGGTTTACATAAATCTCCCTCTAAGGTTATACAAATTATTTGTTTGTATGTGCCATCTATGACAGTTATAAAAACGGTTAATTGCAAATATAGAAAAGACAAACAAGATTAGCTGGTTCGATACTTACATTCTTTGAGCTCCAGTCGTTGTAATGACACGCCATTGAATAAGCGCCAGCTAACGCTGCTGAAGAGGAGCCGCCGCCAGAACTCTGGCACGAATATTGTATAATCATCGAAAGGAAGGGAATACGCGCCGCATGCGCTAAGCCGATCAGCCGGCGGTACACTGTCTCCGTAGGCGCGAATTCGCCTGTCCGGAAGTGGCGCATGTGGAAATTGCGCATGCGTCGAATAAGCTTGATCGGCATATTCTGAAGCACATTAGATATGATACAGGTCAACCAGCTTGAAGTTGTTGCGTTATATTAAGTTCGTTAAATTGTATTATTGTTTTGTGTGCATGTGTGAGGCCTGGTTTGCGCAACCAAGACGGACAGAGTACAACTCAGCGATCATACTGCTAATAATTACCGGCCCCGGTTTAAAATGATTGTACATTGCAACGGATAGACAAAAATTGTTTGTGTGTGTGTGTGTGGTGTGTGTGTGTGCGTGTGTGTGTGCGTGTGGTGTGCGTGTGGTGTGCGTGTGCGTGTGCGTGTGCGTGTGCGTGTGCGTGTGCGTGTGTGTTTTCATGTTCGTGAGTGCATGACTGAATGTGTGAGGTGTATGGATGCGTGATTTTGGTTATACCTCACAGCAACTCAACGTATATAGCACAAAGTAGTTATCAAAATGAGAGCGGGTCACATATCAAGACAACCCTCAACCACAATCACTGCGACACACTTCTATTCGTGTTGATGGACCTGCTTACAGCGCAAAGAAAGATCGAAACAGTTGTTATCATTTGGCGGAGACACAACACTCAGCAACACATCAAAGGTGCAAGATGGTGAGGACTGATTTCAAGTCACAGAGAACCATGATTCCAGCGACGGGGAAGTTGTGATCCACAATGGAACTGGAAAATATGTGGCTGCATTCAACGAAGATTAATGGTGTATATATATAAACGTTAATTTTGTTAAACTGATGTGACTAGACAGGCGACGGTATATGGTACATCTTGGATTTGGGTGCGAACAGTTTGGTACATGCGATCAAAACTGCAAGTGGGTCATAGTACATATCATTCAGCCAATTGTTTTTTGCTAACAATTACGATGAATTACTACCCCTGGGAGCTTGTCACAGGGGCCATAGACACATGTGTCATAGTAGGCATCGGGACAAATGAATTCAGCGACGTAGTGCTGGTCGATAGTCCACGGCGACTGTAGGCAATGTGAGGTTTCCAGTTTTTCCGAAGTGTGAAATACCTCTTGCAATGTGAGCACTGAAATGGTGCTAAGGAGGGTGAAAGTGAGGGTTTCCTGGCGGACAGTAGAACAGTCGATAAGCTCACAATGCAAGTGTTTATTGTTCAAATGCAAACAACGAAATGAACCACGAGATTAATGTTATGCACCAATATTCTCGCTAGCGGCTTAAATCTCCAGCAGAATTTCCATCAGCGATGTGAATATAGCAATACATACAATATATGTTACAGTTTGTTGACTGAATTGCAAGTATATTCCTTCCTCCTCCTCTTAAAGTTTAGCTTTTCAGCGCGGTAGATTTGTTGATGTCTCGTCCTTAGTCTCGTCTGTTGTCTCGTCCGTTGTCTCGTCCGTTGTCTCGTACGTTGTCTCAGCCGTAGTCTCAGTCGTAGTCTCTTTTGTTTTCTTCTGTTATCTCGTCCGTTGTCTAGTCCGTTGTCACGTCCGTAGTCTCATGCGATGTCTCGTCCATAGACTCATGCGATATCTCGTCCGTACTCTCATGCGGTGTATCTGGTTCTGTCTATGTTTGGTTAAGTGTGGTTCATGGAAGTCGTCGGTCTAAGTTTATTTCGTGTAACTCGTTGGTCTAAGTTTTGTTCGTTCAACTCGTTGATGTAAGTTTGGTTCTTGGAAGATGTTAGTCTTAGTTTTATTAAGTTTCGTCCGTGGTACTGTTCCTGTGTCTTGCATATTGTACACGAACCTGTTTTATGCAAATCGATGATCCTAATATTGACAATACGGATAGTCTCTCTTTAGTTGTGAAGTGTAAGATTATTAGTAAGGTTCCCAACGTATGTTTTGCATTATACCACGAAAAAAGACACAACATAAAGTTTGCACATTTTATTCGTGTACAACACAAACGTATTTACATGTCACATTCCATAAGTGCACAAACAAGAGACTAAACATTGTTTTGCCACTGTTGTGATACAGAGTCTTACAACCAACTTTATACAATTGTTCGTATGTCATGTCGGATAGTTTAAAACAGCTTCTCGTGAAAATGATTCAAAGAGTCTTTAATCACTGCAGATAACATAATAGCCTAAATGACCTTATCAAAAGCACACGACAGAGTTTTTTACAGGTCACCCTCCATTACTGTCAAGATCCATTTGTTTCATAGTGTGTCGCCACTGCTTTTGTTCACAGTCGATGCCTCTTGCCGGGACCTATATCAGTTATCTACAGTGGCAGCTGCAGTAGTAACAACAGCAACAACAACATCGACATCAGCAGTAGCAGAAGGTGATGATGATGACAATGTTACGATTTATAGTAATAACAATAAAGCTATGTAGTAATAAGGTAAAGACCGCGAAGTTTAATACATAATAATTGCGGGGTTACATTGCAGGGGTACATCTTGTCGATTTCACGATCGGCCTGTCAGACGTACCTAAAAATGTTGCTCTGCTTTCATTCGCAACATCTTTTCGCGTCCTGCTGCCAAACCCTTCCCAGCTCCATGAAATAAAAGAAGAAATTTATGTGTCCCCGAAACGTACATAGTTCCGCCTGACATCACATAGGATATTTCATTATTATCATATTAGCTTATTTTTCAACCAGTCGATATTTTAACAGAATAATAATTCCAGTCTGTTTTAGTTACAAAACCACCAAATGCTTGAGTGAAATAGAGGGAGTCAGACGGATCTAAATGTCACGGAGATAGAGAAGCAAGCAAGAAGCGAAGAAGACAAGCGAAGCTTCAACTGCACCAACATACCTGTGATTATCTGTTGAGCTAGTTAATAATACATACCACCTATCAACGCGTAGACCTCAAGTTCGCACAACTGTAGGTGCACGTAGTCTGCTCGACGTAGTACGAACAAAAAGTGGCCTCTGGGGTAGTTTGTTCCGCACGTTATGTTGACGGTCTGACCACCGAGCACTGTTCCCGCGTAGTGTGCACACAGCATGTAGTCGGAGCCAGCGAGGGAGGGTGGAGCCCGGTCCGTTGGCGACACGTCTGACAGGCCGATCGTGAAATCGGCAAGATGTAACCCTGCAATGGAATCCCGCAATTATTATCTACGTAAACATCGCGTTCTTTACATTATTAATACGTAGCATTATTGTTATTAGTATAAGTCGTAACATTATCATCATCATCACCTGCTGCTACTGCTACTGCTACTGCTGATGTCGATGTTGTTGTTATTGTTGTTGCTGCTGCTGTTGTCACGTTTGTTGTTGTTGCTGTTGCTGCTGCTGCTGATGTTGTTGTTGTGCATCTTTGCAACAAGAAACGTTCCGCTTACCGTAATAATTTTTGTTGGTTACTATGACCAAAGCGATGACGTCATCCCTAGCAAGTCGCACTCCCCGCCAAGGATTGTCTTCCTGCATCGTTACAAAACACTTGGACACGGCTGTGTCTCGGTTCCCGTCCACCGCACGCTCAGCGAAGCAGGCTGTTCGGCACCTGCGATTGTTCCATTCCGATGACTTGTACGTCTGCTGAAGGAGGACCAGGTTGTTCTGCAAACCTACAGAACAATCAACATATACGAACAATCTTCTTAACCAAAAAAGTGACGAACAAATCAATACTAAATATATTTTAATAATCCAATAACACTAGACGGATCTAACTACTCTCCGTGATAGAACCGGCCAAATCACCGCGTCGTCCCTCTTACGTCAACGTCGTCTCCGCTGGTATGATCACCTCATTCGCATGATGTGCACTCTCCCGTCCCGTCAATTTCATGATTTTGATCCGAAGAGATCAAGATGGCGCTACATGAGATGTTTTTGATGGGAGGTCAGTATTGCTTGAGTTTGCACCGAGTCGAAAGCCTTCTCGTAGTCGACGAAAGCGAAGCAGAGCAGGATATTATATTATCGGCACTTCTTTTTCAGTTGGTTTACGACGTGTATGTGGTCTGTCGTTGAGTACCTGCTTCTGGATCCTGCTTGCGCTCGTGGTTGGTTTTCGTTCAGTGACTTCTCTAGTCTATTCGTTAGTATCTTTGTGAGTAATTTGTAGATGTTTGATAACAGACATAACGGGCTGTAGTTCTTTACGTCTTTCTTATTTCCCTTTTTAAAGATTATCATATTTATGTCAGATACTCAAGAGGGGCTGACATATTTTTTATTAAATGAATAATTAGCATATTATATATTATTTGCGTTCTTCCAATCGTCGGGTATTCGTCTTTCTGATAAGCATTTAGTATACAGCTTAGCCAGTGTCTTCGAGATTATATCTTCTCCTGCTTTTAATGTTTCAATGTTTACATGAATAATTAGCATATTATATATTATTTGCGTTCTTCAAAGCGTCGGGTATTCGTCTTTCTGATAAGCGTTTAGTATACAGCTTAGCCAGTGTCTTCGAGAATATATCTTCTCCTGCTTTTAATGTTTCAATGTTTACATGGTCGTTGCCTGATGTCTTCCCATTCTTCATATCTCTTATCGCAGCTTCCACTTCCCATGGTATTATCTCCGGTACCTCTTTCGGGTCGGTGTGAATTATAGTACTATGTTCACTGTCATATAGCTCGGTGTTGAATTCTTCTATTCGTTCCATGATCATATATTGGTCTTGTATTTATCTACCTTGCTTGTCTAGAAGTGTAATCAGTCTGTACCGGCCTAGTGCCTGCGTTCTTCTTGCTTTCTTCAGGCTCGTTGATGACATAATCGTTTCTCGTATGATATCTTGTTTGTACTTTCTGATGTCCTCCTTTGCTTTCTTTTTGTTGGTCTTGCATATTTCTGCATACTCTATTTGTTTTTATCCACCATTTCTCGTCGTTTCTTCATTAGTGCTCGTGTCGGTGACGATATTCTCGTCACTACATGCGTGTTGATTGCTTTGGCTACACTTGTTGCACTTAGTTGGATCATCTCAGTGATGTTTTAGCTCATGGTGTCGATGTCGTCTAGTTCCTGTAGTGTCTCGAATCGATTTCACAGTTTGAGTTGGAATTCGATCTTTGTTCTTCCCATTTGTGTGGTATTTACATTAGGTGGTCTCTTGTTTACCAACTTCTTCCTTTCAGCCTTGAAGTCTAGTTTGATGTTGCTCATTACCATACTGTGGTCACTTCCAATGTTGACTTGGTTGATGACAGTTAAGTCAGTGACCATGTCTGGCTTGTTTGTCAGGATGTAGTAAATTTCGTTCTTCGTTTCTCCATTTGGGTATTTCCATGTCCATCTCCTCCCTGCTTTCTTCTGGAACATGGTATTCATGATTTCGTACTTTCTTAATGTTGCCAATTCTATCAAGGTGACGCCTCTTTCGTTTCTCACACCTAGACCAAATTTACCTGTTGCCGAAATGTTTGTTCGTTTCCCTACTTGCGCATTAAACTATTCCATCACTATCGTGTAATGGGTTGGCTTATACGAAGGTCTCATCCATGTCGTTGTAGAAGTTGTGTGTGTCTTCTTCTGAGTATGATGTTGTTGGTGCATATACTTGTACTATCTTCAGCTTGTAGTGCTTTGTTATGCATAGAACAAGTTCTGCTACTCTGGGGCTGATGCTGTTAACCCTAACTATATTGTCTTTCCATTTCGTATTTATGAGAAAGCCTTCTCCAGCTTGGCCGTTGTTCGCTATGGAATGGTATAGTAGATGGCCGCTTTGTAGTGAACTAGCTAAGTTGCTAACTAGTGAAGCCTTCCTCTCTTCTTCTGACTTCTCCGATCCAGATCCCATCCCATACCAACATGGTTTCCCTCAGTTCTTCCTCCAGTTCTTGTATTTGTTCATCTCTTAGTAGTGTTCTTACGTTATGTGATGCTATCATCAGGCTACATGCATTCTCTCGGCGGTTCTTCTTGACCCAGAGGATCTTAGCACGCCCTGCACGTAGCCCTACTTGACCCGAACCGCCTCCTTGGTCATAGACTCTTTCGATGCTGCTGGGAACTGGGGGCCTTGGCTTCATTGTACTTTGCATGCTGGTGTTTTGGCCTACCCTTCCACGCTGGCCGGTGCGGGTTGGAAGGGGGGGAGACGTAGGGTGAACGAATTTGGCCAAGTTTCGATACGGCAGCCGAACCAGTACCCAACCACTGCTCAGCTGGCGCCGGGATTTGAATCCCGGTCCCTCCAGTCGAGAGTCCGGTACTCTATCACTCGGCCATTGCGCCCCACTTAGTTGTTTATCCTGGTTTAAATGGCACTCGATCAGTAATACTGTTTCTGCCTCTGGGATGCTAGTGAACAGGGCTGTCACATCAAAAGACACAATTTCTCTTCCCGGTTGAACTTCCAACTGTTCGATATTCGTTACAAACGCAAACAAGCAACATCATAGATTTTTATATTAATTTTTTCTCGACGTGAAAGTCCGAGGTGATAATACCATCTTTGTTCGTTTTCGTTTTGATTCGCCTCATTGTACGAGCTCAGCCTTTTCCACGACCAATCTCAATCCCTCTATATTTTCTTTTTTGACCTCGTTTTCCTCGTCTTTTCCAATCCCTTCAAATATATATTTATGCAATATGCCCATATAATACTAATGTGTTACTTAAACATAATTTGTAATATCTTAAATGTATATTTACAGTAATCACCATTTAATATACATTATTACAGATCAGGTTTGAATAGTTATTACACGTACATGGGGTCGTGTACTAGGCCTTTAAAATGTAATGGTTTGTGCTAGACATCAGAGTGTAGGCCTATATCATTATTTGATCGGGCACTATTTATTGTTTGACTAGGGTACGTGGTCCGAACATTTAACTGACTTACAATCTCAATCTGAATGATAACAACATCACTACATCGTACATACCAATATAGACACTCCGGAGATAGAAAAGGTAGAGAGAATGAAAGAGACGTTGACTGATAAGAGATATATATAATGGTGGATAGATAGATATATAGATAGATAGTTAGATAGATACATAGATAGATAGATAGGTAGGTAGGTAGGTAGGTAGGTAGGTAGGTAGGTAGGTAGGTAGGTAGGTAGGTAGATAGATAGATAGATAGATAGATAGATAGATAGATAGATAGATAGAAAGATAGATCGAGCGATAATAGAACACAGGTACTGTATTTCATGGCCCTTGCCATATAAATATTGCTGGTAAACCTTCTTCATACGACCTGTTGCAACAATAATATTTTATTTTTATAAAACGTATATTCTATTTGATTATTTACACTTAAACACTGAAGCCAGCATGCACAACTGTTTAGTCATTTAGTTTTAACCACAATCGGTCTTAGACTAATATAAAACATTCTGAAGAGCTCATAACCTCACATAATCAAAATGTGCCTCGTTATGTAAGTAGAACCAGTTTGACCTTCTGTAGTTCTGCCACTGCAGCCACCGTAGAACTAATAACTGTTTCGTAACATTTGTTTTATAAATCTCCACATGCTTTGGGGGTTTTCAATCCACAGATAGATATCCCTAGCGACTACTGACAATGAATAAACATTACCATCGTAGTGCTCTTGCCAACGCAGTAGAAACCAGAAAACGTCATTTAATAATTGATATCGTCGCACCTGATCAATTGTTTTTTTACATAATCTACGTGGATCTGGATTAAATTACTCTCAAGATATTTAAAAAAAGGTTTTGACGTGTGCCATCTCTAAAATGGCGGATATATGAATGTCGTCGAATGTCAAACGTAACATTTTTTAAATCGTCGTATCTTGAAAACTATTTTTCTCATGGTAATGTCGTCCAGAAACAGGATTAATGGGCTTTTAAAATGGTAATCTTTAAAAACATTGTGCATATTTAAATGTGAGGGTAGGGTACATCTACCAAATCGCTTTCCACAAATATAACTAAGAATGTCGCGAACCTCTTTCTTTCATATTTCAAGGTATCTAATGCCCTGCATATATATCGACTACGCAAAAATAGACACGAAAGTGGTGTTGTCTCCAACATCCTTTGTCTCCAAGACCAATGCTGATGTTAAGCAAACACTCCAGAAAATATCCAATTCACCTGTTTGAAGATATATTAGTTATGTAGTGCAAATTGGAAGGCAAAAAACAGTTTAACAAGTTGTTACTACTGTTGAAACTATGATTTAATAAGATATAACAAGATAGCCACCCAGATAATTAACTCTAGGAGGCAAGTGGATAAGGAAGCCTTTTGGCTTATCGAAAGTCCAACCCTTTTATCTATCTGTATCCCGCCCATCTGAGGTATGTGTCGATTTTATTTTTAAACATATTCACGCTACTCGCACCCACACTATCAGCAGATAATCTTTTCCATTCATTTAGAGTCCTTTGTGAAAATGAGAACTTTCTTATATATAATATACACTGCTCCTTTGCTAGTGTAACTTCATGTCCTCTAGTCCTTCTACCTTTCTTAACTGAGAAAAACATATTTCTATGAATATTTTCATAACCATTTATTATTTTAAACACTTCTATCTGATCTCCTCTCAATCTCCTAGTCTCTAGCGCTATTAAACCACATTCTTTTAGGCGAATTTCATAACTAAGATCTCTCAGTTTTGGTATCATTTTAGACGCTCTTCTCTGTACTCTTTCTAGGCTATATATGTCCTTCTTGCGATATGGCCTCCACGCTTGTATACAATATTCTAAATGAGGCCTCACTATTGTTTTGTACAGCGGTATTATTAGTTCCTTTTCCTTATACGTTATGTTTCGCATAATTAATCCAAGGATTTGATTTCCGTTTGAAGCGGCAATACCGCACTGCACTGAAACCTTCATATCAGCACTAATGGTTAACCCTAAGTCCTTTTCTTTTACAGTAGTACTTAGTGCAATATATTCTACTTCTTCGTTCCCATGTCCTGTGTGGAGGCATTTACATTTCAAAAAATTGAATAGCATTTGCCATTTTTCAGACCATTTGATCAACCTATCAAGATCATCTTGTAAATGCTGTTTATCTCCTTCACTTTTAATCCTTCTAAACATTTTTGTATAATCCGCAAATTTCAACACCTTGCTTGTTATTTCATTATCCAAATCGTTGGTATATATTAAGAATAATATAGGTCCTAGTACTGATCCCTGTGGTACCCCATTCAATACCAATTTCCAGTTTGAAGCCTCCCCATCAACTACTACACGTTGTCATCTATCAATCAGCCATTTTTCTATCCAGTTTATTATACCATTTCCTGTACCATGGGCCTTTAGTTTAAGCAGTAACCTTTGATGTGGTACTTTGTCTAAAGCTTTTTGAAAATCTAAGTAGACGATATCTACTGGTGATCCGTCATCTACCCACATAATAATAATAATAATATTTTATTTTGTTAAGCGCCACATCCAATATTGTTCACAGCGCTTTACAACAATATACAAGTGTATGTTAATAATAATGCATTTGAATAAAAACAATAGTTATTATATCATAGATAAAATGAACTAATAATAATAGCAATTAAAACAATAAATATAGTAGAAGTAGAAAAGGAATGTGATGTATTTTACCATAAAATAAAATTGTAAAGATAATTTATATATATATAAATAAACTAAAATTAATGTAAACATCAATAAATTAGGCTAAAATGTATACGAAAAATAAATAAATAAATAATAAATAAAAGTTAAACATCAATCAGCTATGGTAAAACAGTGTTGGTAAGGGTCCGAGTTACATATACGCTGCAGTGAACAGATGAGTCTTCAGCACAGATTTAAATGATTCCAGGGATGTTTTGTTAGTAACGCTTGACGGCAGAGCGTTCCAGACTGTTGCCGCTGCGTGAGCAAATGTACAGTCACCGGCTCTGCTGCGTGTTCTCGGAACAACTAGTGCGTTCGAGTCAGCAGACCGAAGAAGTCTGGCTGGCATGTAGACACGCACGAGTTTCTGCATGTAGACAGGCGAGAGGTCTTCGTGCAGCGACTTGTACGTAAGAACAGCGATCTTGAATGCAATGCGCTGTTGAATAGGTAGCCAGTGCAATTCGCGAAGAATAGGGGTCGCACTTTCACAACGAGCCTGTCGAGTAATAAGGCGAGCGGCAGCATTCTGGAGTCGCTGCAATCGACCGAGAGAGTAGAGAGTTGCAGTAGTCCAAACGGGATGTAATCATAGCATTGACTACGCGTTCCGCTGTCGGTTGAGTGAGGTAACGGTGAATTAACTGGATGTTGCGCAGGTGCAGCGAGCAAGTGCTGATAGTACGTGACACTTGCATAGTCATATCCAGGTGTCTATCAAGGTGGACGCCGAGATTTCTAACGTGATCAATTGCACAGATTTCATCTGTCCCGACGCGCACATGGAGCCCACTTACGATGGCAGATGCTGATTTGGGGACAACCGGTAGAATTTATGTTTTCGTGTCATTCATGAGCAGATAATTCCAAGTCATCCACTCCTTCACGTCATCAATACATCGCTCGATCCGACGCACGGCAGTCACCAGAGAAGTTGCATCCAGGTCGAAGTGACAGAACAGCTGTAAATCATCGGCGTAGTGGTGATATTTTAAGTCGTGTTTGTGAATGATATCACCGATCGGCTGAACGTATAATGAAAATAATAGTGGTCCCAACACTGACACTTGTGGCACCCCCGTTAACAAAATCGTCTCGGTCGATAACACGCGGTCGATGACGACGCTCTGCTTTCGATTACTTAGGTAAGATTCCAGCCAATGGAGAACCACTCCGGTGATGCCATAGCGTCGTTGTAGGCGATCCAGTAGTATTGTGTGATCTACCGTGTCAAATGCGGCGCTTAGATCGACGAATACAACGATTGTACCTTGTCTACGGTCTAGCGCGATCCTGATCTCGTTGAGTACCCACAGTACGGCTGTCTCGGTCGAGTGGTTTCGCTTGTATGCGGACTGAAATGTGTCCGTAAGTAATTCATTGGCTAGGTGACTGTTCAATCTGTTGGCCACAATCTTTTCAATCACTTTCCAAAGTTGGGACAGATTGCTGACTGGGCGGTAGTTACTTAAAGTATTCTTACACAGTGACGGCTTCTTCAGAAGAGGATGCACAAGTGATCGCTTTAGTTCATCCGGCATTGTTCCTTCTGCCAAACACGCATTTGTTATATCGGCAACAATGATCGCAAGTGCGTCAGTGTTCTGATTTACATGATCGGATGGTAACGGATCAAGTGTACAAGACGTACACATTCTAGCGATGGTAGCCGTTATTTCACGTGTTGTTGTAGGTGTAAATGTGTCAATTGGTGTGACAAAGCGACGTGTTTCATGCGGCGGTGTCATGCGATGTCTGGCAGCATGTAAGCCGAGTCGAATGTCAGCTACCTTGTTGAAATAGTCCGAAAATTAATGGCAACAGGCAACGACGGAGTCATATTCGGGATACGAACGTGATGGCTTCCCACTCAGTGATTTCACGATGTTGAACATGCTTTTGTTGTCAGCGTTCAGAAGTTTATCTCGATAGTAGTTGGTTTTTGAGAGGGCAATGAGCTTGTTGCACTCATCGCGTGCATCAACGTACATTTGTCGATGGATCTCCAGCTTTGTGCGTCTTCACAATGACTCGTTCTTTCGCCGTCGTCTCCTCGCGTCATCGATGTTGCTGTTGTACCACGGGTTTGGCATATTACCCCGCATGGCAGTCAGTCGCTCTGGTGCATGTTTGTCGATACATGTTCTTAGTGAAGAATTGTAGCCAGTGACCAGTTCCGCTGCGATAGATGTTGACACCATGGCTGATAGTAATTCTGTAGCATTTCTGCTATTTCAAGATGGTTAAATCTACTTGCCTGAGGTTTAATTTGGGAAATGAGGAAGGTCAAGCCAGTAGATAGACATATTGTTGACCAACCACCTTGGTTACGTAATTACGGCCACTCGGTTGCAGATGCGCTCAGTGGAGCGTGGTATTCTGTTGCTAGCATTGCCAGCAGGTGGTTTCACTGTAATCTTAGAGGGTGTTCCACAATGTTTAGTTTGAATTGTATACTGCTTTAGCCAATAGAAATGATGGAAACCTGTCATATGATGTGTAATTAGGTCCGCTTATATAAACGTTTATTGTACGCATTTCGCCATCTGGGCGCTGGCGAAGGACTGGGACAGATCCAGGGTTGAACGAGACAGGTTGCCCTGCTACCAAGAGAATGGCTAGTCAAGTCGTAAAGCGTGGTGGGAATCGTTAACGTGGGTTACGTTCCCAAGCTTTTGTGTGTGTGTAATATTCAGTGTCCAGAGTGACTGTTTGATCGAGCTTCGAAGAAGCCATGCCGCCACGTCAGCGGTATATTGAGACAACGTTCCAGTTGGCCCCAACGTATTTGCGTCGATGAGCGATAATCGCGACGCGCTCACCCAGCACGGGCCATCCTCGAACAGCGGTCTCACAGCGACAACGTCAGAAAGATTGATCGAATACGACTCGCAGCGGCCGGCGGTAAACGTATACTGCCAGGCGTCGTCATTTGCGCGAACCCGTTCATTCGACTTCTCGATCGTTCGCAACAGGGCAAGACCTCTCGATCGAATTCGTAGCGGCCGGCGGTAAGCGTCTACTGCTCGGCTTCGTCTTCCAGTTGAACGTATTCAACTGACTTCGCAATCGTTTGCGACCGTGCGATCATTGAACGTACGCGACTCGAGAATTCGCGGCGTACGACGGCAATCGTCAAGTGCCCGGCATCATCACTCGTGCGGCCGAGATACCCCGTTCTAATTGTGTTCGGAGCTCGGCGTGTTGACTTCAACAAACGTTCGTATATATTCGAGATGGGATTAGCCCAATATCAATGTCTGTTTTCTGATTGAACATATCTATTATTTGCTGTATTATGATTGGTAGTTATCTGTGTTTGAAGTGAGGTATTTTTACCCTTGAAGTATTCACATATATATATATATGTGTGTGTGTGAGTTGTAACAGATTACTGTAATGAGAGTCCGCGAGGACTAGCTTATACTGTGTATTTATATTAAGGGAGTTATTCTTAGATAACACTTGGCGCCTAGTATAGGGTCGTGTAGCGGTATAATCCACCTTAGAAAGGAAGTGGAATTTGATAATTGAAAGATTCAGTGTTATTGTTTATTATGTTCTATTAAGTTTTGGTTACGGGATTTCATTATTCTGTTTATTTTGTTAATCGAGATATTTACCAAAAGAAGGATATCTTGTAATAAAGTTATTACCTTTTCCTCATTCTTTGTTGTTTGTTCACGAAAACCGTTCTTTCTCATATGCGTTGACCTTGGTATATAAGAACCCTACTAGACCGAGCCATCTAATGTACGGAGACCTCGCTAATCCGTGACAAACTCACAAGTTGATCGTATGTCATTATTGAAAGAATCGGCATCAAACGAGCGGTAATTGCGTTTTACTATATGTGTCGATGTCTTAGCTGGCCTCTGGATGTTCATGACGTAGCGCACGATCAGATATAGACATCGGGATAACGTCAACAGAAGTAGCGAGATTGACATTTTTGGGGGTTATCACAAAGTCCAATGTGTGGCCTGCAGAATGTGTAGGCTGTGTGACGTGTTGAGTGAAATTATATGAGTCCAGTAATTGAACGAGCGGCCGGGCGTCTGCCTCAACGTCGTATCTGATGTTGAAGTCACCAACAATGCACGTTGGTGTTATACATGTCGACACCTCTCGGAACAGGTGTTCTAGTTCCAGGTAGAACTCCACCATCGGCCTGGGAGTCTTAGCCGATGATGGCGGGCGGTAGAGCGTGCACATAGTGATGTCTTCCAAAAAACATAACATATTTGTTAAGCATGACCTCACTTTAAAAAAAAAAACCATGTTGAGATGGGTTTATCAAGTTATGTTTAACAAGAAAATCCACCATGTGATCTTTAATTAGTCTTTCTAGTAATTTGCAAATCTAACGTTAAACTTACTGGTCTGTAGTTCCCTTACTTTTTTCAGGATTTTTTTTATAACGGTATAATATTTGCTTCTTTCCATTCTAAAAGAACCACTCGCTCTTCTAGTGATAAGTTGAAAACTGTTGCAAGCGGTACGCTAATTTGTTCTACAATTTACAATAGTAGTTTGGGCGGAATCCCATCCACTCCAGGTGATTTATTATCCTTCATAGCTTTTATTATCTTAGCTACCATTTCCGGGGTTACAATTAACTGTCCTAAATAGTCTGAATCTGCCCCCTTGAACTTAACCTATGTTACTGGCAGTGAACTAATATCTTCCCTGGTAAACACTGAAATAAAATACTCATTCAGGTCTTCTGCCATTAAGAATCCCTCTGATATTATATTTCCAGCACTACCTTCTAGAGGACCGCCCTTGTCCTGAACTTTCTGTTTGCTTCGAACAAACGCATAAAAACTCTTGCTGTCACATTTTATAGTCCTAGCTAATTGTTGTTCATAGCTTCTCTTTGAATTTCAAATTTCAGCTGCAGCTTGGTTAAGTGCTTCTTTATAAATGTTGTAGTCTTCGTCATTTCCAGTACGTCTATATGACTTCAACAACATTAATTTTGTTTGTACTTAATTTTTTTAATGGCTTCTTTCGATAAGTATTTCTTTCTGGATCGTTTCCCTTGTTTTTTTCAAGGGAACAAAATATTAACGATGCACTCTAATTCACTCTTTAAGATATTCCAGTTTTCTGTTGCTGTCTTATTCTTCAGTGTGTTGTTCCAGTCTATCTTTGCTAAATATTTCCTCATTTCCTTCTATCTTCCTTTGTGTAATGTATCGTTGTATGAGCTTTTCATTCGGAAGTTGTCTTTTCGGTGTCAATATGTAAGTCCTTTATTTAGCATAGTCATTATTCTGTGTACACCTTCCAATCATCGTGATTATCACTTATCGGGACTGTATTATATTGTTCAAGAACACTGACGCTACCGATGTCTCTTCTTCGACATTAATTTTGCATCTCGTATTTGTCAAACTGATAGTTACGCTCACTACATTAACATTATGGTCCCGGTATCTATGTTGCATCTAGAAATGTTCTCTTTATCCGAATACTTCCTTTCTAATTGTATTCAAATTGATTTATTACATTTATGATCGGCTTCACTAATAATATATGTTTTGTTTGCTATGTGAAACAGAAAGTTTTTTTACAAACATTGATTACGAACATTAATATTTTCATACATTTATGTGAATAAGTCGTTCGTGTGGTATTGTAATATGGCTGCTGGTTTATAATATTTGTTCGTAATCATGTATGCATTTAATGCATTTGGCGTTGCCATGGTACTTCAATGTATATTCCAAGGTACCTGGTGTACACTGGGAATAAGGCGGGCAACGTTTAATTTGTATAGTTTAAACCTACTATCCTTGTTTTATCTGTCACTTTCATTCATTTTCACACACATCCCCAGAATGTAGATAAATTCGACAATGCCGATATACAATGTGCATATATAAGGTTTCATGTACCTCGTTTTTCCTATTAATTATTATGTTCTTAAGACTAGATTTAGTATGCTGAAGGGTTTCTGCCCAGCAAGATGCTTTTAATAACAGCGAAACATTCACATTAGAAAACACATATTTTGAGTGAGCAACTCTGATTCGTTTTAACGAAACATACAACCTTTAATGAAAAGCATCCTGAGATGTGTGTCGACAAGATTTTCGTATGATATATATATATCTAATAGTTCAACTGGTGTATGAAATACTGTGAGATCATCGGTGGTTATCGATGTGGTGCTATAAATCTTAATATTTCTACTAATGTTTGAGATGCTATGATGATACCAATTCTCATCGTTGTGGTTTGACCATTCGTCGAATAAGATTAGACATGCGTGCTGTGTCACATCTAGATTCTTCGAAGAATTATGTCAGATACTCAAGAGGGGCTGACTTATTTTTTATTAAATGAATAATTAGCATTTAGAACGATAAACGAATCCCTGCGTCTGGCATGTATTGCGTGCAAAAAACATTTTGCCGTCCATGTGTAGCAATGCGTGCTCGGTCACGTCAAACTTCGCGCAGGAGAGTGTCGCTTAATACTGCCCTTAATACCCGGTCGGTCTAAATCATCGTTATGTGCAGATTTTGCATGCGTCTGTTTTTTATTGGGTGGCAACTAATATTGAAGTGCAATATAATATTTCGAAGAAGATTTAAGAAAGTTTAAAATGTTTTATAATCTAAATTTGTATAATTAAGACGAACATGGGCAAACTCTTTGTTTGCATGTAGCTAATACGTGCCATGCTTTCACATGTGTGCCAGTAAATTCATATAAATTAATACATGTTGTGTATGATGTCTTGCCTC
The DNA here is from genome assembly GCA_963995525.1 of Escarpia spicata. Taxonomy (NCBI): domain Eukaryota; kingdom Metazoa; phylum Annelida; class Polychaeta; order Sabellida; family Siboglinidae; genus Escarpia; species Escarpia spicata. The sequence continues at coordinate 44,229,350 of OZ023211.1, read as the reverse complement.
TAAGGCAGAAGGATTTGACTAACTGTCCATATGTAGAGCGGCCACCCTTCTTATACGGTCAAAGGTCCTTTTTCAGAAGGTGTGGACGCTAGAGAGGAGGACTTCTGTATTTGGCGGGTTTTTTAGAATCTACTAACTCCGAAGGCAGAAAGCTACGTGCCATGTTGATATGAGGAGAAAAAGTGAACATTAGTGGAATATCAAAGTGCAATGTGATTACTGCAGAGGAAGTAGAACATTGGCAAATCTGTGTGGATTATTGAACTGTCAGTAGAAATGGTGAAACCAAATTCAAAAGTGTGAATCGACCGGAGAAGTTGTTTGATCTGTGCATCGTTGCATGAACTATTCTAAGTGAATGACAAAGATGCATTATTATACCCATATGAAAAGAGAAAGAAAACCTAATTTGGCCAGGGAGTAAACACTTGTCACTTTACTCAGCCACGCCTTAACATTGTTAGAATGAATAATATAAGTTTGAGTAAGGTATATAAAACAATTGTTGATTGGTGATCAGCCAGTTCGTCGACTAAACGAGGCAACTGAATATTTATAATTTCTTTTTTGAAAGCGTATCTAAAGGAATTAGCGCTTTGTTGTATAACATGAGTGGTTAATAATCCAACCAAAATAACAAAAATAATCAGAAGAATTTTGCAATTTTTAGACATGCTTTCTTGCCATAGTATAAGATAAGTGTTACAGTTCACTTTGACTATGCCTTAATAAATGGTATGTATACAAGTTGAAACAAACGTCCAGAGAAGAGCCACACAAGAACTGTCTGGTATGAGGATTTATATAGGACTAAAATACTGAAACTACGAGGAGATATTAAATTAATTAATCAATTGGATTCTGCAATGCGAATCTTCGTAAGGTAAGGCATGGCGTGGATGGCAGTAGGAAAAGCATACATATCAGAATTAAGAAGGCATGAGAAGGCATATATAATAATATATTGTACTAGCCGAGTTACCCGGTGTTGCCCAGGGGAAAACTACGTCGCCTGCGCTAAATTTGTTTTTGAAATTGTTCCCTCCGAGATCCCAACAAAATGTCAGACTAATACATGCAACACTGACGGAGTACCATTATAAAATTGTGATTTCTAATGCCATTGCCCCCAACGAATTTCCAAACCATACACATACACGAACCACTCCAATGGGACCGCTAGATCACATACACAATCTCAAACTGCAATTATTTATTTTACTAATGGTTCCTCTGATCTCTAAAGGACGCCGCAAACGACGAGCGTCGACATTGTGCAGATATCTTATGTAAACAAGGACTTGGGTTATTTTATTTTCCTACGTTTGGAGATGATTATTAGTTAGATGAATTGATCACACATCTTACGTATAATCATTATATGTTTGAGGTTGCTGTCGGCATGTCACCTTGCCTGCCCTCGTGCAACAATAAATTGTTTTGGCCAACCCCTCATATTCCTTCGACCGAGAATGCAATGGGCCAGAAGTGCGAGACAAAAACACATGAATTGACAAAAAGTTACAATGCTATATTTAATCTGAAACCCGTACACCACACCTTTCGAGAAATACACGCGACATGGAAACATTGAATTATTAGCGGTATGCTAAGCAGAATCCCCTTTTTTGTCTGAGAGACTTTAATCACATCGTACTTTAGGTTTCAGATCAATTCGAAACAAACTAGAATGGCAATGTCTAACTATGTATTTGGAGTAGGAATAACTAAAGTAATATAAACAGCAACAGTTACAGAACAATCGGACATACGTTGACAAGCTGTGACATCACGCGATATGCATAGTGTTTTAAAAGCTTCACGTGTCCAAGTTGCTACTTTCAGATCATCACACGATTAGTATTCATGTAGACACATTTCCTTGTCAGGCTGTCTATATTTATGTGCATTCATTAACAATTAGATTAATACAGCAACGGGTTATAATTCAATGAAGCAAAGAAGAGATTTTACAATGTTATAATTCATAGTTCGAGTCACTAAAGACACGGATTTCCAATACCATACATTGATGTAGAAAATCAATATAAAATGCGCAGAGTACTTGCAAGTATCCGTAACATTTTAAGCCAGAAGAACATGCAATATTAATCAAACGTACAATTATACCTTTGATCTACTTATAAAAAAAATTCATTCATATTAGCTTATTTAAACTGTCAGTATTAAAAAACACAGCTATCGTCAGAGTACTAAGGTGATTAATGCAATATCTAGGATGAATCAAACATATTTGGTCTCGGTTGGTGTCATATTTAAATAATATATCAAAACATATGAAAATTCGGTCTAATTTCATTTCCGTAGCACAAAATACGATCTTTCTTTTTATCGAAATTGAACCACCTGTCTCTTTCAATAAGCAGTTTTGTAGGGTTATTACCATTTACAATTCAATTGCCTATATAGATTAATCTTAATCTGTCAGGTAACAATGTCAAGTATTGTTCAGATTCAAGTGAATCTTTAAATAATATATACGAAATATACTTAGATCGTAGAAGCAGAACCCAACAATTTCCATTTGGCGACCAGCAATCTATTATGCAGTGTGAGCTGCGATTGTTTTATTACGTAAACATAGCCACAAACATAACGTCATCATGGCGTTTGATGCACCAAATGAACGACGTTTTAGATAATTATATGTTGGGTTATGTATCCACAATATAAATTGTAGCGTTGAATCATACACTTAGTTAAACACGATGCTTATTTCGTTAGAACCAAACACTATTTGTGGAATAGTCACACCACCTTGTTATCACACCCCAACCTCCAACCAAACACAAATTCAACACGAAAACCACCACCGATTACGTCTACCTCAAATGTTTATGCTAAACACCAAGCTATGCACCGCCACCTTATGTCACAACACAAAACATTCGGAGAATCAGACCCGGTCCAGAGATATCATAAAGATTGAATTGGAATTACTGTGGCTAGTACTATAGAAAGGTGTGCAGTCTGCACACCAGGTATCTTTTTCCCTTGTGTTCTATATACTGTAAGCATATTACAGTCGGTATGCTGTAATTAATATAACAGCAATCAAGGGTTTTTTGGTAAATGTCTAGTATGATTATTCTAAATGTACAAAATGTGTCGTACATAACATGTGTGGTCCATCACTCGGTAATCTCGATGTACCTGGCTGTGCACAAGATGTGACTATTGTATATATTATATGTGCACAGTGGCAATCCCTGTGTTAATAAATTTGATTGCCCAATACCAACCTACCCTATAGTTGGCGTAAATTCAGTACAAACAGAGAAAGGGCTGCATGAACATAACACGGATACACCGGGAATAGGGGGGGGGTACCGAGTAGAGTAGTACACGAAATGAATTTTTGGCCTTCAGGATGAAAAGAATTTTTGTGTAACAACAGAGCGAGCGCCTAGCAGTTAAGCTAGGTGGTTATACAACCTGTTCCCCCTCCTAGTCTGCACACCCCCTTTGAATCGCCTCAACGCTTAATAAGCTGGCCCAAAATACCCATTCAGCCCGTGTCAGTTACGCGGCATCCTATTGGCCAGCAGCGGGCGCGGGAAAAAATTTGTGGGCAGGAGACGATGCAAGGTTTTCTCGTCACTTCATTTCGCTTCGCCATCGTGACAACTTCAGATTTGACTAAAAAAATTTGAATACCACCCACCCACCCGTTGTATCTGTTGTATGTATAGCGTGTGTTAGTTGCTTCCATATGAGCATACATAATGCAAGATAACTAAATAGGGATGTTACATGAATGTTGTAAGATAGGGGGGTTTTTATCCCCCACTTTTGTATATATCAAGCTGAATTACTGTGGCTAGTACTATAGAAAGGTGTGCAGTCTGCACACCAGGTATCTTTTTCCCTTGTGTTCTATATACTGTAAGCATATTACAGTCGGTATGCTGTAATTAATATAACAGCAATCAAGGGTTTTTTGGTAAATGTCTAGTATGATTATTCTAAATGTACAAAATGTGTCGTACATAACATGTGTGGTCCATCACTCGGTAATCTCGATGTACCTGGCTGTGCACAAGATGTGACTATTGTATATATTATATGTGCACAGTGGCAATCCCTGTGTTAATAAATTTGATTGCCCAATACCAACCTACCCTATAGTTGGCGTAAATTCAGTACAAACAGAGAAAGGGCTGCATGAACATAACACGGATACACCGGGAATAGGGGGGGGGGGGGGTACCGAGTAGAGTAGTACACGAAATCATAAAGACTGAATTAGTTATAGCGACGAACCAAGGAAAATGGGGTCACGGCACTCTCGGCCGCAGAGGAACGGCGAAAGGCAGCATTTCTTCTTGCCGGCACAGTCCGTGTTGCCCTTGCATCAAGGGGGACACTTCCCCTTGGGGATCAAGCCCGACAGAGAACGGACAGGAATGGGTGGGCTCTGAGAAAACAGATAAAACAGGATGATTCAGATACAGAGACAATTTGTCAGCGTTGCCAATAATAAGAAGCTCGTTAATACACATGTGGTTAAAAGTGTTTTTCCTGTTGTAACTATCTATGTACCTGAGGAATGTAATGACCACAAATGCAACGTCTAAAACGAAACTACAATGTCAGTATACAGTTACCAAAATGCATTTGCTATATCATTAACTATTTTTATTAACATAATTGGTAAATTAAAACAGTCAAAGAAAACACATTAAAGACAAACAACTCAAATTGCCTGATAACGATAGTAATAATAATAATAATAATGCATTTAATGCAATAAAAAAAAACATAAATAAAAGTATGTAAATAAATAAAAAAATACATCAATAAGAATAATATGTTTAACAATTATAAAAATCCCGGACCCACTGGTGCCGCAGTTTCGAAGTACAATACACGTCACTAGCTTTAATGCTGTAAATAATGGGATTTAAAGACATGTCAATCCTATTCATTAGGCTAAAAATGGCCTTTCTGAATATACATTTACCCGAGCTGACATTAGCTGTAGCAAACATGTGGCTAGCGCTACATCTCATGGTCAAATTATTCAATATCCTGAAAGAGTTGTTATATGCAACAACGAATTGCTGAAAATTTACTTTTCTAAAGTTCACACATAACGCACACATATAGATATTACCAAAATATTCTGTAAATAGCTTATTTGTTACAGCAGTTGAACAAAAGTGGAATTTTTGACGTAACATATTACTCTTGGCATACAAAAGTCTCACTTTGGCTTGCATGTCACACTCATCAGACAAGTTATTAGAAATGACAAGTTCAATATATTTACAAGAGGTGGCAAAGTTTAACTTCTTTCCTCCTAATGTCATTTCTTTAGAAAGATTTGAATTTCGATATTCAAAGTACATGATTTACCCGCGTTGTATTGCACGTCATGCTCACATCCATATGAGTAACACACGTCTAGTAGTGTTTGTAGTCCTTTAGCAGAAGGTGCAAACAGAAGTAGATCATTGGCGTATATAAGGTGATTAACAACCATGTTACCAAGACTACAACCGATTTATTTACATACACATTGATTATTGAATTCATTGTTGAGTACTCTTAAGATATATTTCGATACAGTTCGTTGTTCTAGTTTCGTTAAAAGTTTATATCGGTTGACACGATCAAACGCCTTTGATGCATCTAAAAACTCGACGTGCATAGCTGAACCATGTTCAGTGTAGAATTTTAATAATTCCTTAAATACAAACACGCATAACTCCGTTCCATGTTTAGGCTTAAAGCCAAATTGATTAGGAGTGGTTTCCAAGTACATTTCCATTTTGTTAAAAAGAACAGTGCCTTTAATAATTGGTACAATAACAGACTGTGAAATTTCTGTTGGTAAATAACCATGCACCAGAATCGAAGACACAAGGATAGACAAAAGCACAGCGAGTTGAGAATCAGCGAACTTAATATGTTCTGCATTGATACCGTCCAGACTTGGTGACTTATTTTTTGAGTCCATTAATAATATCCATCAGTTCAACTGCACCAATAGTCATTCCCTCATTGCCAGTGGAACAACCATAACAAGCTTTATCACATCGACTATCCTCCACATCATTAAATAAATGTTCATAATGATGCTTCCACATTGACCCGATGTTTACGTCACCGTGTATATCATCAATGTTTGTCGGAAGTTTTACTTTATTGTTCGTACAGTGCTTAATTTCTTTCCAGAATTTGCGGTGATCTTTTTGACACAACTGTTCTGAAATGTTATCAACAATGATAGTTTCTTTCTCCTTTTTACATTTTCTGATCGCCTGCTTGAATTTCATTCTGGATAATTTCATAACATTAAAAATGTCACCTTGTCTAGGTTTAACAATCTCTTTCCATATACAGTAAGCATCACGGGCTGCACAATGAAGTGCTTTCACTCGCTCGTTCCAACCTGGTACAGCATTATACTTATAAGCACATTTGCTATTTGACCGAAGTGTGTGACCTCACCTCTTCAATGTAATCACGATAGAATTGTAAAAGTCATCGAGATCATCATGATTATTACCGTTATGACAATTGGGATCAGTGCATTTAACACCCGGTGGAACATTTAGTTTGCTCAATTCAACGTTCGTGCAGTCTCTATATGCTTAAATATCTTGTGGGTGTAATTTGTCCCACTGTATGCCTTGCTTAATTTCATTTGTATTGATATTACCACTAACGCATTCTGGTACAATATCACTGTATGTGCTGAACGATATCGGGTGGTGATCAGAATAAATAATGTCGATGCAGTGACTTAAATATTCCGTAATGCAGTAGATAAAATAACTGACGTATTAAGGTACTAATCAAATATAGTTTTAAAATAAAGAGCAAAAGATTTATTACTTTCGCTAATTAGTTTCAGATAGATGTGGTGTAATAAGCTCCCAAAGTCCAAAACCAGTATTATTTTTAGTACTGGATCATGCATACTACCAACAGTAGCTGACCACTCAACTACCAATAAGAGGTGGGAAATTTTAGAATTCGAATGGTACAATAAATATACCAAAACTGCGGTCAATAGCCGCAACGCTGCCTATTTCTGATATCCATATCAACGCCAATGTGTATTAACAAATGTTCCAATCGACAGGTGGCGCCACTATCACAATTAAGTCCCGCGTCATATCTGGTGAGGACCAAACTATCCGACTGAAGATTACAGGGTTTCGTCACTACTCTGTTTATTCCACCCGATTGACATCAGCTCCCTTCCCTTAAATGACATCATCTTTAATTTTCATGCCATATATTATATACCTACCAATTTCTTTTTTCATGTCGACACGACAAGGGTTTTTGTCTTTTGTAACGATTATTAATAATATATACTAATACTAATCTTTATTGATACATAATGTTCAATATAGCACAGATGTAGCAGTAATATGAAACATGTAAACATGAAACATTACATAACAACTGAAACAAAGCAACAATTTGCTTGTGTTCCATATTCATATCATATTTGAAATGTAAACTGTAATTCATGTCCCAAAAAAAACATAATACATAAACATCTTCATAATAAACGAATTATTTAATAGTGCATTAAACGAGTACCGTAATACCGAATACCGGTTGCATCTTAACATGGATAAATTACATTAAAGCAGAATTTAGCATGTTTACTATAATTAGACGCTTGTAAAAGTCTGAACATATGAAGAGATGTACAATATTGTAAATAGTTATTTGAAATAAATGTATTCCAGATTTTAGGACCAACATAAGCCAAAGAAAGGTGTCTGCGATTAGTCTTGCATTATGGTATTTTATATGTTACTTCCTGCCTTGTATTATATTGATGTGTAGATATTTGCAGGACAAACACATCAAGAAATATATCTGGCAACATACCGCTATTATGCTTGAACATTAGAATACCGCATAAGTATTTATTTACATCATAAATATTCATTATTTGATAAGATGTAATTTATGATCAATAAATCCTACATGACTTAATACAGGCAAAACCCTTTTTTGGAGTAAAGTAATTTTAGCGAGGTATATATTCGGGACCCTTCTCCAGACGACATTACAGTAAGTGATGTATGGGTGTATAAACATGTAATACAGATTTAACAATGATTTATTATCTAATTTGTTTGTCACCTTTTTTATAATACCAATATTCTTAGAAATGTTTTCTAATTGTGTGTGCTCCAGTTCAATTTATTATTTATAAGCAGACCCAAAAACTTTATCTCATGTACAGTGTTAATTTGTATGCTGTCTATGCAAATGTAATTACTCCTTTCTCTTATACTGATCGTATTACTGAAGCTCAGTGTGTGAGTTTTCTGTATATTCAAAGAAATTTATTTTAAGCCATAAAGATAGTTTTTTATTTTAGAGTTCAGAGCATTTTCCATTTCATTTATGTTGTTGCCTTGTATAAAGATGTTCGTGTCATCAGCAAACATAATGGTAAACGTTGTGTCAGATAACGTAAATAAATCATTTATATAGATAAGATTTTATTCCATACAATTTTACTCATTGTCTGTTACCTAAAAATTTACGAATCCATTGGAGTATATTCCCTCTGATTCCATAATGTATTAATTTTCTCAATAATATATTATGATTAACGGTATCAAAGGCTTTGGCTAAATCCAGAAATAACCCAATTACGTGCTCTTTGGTATCGATTGCCGGTCGGCAATGTTCAGTTTTTTTTTGGTTTAAATGTTGTCGTTTGCACCAATTATACTGTTAAATGATGAAGTTACAAAACATGCTGCCTGTGGGTTTTTTAATTGACCTTTTAGATTACTATTGGCATTTTATATTATTATAATAAATACGGTATTTAAAAATGAATCATGGTGCAGTTAATTGCCATTGAGACTTTTGAGTGATTGATACTACAGTCAGTTTCTGCCTATCTAAGACTAAGGCTACGGCTGACTGAGTGAATTATAATAAATATAAATAGTTCTTCCCCCCTTAATAGGCCTGTAAGTCTCAATTTAGTTACCGGAGTTGGCCCCGGTTCAACATTTTCTAATTAAATAAAGTAGGCTTTATTGTTAAAACTGATCTTGTAAATATCATTTAGTTTTGACTTACGGCAGTTACGCCGTAGGCTTAGCCTTAGCTCTGGGTTTAACATTCTTTACTATTTATTATCTATATGATATAAAATGATATGGTTTTGGTCTATTATTTTCTACTAAATATGATAATAATCTAACATAATTATGTCACCATTATTCCTGTTGGGTGTTTTCTGCTTGTCTTGCTCTGTTGCTGTAAGGGATATCGATTTTGTTTTATGCAAACCATTGAGATCTAATCATTTTAATGTGCTTTTTCCTAATCACACTAAAATTCATCATTCTATTTCAATGTTGCATAGTCTGCCATGTCTTCATGTTTGTTATAATAGAAAGTTACTGCCAATCCCCCGCTCTACGCCAACATTGAAATTAGCAATAATTTTATTACTAGCAGGAGATGTAAGTCTCAATCCTGGGCCATCTGTTAGACGAAACATTCGGGTGGCCAGTACAAACGTTCGATCTGTACGAGATAAGATAGCCTCACTTTGTGATTTATTAATTTCAAAGAAAATAAACATTCTAGCTGTAACTGACACCTGGCTCAGACCACATGATACACATGCATGCAATGCTGACGTTTCCCCTTCTGGTTACACCTTTCACCATCGACCACGTTTAGTCGGCCGTGGAGGTGGTGTTGGCTTTTTTATATCACAGCAGTTCAAAGTTAAATTACATTCTAACCCTGAATACTCTAGTTTTGAGTCCAACTGTGCTGAAATTTCATATTCTTCTTTCTGCGCACACTTTGTTTGTATCTATCGCCCTCCAGGACATCCGGCCAATTTCTTTGAAGACTTTCAGAATATGTTGGAAAATCTGGCAGTTATTCATTCAGAATTTTACATTCTTGGTGATTTTAATCTACATTTGGATATACCTTCTTCAATTACAACTACGTTTGATGATATTCTGGCATCATTTGATTTGAAACAACATGTTACCTTTTCGACACATATACATGGCCATTGGCTTGACCTCTTGATAACCGGTTCAACTTGTAATAATATCCAAGCACCTATTGTTTCAGATGGGTTATCAGCCAACCATACTGTCATTGCCAATATTGATGGTTCTATAGCCCCTTTACAATCGAAACACAATGTGTCTTACAGAGCCATTCATAGGATTGACATTACAGTTTTAATGGCTGATATCCTTATATCTGACCTTATCACAGATTTAAAAAAACATTTATCTGACTTATATAAACAGTACTGTCAAGTACTCAATGCACTACTTGACAAACATGCACCTATAAAATCCAAATGGGTGTCAGAAAGGCCACCGGCTCCATGGATGACTTCCGAAATTATACTATCTAAAAGGCGTCGTCGTTATTTAGAGTGTGTATGGCGCAAATCACGCTTGCCATTAGATAGATCGCGCTATTCTATGCAATGTCACCTCTGTAACAGACAAATGGCTAAAGCTAAATCAGATTATTGTATAGATATGGTCATAAATAAGTCTGATAATCCGCGTCAGTTATGGAACTGCATCAATAACATCCTACACAGACGGCCTACTCCATCGCTACCTGAGCATGCGTCAATTAAGTCTCTATGTGATTCGTTCTCTAGTCACTTCATGAATAAAATCAGTATTATTCGTTCTGCTTTCCCACGTCATAATACAGGTAATGTCAGTGTGGACTTTCCACAAGTAAATTCTCAACTTGTATCATTTGAACCTGCAACAGTTGATGAAGTTAGGACAATAATTATGTCCTCCCCAAATAAATCTTGTGCACTTGATCCATTTCCAACAATACTGCTAAAAGCATGTCTCGATACACTAATTGGACCTATAACAAAAATTATAAATGCATCACTTTGCTCTGGTTGTTTTCCTGATGATCTTAAATACGCCCATGTCACACCACATCTTAAGAAGTCATCTCTGCCTAAGCAAGACTTAAACAGTTATAGACCTATTTCTAATCTCAGCTTCATTTCCAAAATACTAGAAAAGGTTGTAACAAGTCGTCTAAGGTCTCACATTAGCACAAATGTCTTAACTAATGTGTCACAATCAGCATATAGGCATCTGGATACCGACACATCATATCTTCATAAACATAATAACATTTATAAAAGTGATAATCCCGCTGCCCGCCGTTTTTAGCCGCAATATAGGTTAAATAATAAGCTAGCGTGGAGGCTATTCCTTCATACGTGCTGAGATCTATTCGCTTCTTTTGATGTTATTTTGCTTTATTGCACCATTGGCCTCTGATATCCAAATTGTCAATGCATTTTTTAAAATATAATTATTCAGTTATTTACTTTCAGTTGACAAATTTAATCGTCAATTATTTCCCAGAGGGTGCCACTATTGCGTTTTGTTCAATTTACCAAAGCATTCAACACTATCCACACCAGCAAGAACTGTTATCAATTTTCCTATTTCCCCCAAACAATAAAAAATTGGAATTCCCTACCAGATGCAATAGTCAACATTACAGAGCCACAAAAATTCAGACAAGCATTAATACACGACTAATAACCTAGTATACGCACCCAACCCTGACCGTATGACTCCTAAGGAGTGTTGGCCAGTACTCAACCAAGACAAAGACTTTCTTCTGCTCAAATGTTCGTCTGGCCTCGAATGGCTGTCCTGCCCTTATATAGCTTGATGACCGGAAGTTAGTCTGACCAATTACAACACTCGATACAAATTAAAGTCGCTTCAAAAACCAGCTCCCGAAACCTTTCACACATCGAAGCAATCCATTCAAGTCGCTGAGTTTAAAATAGATTTTGCGAGCTAAACGTCTAGCTTTACAAGTGCTCATTCAATCTTATACTTACGTGAATTACTTACATAATTAATATCACTGGATTCCCTGTATCGAGCCGGATACCACAATATTCATCGTACATTCCAACACTCATGAATTAATCCATAATTTTAATAAAACATGCACTATTCATAAGCTAGGCGTGACCCTAGTGTTTTTCACACCTACATTTCTATAAACAACTTTTATAAGTTCACAATATAATCTTCTTATAACCACAACATAAGTAGTTTGACAGGTCACCATATTACCAGTCATGTTAAATAATTTCTACAGGTACCAAATTTGATATACCTAACCGTAGAATTAGTGGTGTACGCTACAAATGAAATTAATTAAATCTGACTCGTCGGCAGTTAAAACGTTACACGCCTTAATCGCCAGAGGGCACCAGCGTATACCTCCGCGACAATACATACCAGAGATGGCAGTACCATCAAAACCACTGTTCTAAAGCCTGATTAAATTCGATACAAACCACTTTGTGACACACTGATCCTTCAGAACATTTGTCCACAGTTAAACTTCCAGAGCTGTTGCCGTACCTTTATTGCAGTCGTAACTAGGCTGTCCCGGCAATGTCCTCGTCCCTTCGATCTCCTTGCCTTCCCTCGTCACGCACCACGACTGACCAGTACTGCCGTGGGACTGCTGGGGGGAATAGTATCCGTCTTCCTCACACTGGGGCACGAAGAGGCCCAAGCGAATTCGACGAGGAAGAGCCAGCAACGCCTCGTGGCACGGGCCTTTTGGGGGATTGTCTGAAATCAACAATGTCATGAGGTGTTTAATTGTTTTAAAAAAAAGGAAGAACATTACTATCTGTCTGGTGACACGACACCAGTAAACTTGGTATCGGGCAACCATATATTAAAAGTGCCTATCTGGATACCGACACATCGTATCGTCAAATTACGACATTTTTACCTCAAACTACATAAACTTCACTGCTGCAATAAAGCATATTTTAATATATGGACCACTAACTTTCCATAGGAAACATAACATTTATAAAAGTGATAATCCCGCTGCCCGCCGTTTTTAGCCGCAATATAGGTTAAATAATAAGCTAGCATGGAGGCTATTCCTTCATACGTGCTGAGATCTATTCGCTTCTTTTGATGTTATTTTGCTTTATTGCACCATTGGCCTCTGATATCCAAATTGTCAATGCATTTTTTTAAATATAATTATTCAGTTATTTACTTTCAGTTGACAAATTTAATCGTCAATTATTTCCCAGAGGGTGCCACTATTGCGTTTTGTTCAATTTACCAAAGCATTCAACACTATCCACACCAGCAAGAACTGTTATCAATTTTCCTATTTCCCCCAAACAATAAAAAATTGGAATTCCCTACCAGATGCAATAGTCAACATTACAGAGCCACAAAAATTCAGACAAGCATTAATACACGACTAATAACCTAGTATACGCACCCAACCCTGACCGTATGACTCCTAAGGAGTGTTGGCCAGTACTCAACCAAGACAAAGACTTTCTTCTGCTCAAATGTTCGTCTGGCCTCGAATGGCTGTCCTGCCCTTATATAGCTTGATGACCGGAAGTTAGTCTGACCAATTACAACACTCGATACAAATTAAAGTCGCTTCAAAAACCAGCTCCCGAAACCTTTCACACATCGAAGCAATCCATTCAAGTCGCTGAGTTTAAAATAGATTTTGCGAGCTAAACGTCTAGCTATACAAGTGCTCATTCAATCTTATACTTACGTGAATTACTTACATAATTAATATCACTGGATTCCCTGTATCGAGCCGGATACCACAATATTCATCGTACATTCCAACGCTCATGAATTAATCCATAATTTTAATAAAACATGCACTATTCATAAGCTAGGCGTGACCCTAGTGTTTTTCACACCTACATTTCTATAAACAACTTTTATAAGTTCACAATATAATCTTCTTATAACCACAACATAAGTAGTTTGACAGGTCACCATATTACCAGTCATGTTAAATAATTTCTACAGGTACCAAATTTGATATACCTAACCGTAGAATTAGTGGTGTACGCTACAAATGAAATTAATTAAATCTGACTCGTCGGCAGTTAAAACGTTACACGCCTTAATCGCCAGAGGGCACCAGCGTATACCTCCGCGACAATACATACCAGAGATGGCAGTACCATCAAAACCACTGTTCTAAAGCCTGATTAAATTCGATACAAACCACTTTGTGACACACTGATCCTTCAGAACATTTGTCCACAGTTAAACTTCCAGAGCTGTTGCCGTACCTTTATTGCAGTCGTAACTAGGCTGTCCCGGCAATGTCCTCGTCCCTTCGATCTCCTTGCCTTCCCTCGTCACGCACCACGACTGACCAGTACTGCCGTGGGACTGCTGGGGGGAATAGTATCCGTCTTCCTCACACTGGGGCACAAAGGTGCCGATGAGATTTTGACGAGGAAGAGCCAGCAACGCCTCGTGGCACGGGCCTTTTGGGGGATTGTCTGAAACCAACAATGTCATGAGGTGTTTAATTGTAAAAAAAAGGAAGAACATTACTATCTGTCTGGTGACACGACACCAGTAAACTTGGTATCGGGCAACCATATATTAAAAGTGCCTATCTGGATACCGACACATCGTATCGTCAAATTACGACATTTTTACCTCAAACTACATAAACTTCACTGCTGCAATAAAGCATATTTTAATATATGGACCACTAACTTTCCATAGGAAACATAACATTTATAAAAGTGATAATCCCGCTGCCCGCCGTTTTTAGCCGCAATATAGGTTAAATAATAAGCTAGCATGGAGGCTATTCCTTCATACGTGCTGAGATCTATTCGCTTCTTTTGATGTTATTTTGCTTTATTGCACCATTGGCCTCTGATATCCAAATTGTCAATGCATTTTTTAAAATATAATTATTCAGTTATTTACTTTCAGTTGACAAATTTAATCGTCAATTATTTCCCAGAGGGTGCCACTATTGCGTTTTGTTCAATTTACCAAAGCATTCAACACTATCCACACCAGCAAGAACTGTTATCAATTTTCCTATTTCCCCCAAACAATAAAAAATTGGAATTCCCTACCAGATGCAATAGTCAACATTACAGAGCCACAAAAATTCAGACAAGCATTAATACACGACTAATAACCTAGTATACGCACCCAACCCTGACCGTATGACTCCTAAGGAGTGTTGGCCAGTACTCAACCAAGACAAAGACTTTCTTCTGCTCAAATGTTCGTCTGGCCTCGAATGGCTGTCCTGCCCTTATATAGCTTGATGACCGGAAGTTAGTCTGACCAATTACAACACTCGATACAAATTAAAGTCGCTTCAAAAACCAGCTCCCGAAACCTTTCACACATCGAAGCAATCCATTCAAGTCGCTGAGTTTAAAATAGATTTTGCGAGCTAAACGTCTAGCTATACAAGTGCTCATTCAATCTTATACTTACGTGAATTACTTACATAATTAATATCACTGGATTCCCTGTATCGAGCCGGATACCACAATATTCATCGTACATTCCAACGCTTATGAATTAATCCATAATGTTAATAAAACATGCACTATTCATAAGCTAGGCGTGACCCTAGTGTTTTTCACACCTACATTTCTATAAACAACTTTTATAAGTTCACAATATAATCTTCTTATAACCACAACATAAGTAGTTTGACAGGTCACCATATTACCAGTCATGTTAAATAATTTCTACAGGTACCAAATTTGATATACCTAACCGTAGAATTAGTGGTGTACGCTACAAATGAAATTAATTAAATCTGACTCGTCGGCAGTTAAAACGTTACACGCCTTAATCGCCAGAGGGCACCAGCGTATACCTCCGCGACAATACATACCAGAGATGGCAGTACCATCAAAACCACTGTTCTAAAGCCTGATTAAATTCGATACAAACCACTTTGTGACACACTGATCCTTCAGAACATTTGTCCACAGTTAAACTTCCAGAGCTGTTGCCGTACCTTTATTGCAGTCGTAACTAGGCTGTCCCGGCAATGTCCTCGTCCCTTCGATCTCCTTGCCTTCCCTCGTCACGCACCACGACTGACCAGTACTGCCGTGGGACTGCTGGGGGGAATAGTATCCGTCTTCCTCACACTGGGGCACGAAGAGGCCCAAGCGAATTCGACGAGGAAGAGCCAGCAACGCCTCGTGGCACGGGCCTTTTGGGGGATTGTCTGAAATCAACAATGTCATGAGGTGTTTAATTGTTTAAAAAAAGGAAGAACATTACTATCTGTCTGGTGACACGACACCAGTAAACTTGGTATCGGGCAACCATATATTAAAAGTGCCTATCTGGATACCGACACATCGTATCGTCAAATTACGACATTTTTACCTCAAACTACATAAACTTCACTGCTGCAATAAAGCATATTTTAATATATGGACCACTAACTTTCCATAGGAAACATAACATTTATAAAAGTGATAATCCCGCTGCCCGCCGTTTTTAGCCGCAATATAGGTTAAATAATAAGCTAGCATGGAGGCTATTCCTTCATACGTGCTGAGATCTATTCGCTTCTTTTGATGTTATTTTGCTTTATTGCACCATTGGCCTCTGATATCCAAATTGTCAATGCATTTTTTTAAATATAATTATTCAGTTATTTACTTTCAGTTGACAAATTTAATCGTCAATTATTTCCCAGAGGGTGCCACTATTGCGTTTTGTTCAATTTACCAAAGCATTCAACACTATCCACACCAGCAAGAACTGTTATCAATTTTCCTATTTCCCCCAAACAATAAAAAATTGGAATTCCCTACCAGATGCAATAGTCAACATTACAGAGCCACAAAAATTCAGACAAGCATTAATACACGACTAATAACCTAGTATACGCACCCAACCCTGACCGTATGACTCCTAAGGAGTGTTGGCCAGTACTCAACCAAGACAAAGACTTTCTTCTGCTCAAATGTTCGTCTGGCCTCGAATGGCTGTCCTGCCCTTATATAGCTTGATGACCGGAAGTTAGTCTGACCAATTACAACACTCGATACAAATTAAAGTCGCTTCAAAAACCAGCTCCCGAAACCTTTCACACATCGAAGCAATCCATTCAAGTCGCTGAGTTTAAAATAGATTTTGCGAGCTAAACGTCTAGCTATACAAGTGCTCATTCAATCTTATACTTACGTGAATTACTTACATAATTAATATCACTGGATTCCCTGTATCGAGCCGGATACCACAATATTCATCGTACATTCCAACGCTCATGAATTAATCCATAATTTTAATAAAACATGCACTATTCATAAGCTAGGCGTGACCCTAGTGTTTTTCACACCTACATTTCTATAAACAACTTTTATAAGTTCACAATATAATCTTCTTATAACCACAACATAAGTAGTTTGACAGGTCACCATATTACCAGTCATGTTAAATAATTTCTACAGGTACCAAATTTGATATACCTAACCGTAGAATTAGTGGTGTACGCTACAAATGAAATTAATTAAATCTGACTCGTCGGCAGTTAAAACGTTACACGCCTTAATCGCCAGAGGGCACCAGCGTATACCTCCGCGACAATACATACCAGAGATGGCAGTACCATCAAAACCACTGTTCTAAAGCCTGATTAAATTCGATACAAACCACTTTGTGACACACTGATCCTTCAGAACATTTGTCCACAGTTAAACTTCCAGAGCTGTTGCCGTACCTTTATTGCAGTCGTAACTAGGCTGTCCCGGCAATGTCCTCGTCCCTTCGATCTCCTTGCCTTCCCTCGTCACGCACCACGACTGACCAGTACTGCCGTGGGACTGCTGGGGGGAATAGTATCCGTCTTCCTCACACTGGGGCACGAAGAGGCCCAAGCGAATTCGACGAGGAAGAGCCAGCAACGCCTCGTGGCACGGGCCTTTTGGGGGATTGTCTGAAATCAACAATGTCATGAGGTGTTTAATTGTTTAAAAAAAGGAAGAACATTACTATCTGTCTGGTGACACGACACCAGTAAACTTGGTATCGGGCAACCATATATTAAAAGTGCCTATCTGGATACCGACACATCGTATCGTCAAATTACGACATTTTTACCTCAAACTACATAAACTTCACTGCTGCAATAAAGCATATTTTAATATATGGACCACTAACTTTCCATAGGAAACATAACATTTATAAAAGTGATAATCCCGCTGCCCGCCGTTTTTAGCCGCAATATAGGTTAAATAATAAGCTAGCATGGAGGCTATTCCTTCATACGTGCTGAGATCTATTCGCTTCTTTTGATGTTATTTTGCTTTATTGCACCATTGGCCTCTGATATCCAAATTGTCAATGCATTTTTTTAAATATAATTATTCAGTTATTTACTTTCAGTTGACAAATTTAATCGTCAATTATTTCCCAGAGGGTGCCACTATTGCGTTTTGTTCAATTTACCAAAGCATTCAACACTATCCACACCAGCAAGAACTGTTATCAATTTTCCTATTTCCCCCAAACAATAAAAAATTGGAATTCCCTACCAGATGCAATAGTCAACATTACAGAGCCACAAAAATTCAGACAAGCATTAATACACGACTAATAACCTAGTATACGCACCCAACCCTGACCGTATGACTCCTAAGGAGTGTTGGCCAGTACTCAACCAAGACAAAGACTTTCTTCTGCTCAAATGTTCGTCTGGCCTCGAATGGCTGTCCTGCCCTTATATAGCTTGATGACCGGAAGTTAGTCTGACCAATTACAACACTCGATACAAATTAAAGTCGCTTAAAAAACCAGCTCCCGAAACCTTTCACACATCGAAGCAATCCATTCAAGTCGCTGAGTTTAAAATAGATTTTGCGAGCTAAACGTCTAGCTATACAAGTGCTCATTCAATCTTATACTTACGTGAATTACTTACATAATTAATATCACTGGATTCCCTGTATCGAGCCGGATACCACAATATTCATCGTACATTCCAACGCTCATGAATTAATCCATAATTTTAATAAAACATGCACTATTCATAAGCTAGGCGTGACCCTAGTGTTTTTCACACCTACATTTCTATAAACAACTTTTATAAGTTCACAATATAATCTTCTTATAACCACAACATAAGTAGTTTGACAGGTCACCATATTACCAGTCATGTTAAATAATTTCTACAGGTACCAAATTTGATATACCTAACCGTAGAATTAGTGGTGTACGCTACAAATGAAATTAATTAAATCTGACTCGTCGGCAGTTAAAACGTTACACGCCTTAATCGCCAGAGGGCACCAGCGTATACCTCCGCGACAATACATACCAGAGATGGCAGTACCATCAAAACCACTGTTCTAAAGCCTGATTAAATTCGATACAAACCACTTTGTGACACACTGATCCTTCAGAACATTTGTCCACAGTTAAACTTCCAGAGCTGTTGCCGTACCTTTATTGCAGTCGTAACTAGGCTGTCCCGGCAATGTCCTCGTCCCTTCGATCTCCTTGCCTTCCCTCGTCACGCACCACGACTGACCAGTACTGCCGTGGGACTGCTGGGGGGAATAGTATCCGTCTTCCTCACACTGGGGCACGAAGAGGCCCAAGCGAATTCGACGAGGAAGAGCCAGCAACGCCTCGTGGCACGGGCCTTTTGGGGGATTGTCTGAAATCAACAATGTCATGAGGTGTTTAATTGTTTAAAAAAAGGAAGAACATTACTATCTGTCTGGTGACACGACACCAGTAAACTTGGTATCGGGCAACCATATATTAAAAGTGCCTATCTGGATACCGACACATCGTATCGTCAAATTACGACATTTTTACCTCAAACTACATAAACTTCACTGCTGCAATAAAGCATATTTTAATATATGGACCACTAACTTTCCATAGGAAACATAACATTTATAAAAGTGATAATCCCGCTGCCCGCCGTTTTTAGCCGCAATATAGGTTAAATAATAAGCTAGCATGGAGGCTATTCCTTCATACGTGCTGAGATCTATTCGCTTCTTTTGATGTTATTTTGCTTTATTGCACCATTGGCCTCTGATATCCAAATTGTCAATGCATTTTTTTAAATATAATTATTCAGTTATTTACTTTCAGTTGACAAATTTAATCGTCAATTATTTCCCAGAGGGTGCCACTATTGCGTTTTGTTCAATTTACCAAAGCATTCAACACTATCCACACCAGCAAGAACTGTTATCAATTTTCCTATTTCCCCCAAACAATAAAAAATTGGAATTCCCTACCAGATGCAATAGTCAACATTACAGAGCCACAAAAATTCAGACAAGCATTAATACACGACTAATAACCTAGTATACGCACCCAACCCTGACCGTATGACTCCTAAGGAGTGTTGGCCAGTACTCAACCAAGACAAAGACTTTCTTCTGCTCAAATGTTCGTCTGGCCTCGAATGGCTGTCCTGCCCTTATATAGCTTGATGACCGGAAGTTAGTCTGACCAATTACAACACTCGATACAAATTAAAGTCGCTTCAAAAACCAGCTCCCGAAACCTTTCACACATCGAAGCAATCCATTCAAGTCGCTGAGTTTAAAATAGATTTTGCGAGCTAAACGTCTAGCTTTACAAGTGCTCATTCAATCTTATACTTACGTGAATTACTTACATAATTAATATCACTGGATTCCCTGTATCGAGCCGGATACCACAATATTCATCGTACATTCCAACGCTCATGAATTAATCCATAATTTTAATAAAACATGCACTATTCATAAGCTAGGCGTGACCCTAGTGTTTTTCACACCTACATTTCTATAAACAACTTTTATAAGTTCACAATATAATCTTCTTATAACCACAACATAAGTAGTTTGACAGGTCACCATATTACCAGTCATGTTAAATAATTTCTACAGGTACCAAATTTGATATACCTAACCGTAGAATTAGTGGTGTACGCTACAAATGAAATTAATTAAATCTGACTCGTCGGCAGTTAAAACGTTACACGCCTTAATCGCCAGAGGGCACCAGCGTATACCTCCGCGACAATACATACCAGAGATGGCAGTACCATCAAAACCACTGTTCTAAAGCCTGATTAAATTCGATACAAACCACTTTGTGACACACTGATCCTTCAGAACATTTGTCCACAGTTAAACTTCCAGAGCTGTTGCCGTACCTTTATTGCAGTCGTAACTAGGCTGTCCCGGCAATGTCCTCGTCCCTTCGATCTCCTTGCCTTCCCTCGTCACGCACCACGACTGACCAGTACTGCCGTGGGACTGCTGGGGGGAATAGTATCCGTCTTCCTCACACTGGGGCACGAAGAGGCCCAAGCGAATTCGACGAGGAAGAGCCAGCAACGCCTCGTGGCACGGGCCTTTTGGGGGATTGTCTGAAATCAACAATGTCATGAGGTGTTTAATTGTTTTAAAAAAAAGGAAGAACATTACTATCTGTCTGGTGACACGACACCAGTAAACTTGGTATCGGGCAACCATATATTAAAAGTGCCTATCTGGATACCGACACATCGTATCGTCAAATTACGACATTTTTACCTCAAACTACATAAACTTCACTGCTGCAATAAAGCATATTTTAATATATGGACCACTAACTTTCCATAGGAAACATAACATTTATAAAAGTGATAATCCCGCTGCCCGCCGTTTTTAGCCGCAATATAGGTTAAATAATAAGCTAGCATGGAGGCTATTCCTTCATACGTGCTGAGATCTATTCGCTTCTTTTGATGTTATTTTGCTTTATTGCACCATTGGCCTCTGATATCCAAATTGTCAATGCATTTTTTTAAATATAATTATTCAGTTATTTACTTTCAGTTGACAAATTTAATCGTCAATTATTTCCCAGAGGGTGCCACTATTGCGTTTTGTTCAATTTACCAAAGCATTCAACACTATCCACACCAGCAAGAACTGTTATCAATTTTCCTATTTCCCCCAAACAATAAAAAATTGGAATTCCCTACCAGATGCAATAGTCAACATTACAGAGCCACAAAAATTCAGACAAGCATTAATACACGACTAATAACCTAGTATACGCACCCAACCCTGACCGTATGACTCCTAAGGAGTGTTGGCCAGTACTCAACCAAGACAAAGACTTTCTTCTGCTCAAATGTTCGTCTGGCCTCGAATGGCTGTCCTGCCCTTATATAGCTTGATGACCGGAAGTTAGTCTGACCAATTACAACACTCGATACAAATTAAAGTCGCTTCAAAAACCAGCTCCCGAAACCTTTCACACATCGAAGCAATCCATTCAAGTCGCTGAGTTTAAAATAGATTTTGCGAGCTAAACGTCTAGCTATACAAGTGCTCATTCAATCTTATACTTACGTGAATTACTTACATAATTAATATCACTGGATTCCCTGTATCGAGCCGGATACCACAATATTCATCGTACATTCCAACGCTCATGAATTAATCCATAATTTTAATAAAACATGCACTATTCATAAGCTAGGCGTGACCCTAGTGTTTTTCACACCTACATTTCTATAAACAACTTTTATAAGTTCACAATATAATCTTCTTATAACCACAACATAAGTAGTTTGACAGGTCACCATATTACCAGTCATGTTAAATAATTTCTACAGGTACCAAATTTGATATACCTAACCGTAGAATTAGTGGTGTACGCTACAAATGAAATTAATTAAATCTGACTCGTCGGCAGTTAAAACGTTACACGCCTTAATCGCCAGAGGGCACCAGCGTATACCTCCGCGACAATACATACCAGAGATGGCAGTACCATCAAAACCACTGTTCTAAAGCCTGATTAAATTCGATACAAACCACTTTGTGACACACTGATCCTTCAGAACATTTGTCCACAGTTAAACTTCCAGAGCTGTTGCCGTACCTTTATTGCAGTCGTAACTAGGCTGTCCCGGCAATGTCCTCGTCCCTTCGATCTCCTTGCCTTCCCTCGTCACGCACCACGACTGACCAGTACTGCCGTGGGACTGCTGGGGGGAATAGTATCCGTCTTCCTCACACTGGGGCACAAAGGTGCCGATGAGATTTTGACGAGGAAGAGCCAGCAACGCCTCGTGGCACGGGCCTTTTGGGGGATTGTCTGAAATCAACAATGTCATGAGGTGTTTAATTGTAAAAAAAAAGGAAGAACATTACTATCTGTCTGGTGACACGACACCAGTAAACTTGGTATCGGGCAACCATATATTAAAAGTGCCTATCTGGATACCGACACATCGTATCGTCAAATTACGACATTTTTACCTCAAACTACATAAACTTCACTGCTGCAATAAAGCATATTTTAATATATGGACCACTAACTTTCCATAGGAAACATAACATTTATAAAAGTGATAATCCCGCTGCCCGCCGTTTTTAGCCGCAATATAGGTTAAATAATAAGCTAGCATGGAGGCTATTCCTTCATACGTGCTGAGATCTATTCGCTTCTTTTGATGTTATTTTGCTTTATTGCACCATTGGCCTCTGATATCCAAATTGTCAATGCATTTTTTTAAATATAATTATTCAGTTATTTACTTTCAGTTGACAAATTTAATCGTCAATTATTTCCCAGAGGGTGCCACTATTGCGTTTTGTTCAATTTACCAAAGCATTCAACACTATCCACACCAGCAAGAACTGTTATCAATTTTCCTATTTCCCCCAAACAATAAAAAATTGGAATTCCCTACCAGATGCAATAGTCAACATTACAGAGCCACAAAAATTCAGACAAGCATTAATACACGACTAATAACCTAGTATACGCACCCAACCCTGACCGTATGACTCCTAAGGAGTGTTGGCCAGTACTCAACCAAGACAAAGACTTTCTTCTGCTCAAATGTTCGTCTGGCCTCGAATGGCTGTCCTGCCCTTATATAGCTTGATGACCGGAAGTTAGTCTGACCAATTACAACACTCGATACAAATTAAAGTCGCTTCAAAAACCAGCTCCCGAAACCTTTCACACATCGAAGCAATCCATTCAAGTCGCTGAGTTTAAAATAGATTTTGCGAGCTAAACGTCTAGCTATACAAGTGCTCATTCAATCTTATACTTACGTGAATTACTTACATAATTAATATCACTGGATTCCCTGTATCGAGCCGGATACCACAATATTCATCGTACATTCCAACGCTCATGAATTAATCCATAATTTTAATAAAACATGCACTATTCATAAGCTAGGCGTGACCCTAGTGTTTTTCACACCTACATTTCTATAAACAACTTTTATAAGTTCACAATATAATCTTCTTATAACCACAACATAAGTAGTTTGACAGGTCACCATATTACCAGTCATGTTAAATAATTTCTACAGGTACCAAATTTGATATACCTAACCGTAGAATTAGTGGTGTACGCTACAAATGAAATTAATTAAATCTGACTCGTCGGCAGTTAAAACGTTACACGCCTTAATCGCCAGAGGGCACCAGCGTATACCTCCGCGACAATACATACCAGAGATGGCAGTACCATCAAAACCACTGTTCTAAAGCCTGATTAAATTCGATACAAACCACTTTGTGACACACTGATCCTTCAGAACATTTGTCCACAGTTAAACTTCCAGAGCTGTTGCCGTACCTTTATTGCAGTCGTAACTAGGCTGTCCCGGCAATGTCCTCGTCCCTTCGATCTCCTTGCCTTCCCTCGTCACGCACCACGACTGACCAGTACTGCCGTGGGACTGCTGGGGGGAATAGTATCCGTCTTCCTCACACTGGGGCACAAAGGTGCCGATGAGATTTTGACGAGGAAGAGCCAGCAACGCCTCGTGGCACGGGCCTTTTGGGGGATTGTCTGAAATCAACAATGTCATGGTGTTTAATTGTAAAAAAAAGGAAGAACATTACTATCTGTCTGGTGACACGACACCAGTAAACTTGGTATCGGGCAACCATATATTAAAAGTGCCTATCTGGATACCGACACATCGTATCGTCAAATTACGACATTTTTACCTCAAACTACATAAACTTCACTGCTGCAATAAAGCATATTTTAATATATGGACCACTAACTTTCCATAGGAAACATAACATTTATAAAAGTGATAATCCCGCTGCCCGCCGTTTTTAGCCGCAATATAGGTTAAATAATAAGCTAGCATGGAGGCTATTCCTTCATACGTGCTGAGATCTATTCGCTTCTTTTGATGTTATTTTGCTTTATTGCACCATTGGCCTCTGATATCCAAATTGTCAATGCATTTTTTTAAATATAATTATTCAGTTATTTACTTTCAGTTGACAAATTTAATCGTCAATTATTTCCCAGAGGGTGCCACTATTGCGTTTTGTTCAATTTACCAAAGCATTCAACACTATCCACACCAGCAAGAACTGTTATCAATTTTCCTATTTCCCCCAAACAATAAAAAATTGGAATTCCCTACCAGATGCAATAGTCAACATTACAGAGCCACAAAAATTCAGACAAGCATTAATACACGACTAATAACCTAGTATACGCACCCAACCCTGACCGTATGACTCCTAAGGAGTGTTGGCCAGTACTCAACCAAGACAAAGACTTTCTTCTGCTCAAATGTTCGTCTGGCCTCGAATGGCTGTCCTGCCCTTATATAGCTTGATGACCGGAAGTTAGTCTGACCAATTACAACACTCGATACAAATTAAAGTCGCTTCAAAAACCAGCTCCCGAAACCTTTCACACATCGAAGCAATCCATTCAAGTCGCTGAGTTTAAAATAGATTTTGCGAGCTAAACGTCTAGCTTTACAAGTGCTCATTCAATCTTATACTTACGTGAATTACTTACATAATTAATATCACTGGATTCCCTGTATCGAGCCGGATACCACAATATTCATCGTACATTCCAACGCTCATGAATTAATCCATAATTTTAATAAAACATGCACTATTCATAAGCTAGGCGTGACCCTAGTGTTTTTCACACCTACATTTCTATAAACAACTTTTATAAGTTCACAATATAATCTTCTTATAACCACAACATAAGTAGTTTGACAGGTCACCATATTACCAGTCATGTTAAATAATTTCTACAGGTACCAAATTTGATATACCTAACCGTAGAATTAGTGGTGTACGCTACAAATGAAATTAATTAAATCTGACTCGTCGGCAGTTAAAACGTTACACGCCTTAATCGCCAGAGGGCACCAGCGTATACCTCCGCGACAATACATACCAGAGATGGCAGTACCATCAAAACCACTGTTCTAAAGCCTGATTAAATTCGATACAAACCACTTTGTGACACACTGATCCTTCAGAACATTTGTCCACAGTTAAACTTCCAGAGCTGTTGCCGTACCTTTATTGCAGTCGTAACTAGGCTGTCCCGGCAATGTCCTCGTCCCTTCGATCTCCTTGCCTTCCCTCGTCACGCACCACGACTGACCAGTACTGCCGTGGGACTGCTGGGGGGAATAGTATCCGTCTTCCTCACACTGGGGCACAAAGGTGCCGATGAGATTTTGACGAGGAAGAGCCAGCAACGCCTCGTGGCACGGGCCTTTTGGGGGATTGTCTGAAATCAACAATGTCATGAGGTGTTTAATTGTAAAAAAAAGGAAGAACATTACTATCTGTCTGGTGACACGACACCAGTAAACTTGGTATCGGGCAACCATATATTAAAAGTGCCTATCTGGATACCGACACATCGTATCGTCAAATTACGACATTTTTACCTCAAACTACATAAACTTCACTGCTGCAATAAAGCATATTTTAATATATGGACCACTAACTTTCCATAGGAAACATAACATTTATAAAAGTGATAATCCCGCTGCCCGCCGTTTTTAGCCGCAATATAGGTTAAATAATAAGCTAGCATGGAGGCTATTCCTTCATACGTGCTGAGATCTATTCGCTTCTTTTGATGTTATTTTGCTTTATTGCACCATTGGCCTCTGATATCCAAATTGTCAATGCATTTTTTTAAATATAATTATTCAGTTATTTACTTTCAGTTGACAAATTTAATCGTCAATTATTTCCCAGAGGGTGCCACTATTGCGTTTTGTTCAATTTACCAAAGCATTCAACACTATCCACACCAGCAAGAACTGTTATCAATTTTCCTATTTCCCCCAAACAATAAAAAATTGGAATTCCCTACCAGATGCAATAGTCAACATTACAGAGCCACAAAAATTCAGACAAGCATTAATACACGACTAATAACCTAGTATACGCACCCAACCCTGACCGTATGACTCCTAAGGAGTGTTGGCCAGTACTCAACCAAGACAAAGACTTTCTTCTGCTCAAATGTTCGTCTGGCCTCGAATGGCTGTCCTGCCCTTATATAGCTTGATGACCGGAAGTTAGTCTGACCAATTACAACACTCGATACAAATTAAAGTCGCTTCAAAAACCAGCTCCCGAAACCTTTCACACATCGAAGCAATCCATTCAAGTCGCTGAGTTTAAAATAGATTTTGCGAGCTAAACGTCTAGCTATACAAGTGCTCATTCAATCTTATACTTACGTGAATTACTTACATAATTAATATCACTGGATTCCCTGTATCGAGCCGGATACCACAATATTCATCGTACATTCCAACGCTCATGAATTAATCCATAATTTTAATAAAACATGCACTATTCATAAGCTAGGCGTGACCCTAGTGTTTTTCACACCTACATTTCTATAAACAACTTTTATAAGTTCACAATATAATCTTCTTATAACCACAACATAAGTAGTTTGACAGGTCACCATATTACCAGTCATGTTAAATAATTTCTACAGGTACCAAATTTGATATACCTAACCGTAGAATTAGTGGTGTACGCTACAAATGAAATTAATTAAATCTGACTCGTCGGCAGTTAAAACGTTACACGCCTTAATCGCCAGAGGGCACCAGCGTATACCTCCGCGACAATACATACCAGAGATGGCAGTACCATCAAAACCACTGTTCTAAAGCCTGATTAAATTCGATACAAACCACTTTGTGACACACTGATCCTTCAGAACATTTGTCCACAGTTAAACTTCCAGAGCTGTTGCCGTACCTTTATTGCAGTCGTAACTAGGCTGTCCCGGCAATGTCCTCGTCCCTTCGATCTCCTTGCCTTCCCTCGTCACGCACCACGACTGACCAGTACTGCCGTGGGACTGCTGGGGGGAATAGTATCCGTCTTCCTCACACTGGGGCACAAAGGTGCCGATGAGATTTTGACCAGGAAGAGCCAGCAACGCCTCGTGGCACGGGCCTTTTGGGGGATTGTCTGAAACCAACAATGTCATGAGGTGTTTAATTATTAAAAAAGGAAGAACATTACTTTATGTCTGGGGGCACGAAATCAGTAAACTTGGGATCGGGCAACCATATATTAAAAGTGCCTATCTGGATACCGACACATCGTATCGTCAAATTACGACATTTTTACCTCAAACTACATAAACTTCACTGCTGCAATAAAGCATATTTTAATATATGGACCACTAACTTTCCATAGGAAACATAACATTTATAAAAGTGATAATCCCGCTGCCCGCCGTTTTTAGCCGCAATATAGGTTAAATAATAAGCTAGCATGGAGGCTATTCCTTCATACGTGCTGACATCAATTCGCTTCTTTTTATCTTATTTCGCTTTCTTGCACCATTGGCCTCTGATATCCAAATTGGCAATGCATTAAACAAATATAATTATTCATAGTTATTTACTTTCAGTGGACAAATTTAATCGTCAATTATTTCTCAGAGGTTGCCACTATTGTGTTTTGTTCAATTTATCACGAATTTAATGTGTTTAATGCAATCACTCATAGATGACACACAAAAATAATTGTCATGGAAACGAGATTAATTCTAAATACTGCAATGATGGTAATTTTTGGCCTGGGTTTGTTAGTCCTTAAACTAGTTATACACTGATCCTTAAGAACATTTTTCCACAGTGAAACTTCCTGAGCTGTTGCCATACCTTTATTGCAGTCGTAAGTATGCTGTCCCTGCAATGTCCTCGTCCCTTCGATCTCCTTGCCTTCCCTCGTCATGCACCACGACTGGCCATTGCTGCCGTGGAACTGCTGGGGGGAATAGTATCCGTCTTCCTCACACTGGGGCACGAAGATGCCAATGCGAATTCGACGAGGAAGAGCCAGCAACGCCTCGTGGCACGGGCCTTTCGGGGGATTGTCTGAAATCAACAATGTCATGAGGTGTTTAATTGTAAAAAAAAAGGAAGAACATTACTATCTGTCTGGTGGCAAGACACCAGTAAACTTGGTATCGGGCAACCATATATTAAAAGTGCCTATCTGGATACCGACACATCGTATCGTCAAATTACGACATTTTTACCTCAAACTACATAAAATTCACTGCTGCAATAAAGCATATTTTAATATATGGACCCCTAACTTTCCGTAGGAAAAATAACATTTATAAAAGTGATAATCCCGCTGCCCGCCGTGTTTAGCCGCAATATAGGTTAAATAATAAGCTAGCATGGAGGCTATTCCTTCATACGTGCTGAGATCTATTCGCTTCTTTTGATGTTATTTTGCTTTATTGCACCATTGGCCTCTGATATCCAAATTGTCAATGCATTTTTTTAAATATAATTATTCAGTTATTTACTTTCAGTTGACAAATTTAATCGTCAATTATTTCCCAGAGGGTGCCACTATTGCGTTTTGTTCAATTTACCAAAGCATTCAACACTATCCACACCAGCAAGAACTGTTATCAATTTTCCTATTTCCCCCAAACAATAAAAAATTGGAATTCCCTACCAGATGCAATAGTCAACATTACAGAGCCACAAAAATTCAGACAAGCATTAATACACGACTAATAACCTAGTATACGCACCCAACCCTGACCGTATGACTCCTAAGGAGTGTTGGCCAGTACTCAACCAAGACAAAGACTTTCTTCTGCTCAAATGTTCGTCTGGCCTCGAATGGCTGTCCTGCCCTTATATAGCTTGATGACCGGAAGTTAGTCTGACCAATTACAACACTCGATACAAATTAAAGTCGCTTCAAAAACCAGCTCCCGAAACCTTTCACACATCGAAGCAATCCATTCAAGTCGCTGAGTTTAAAATAGATTTTGCGAGCTAAACGTCTAGCTATACAAGTGCTCATTCAATCTTATACTTACGTGAATTACTTACATAATTAATATCACTGGATTCCCTGTATCGAGCCGGATACCACAATATTCATCGTACATTCCAACGCTTATGAATTAATCCATAATGTTAATAAAACATGCACTATTCATAAGCTAGGCGTGACCCTAGTGTTTTTCACACCTACATTTCTATAAACAACTTTTATAAGTTCACAATATAATCTTCTTATAACCACAACATAAGTAGTTTGACAGGTCACCATATTACCAGTCATGTTAAATAATTTCTACAGGTACCAAATTTGATATACCTAACCGTAGAATTAGTGGTGTACGCTACAAATGAAATTAATTAAATCTGACTCGTCGGCAGTTAAAACGTTACACGCCTTAATCGCCAGAGGGCACCAGCGTATACCTCCGCGACAATACATACCAGAGATGGCAGTACCATCAAAACCACTGTTCTAAAGCCTGATTAAATTCGATACAAACCACTTTGTGACACACTGATCCTTCAGAACATTTGTCCACAGTTAAACTTCCAGAGCTGTTGCCGTACCTTTATTGCAGTCGTAACTAGGCTGTCCCGGCAATGTCCTCGTCCCTTCGATCTCCTTGCCTTCCCTCGTCACGCACCACGACTGACCAGTACTGCCGTGGGACTGCTGGGGGGAATAGTATCCGTCTTCCTCACACTGGGGCACGAAGAGGCCAGGGCGAATTCGACGAGGAAGAGCCAGCAACGCCTCGTGGCACGGGCCTTTTGGGGGATTGTCTGAAATCAACAATGTCATGGTGTTTAATTGTTAAAAAAAAGGAAGAACATTACTATCTGTCTGGTGACACGACACCAGTAAACTTGGTATCGGGCAACCATATATTAAAAGTGCCTATCTGGATACCGACACATCGTATCGTCAAATTACGACATTTTTACCTCAAACTACATAAAATTCACTGCTGCAATAAAGCATATTTTAATATATGGACCCCTAACTTTCCGTAGGAAAAATAACATTTATAAAAGTGATAATCCCGCTGCCCGCCGTGTTTAGCCGCAATATAGGTTCAATAATAAGCTAGCATGGAGGCTATTCCTTCATACGTGCTGAGATCTATTCGCTTCTTTTGATGTTATTTTGCTTTATTGCACCATTGGCCTCTGATATCCAAATTGTCAATGCATTTTTTTAAATATAATTATTCAGTTATTTACTTTCAGTTGACAAATTTAATCGTCAATTATTTCCCAGAGGGTGCCACTATTGCGTTTTGTTCAATTTACCAAAGCATTCAACACTATTCACACCAGCAAGAACTGTTATCAATTTTCCTATTTCCCCCAAACAATAAAAAATTGGAATTCCCTACCAGATGCAATAGTCAACATTACAGAGCCACAAAAATTCAGACAAGCATTAATACATGACTAATAACCTAGTATACGCACCCAACCCTGACCGTATGACTCCTAAGGAGTGTTGGCCAGTACTCAACCAAGACAAAGACTTTCTTCTGCTCAAATGTTCGTCTGGCCTCGAATGGCTGTCCTGCCCTTATATAGCTTGATGACCGGAAGTTAGTCTGACCAATTACAACACTCGATACAAATTAAAGTCGCTTCAAAAACCAGCTCCCGAAACCTTTCACACATCGAAGCAATCCATTCAAGTCGCTGAGTTTAAAATAGATTTTGCGAGCTAAACGTCTAGCTATACAAGTGCTCATTCAATCTTATACTTACGTGAATTACTTACATAATTAATATCACTGGATTCCCTGTATCGAGCCGGATACCACAATATTCATCGTACATTCCAACGCTTATGAATTAATCCATAATGTTAATAAAACATGCACTATTCATAAGCTAGGCGTGACCCTAGTGTTTTTCACACCTACATTTCTATAAACAACTTTTATAAGTTCACAATATAATCTTCTTATAACCACAACATAAGTAGTTTGACAGGTCACCATATTACCAGTCATGTTAAATAATTTCTACAGGTACCAAATTTGATATACCTAACCGTAGAATTAGTGGTGTACGCTACAAATGAAATTAATTAAATCTGACTCGTCGGCAGTTAAAACGTTACACGCCTTAATCGCCAGAGGGCACCAGCGTATACCTCCGCGACAATACATACCAGAGATGGCAGTACCATCAAAACCACTGTTCTAAAGCCTGATTAAATTCGATACAAACCACTTTGTGACACACTGATCCTTCAGAACATTTGTCCACAGTTAAACTTCCAGAGCTGTTGCCGTACCTTTATTGCAGTCGTAACTAGGCTGTCCCGGCAATGTCCTCGTCCCTTCGATCTCCTTGCCTTCCCTCGTCACGCACCACGACTGACCAGTACTGCCGTGGAACTGCTGGGAGGAATAGTATCCGTCTTCCTCACACTGGGGCACAAAGGTGCCGATGGGAATTGCACGAGGAAGAGCCAGCAACGCCTCGAGGCATGGGACTTTTGGGGGATTGTCTGTAACCAACAATGTCATGAGGTGTTTAATTGTTTAAAATGGAATAACATTACTATATGTCTGGTGACACGACACCAGTAAACTTGGTATCGGGCAACCATATATTAAAAGTGCCTATCTGGATACCGACACATCGTATCGTCAAATTACGACATTTTTACCTCAAACTACATAAACTTCACTGCTGCAATAAAGCATATTTTAATATATGGACCACTAACTTTCCATAGGAAACATAACATTTATAAAAGTGATAATCCCGCTGCCCGCCGTTTTTAGCCGCAATATAGGTTAAATAATAAGCTAGCATGGAGGCTATTCCTTCATACGTGCTGACATCAATTCGCTTCTTTTTATGTTATTTCGCTTTCTTGCACCATTGGCCCCTGATATCCAAATTGGCAATGCATTTTTTTAAAATATAATTATTTAGAGTTATTTACTTTCAGTGGACAAATTTAATCGTCAATTATTTCCCAGAGGGTGCCATAATTGCATTTTGTTCAATTCATCACGAATTTAAAGTGTTTTATGCAATCACTCATAGATGACACAAAACGTTAAATAGTCATGGAAACGAGATTAATTCAAAATACTGCAATGATGGTAATTTTTGGCCTGGGTTTGTTAGTCCTTAAACTAGTTATACACTGATCCTTCAGAACATTTGTCCACAGTGAAACTTCCTGAGCTGTTGCCTTACCTTTATTGCAGTCGTAAGTAGGCTGTCCCGGCAATGTCCTCGTCCCTTCGATCTCCTTGCCTTCCCTCGTCATGCACCACGACTGGCCATTGCTGCCGTGGAACTGCTGGGGGGAATAGTATCCGTCTTCCTCACACTGGGGCACGAAGATGCCAATGCGATTTCGACGAGGAAGAGCCAGCAACGCCTCGTGGCACGGGCCTTTTGGGGGATTGTCTGAAACCAACAATGTCATGAGGTGTTTAATTATTAAAAAAGGAAGAACATTACTATATGTCTGGGGGCACGAAATCAGTAAACTTGGGATCGGGCAACCATATATTAAAAGTGCCTATCTGGATACCGACACATCGTATCGTCAAATTACGACATTTTTACCTCAAACTACATAAACTTCACTGCTGCAATAAAGCATATTTTAATATATGGACCACTAACTTTCCATAGGAAACATAACATTTATAAAAGTGATAATCCCGACGCCCGCCGTTTTTAGCCGCAATATAGGTTAAATAATAAGCTAGCATGGAGGCTATTCCTTCATACGTGCTGACATCAATTCGCTTCTTTTTATCTTATTTCGCTTTCTTGCACCATTGGCCTCTGATATCCAAATTGGCAATGCATTACAAAAATATAATTATTCATAGTTATTTACTTTCAGTGGACAAATTTAATCGTCAATTATTTCTCAGAGGTTGCCACTATTGTGTTTTATTCAATTTATCACGAATTTAATGTGTTTAATGCAATCACTCGTAGATGACACACAAAAATAATTGTCATGGAAACGAGATTAATTCTAAATACTGCAATGATGGTAATTTTTGGCCTGGGTTTGTTAGTCCTTAAACTAGTTATACACTGATCCTTAAGAACATTTTTCCACAGTGAAACTTCCTGAGCTGTTGCCATACCTTTATTGCAGTCGTAAGTAGGCTGTCCCGGCAATGTCCTCGTCCCTTCGATCTCCTTGCCTTCCCTCGTCATGCACCACGACTGGCCATTGCTGCCGTGGAACTGCTGGGGGGAATAGTATCCGTCTTCCTCACACTGGGGCACGAAGATGCCAATGCGAATTCGACGAGGAAGAGCCAGCAACGCCTCGTGGCACGGGCCTTTTGGGGGATTGTCTGAAATCAACAATGTCATGAGGTGTTTAATTGTAAAAAAAAAGGAAGAACATTACTATCTGTCTGGTGGCACGACACCAGTAAACTTGGTATCGGGCAACCATATATTAAAAGTGCCTATCTGGATACCGACACATCGTATCGTCAAATTACGACATTTTTACCTCAAACTACATAAAATTCACTGCTGCAATAAAGCATATTTTAATATATGGACCACTAACTTTCCGTAGGAAAAATAACATTTATAAAAGTGATAATCCCGCTGCCCGCCGTGTTTAGCCGCAATATAGGTTAAATAATAAGCTAGCATGGAGGCTATTCCTTCATACGTGCTGAGATCTATTCGCTTCTTTTGATGTTATTTTGCTTTATTGCACCATTGGCCTCTGATATCCAAATTGTCAATGCATTTTTTTAAATATAATTATTCAGTTATTTACTTTCAGTTGACAAATTTAATCGTCAATTATTTCCCAGAGTGTGCCACTATTGCGTTTTGTTCAATTTACCAAAGCATTCAACACTATCCACACCAGCAAGAACTGTTATCAATTTTCCTATTTCCCCCAAACAATAAAAAATTGGAATTCCCTACCAGATGCAATAGTCAACATTACAGAGCCACAAAAATTCAGACAAGCATTAATACACGACTAATAACCTAGTATACGCACCCAACCCTGACCGTATGACTCCTAAGGAGTGTTGGCCAGTACTCAACCAAGACAAAGACTTTCTTCTGCTCAAATGTTCGTCTGGCCTCGAATGGCTGTCCTGCCCTTATATAGCTTGATGACCGGAAGTTAGTCTGACCAATTACAACACTCGATACAAATTAAAGTCGCTTCAAAAACCAGCTCCCGAAACCTTTCACACATCGAAGCAATCCATTCAAGTCGCTGAGTTTAAAATAGATTTTGCGAGCTAAACGTCTAGCTATACAAGTGCTCATTCAATCTTATACTTACGTGAATTACTTACATAATTAATATCACTGGATTCCCTGTATCGAGCCGGATACCACAATATTCATCGTACATTCCAACGCTCATGAATTAATCCATAATGTTAATAAAACATGCACTATTCATAAGCTAGGCGTGACCCTAGTGTTTTTCACACCTACATTTCTATAAACAACTTTTATAAGTTCACAATATAATCTTCTTATAACCACAACATAAGTAGTTTGACAGGTCACCATATTACCAGTCATGTTAAATAATTTCTACAGGTACCAAATTTGATATACCTAACCGTAGAATTAGTGGTGTACGCTACAAATGAAATTAATTAAATCTGACTCGTCGGCAGTTAAAACGTTACACGCCTTAATCGCCAGAGGGCACCAGCGTATACCTCCGCGACAATACATACCAGAGATGGCAGTACCATCAAAACCACTGTTCTAAAGCCTGATTAAATTCGATACAAACCACTTTGTGACACACTGATCCTTCAGAACATTTGTCCACAGTTAAACTTCCAGAGCTGTTGCCGTACCTTTATTGCAGTCGTAAGTAGGCTGTCCCGGCAATGTCCTCGTCCCTTCGATCTCCTTGCCTTCCCTCGTCACGCACCACGACTGACCAGTACTGCCGTGGAACTGCTGGGGGGAATAGTATCCGTCTTCCTCACACTGGGGCACAAAGGTGCCGATGGGAATTGCACGAGGAAGAGCCAGCAACGCCTCGAGGCATGGGACTTTTGGGGGGTTGTCTGTAACCAACAATGTCATGAGGTGTTTAATTGTTTAAAATGGAATAACATTACTATATGTCTGGTGGCACGACACCAGTAAACTTGGGATCGGGCAACCATATATTAAAAGTGCCTATCTGGATACCGACACATCGTATCGTCAAATTACGACATTTTTACCTCAAACTACATAAAATTCACTGCTGCAATAAAGCATATTTTAATATATGGACCACTAACTTTCCGTAGGAAAAATAACATTTATAAAAGTGATAATCCCGCTGCCCGCCGTGTTTAGCCGCAATATAGGTTAAATAAAAAGCTAGCGTGGAGGCTATTCCTTCATACGTGCTGACATCAATTCGCTTCTTTTTATGTTATTTCGCTTTCTTGCACCATTGGCCTCTGATATCCAAATTGGCAATGCATTTTTTTTAGTATAATTATTTAGAGTTATTTACTTTCAGTGGACAAATTTAATCGTCAATTATTTCCCAGAGGGTGCCATAATTGCGTTTTGTTCAATTTATCACGAATTTAAAGTGTTTTATGCAATGCATTCTGTCCAACAGTGACTGTGTAACATATACAGACACTTTGCAACAAAACTAATACCTACATAGATGACCGTTTCTATCTTTTTTACATACTGTAGTGTTTAAATTCATGCTTCTTCTGTAAAAACCTGTCAAGCCTAATTCTATTTACCGAAACCTAATTATATTTACCGTAAAACTCATAACCTGGCGTTGACAACAGAAAATGATCACATATAAATAGTATGCTTGATTATGATCATATCTATGTATATTTCACAGCATAACCTTTGCTATGAATAATACTAAAATTCATAACCTGTCATTGGTAACCGGAAAGGCACACAAATAAATATTCTACTTTCATTATGGAGTGTGACCTGTTAATACCTTTGTGATGTACACGAAGAAAATGTGCAAACTTTATCTGATGTCTTTTTTCGTAGAATAGTGCAACACATACTTTAGCAACCTTACTAATAGTCTTACACTTCACAACTAAAGAGAGGTTACCCGTATTGTCAATATCGACATCACATGCGCGTTTGTGAAATTTTTTATTGAGACATTCAAGATAAAGTATCACAACAAATTGCAACACATATATCCGTGTTGTCAGACACTCAAGAGAAAGTGTTACTATTATAAAAGCTTGTAAACCTTATAGACGAAGTTCACTCGTCAAATCCGCTTCGTAAGTATTGTTCAACAAACTGTCGCAGGGACGAAGAGTCGACATTGTGCGTGCTTACTTATTTAATAATGTCGTTGAACGAAATTATATACATGCGTGCAAGTTCAGATTGCTGGCTAGCTGGTATACTACAAGGTGAACGTAGCTATCACTCGTTCACTTTGTACACCTATTTGCTTCGGTACACTTGTCACTGTTGAATGACCACGTCCACGAAAGCTTTCTGTTTATTTGGGGGAGTTATGAAAAAAGGACTATTTTTGGTGTACTTAAATTGCTGCAGAAGTTGTGTCAATAAACAAAGATTCTAGCATACTGTCTAGCAGTGACTGTGTAACATAATATTATAGAGACACTTTGCAACAACGCTAATACCTACACAGATGATCGTTGCTATCTTTTATGTACAGTAGTGCTTAAATTCGTGCTTCTTCGACAAAAA
Organism: Escarpia spicata; assembly: GCA_963995525.1. Lineage (NCBI taxonomy): Eukaryota > Metazoa > Annelida > Polychaeta > Sabellida > Siboglinidae > Escarpia > Escarpia spicata. Next base: position 44,191,622 of record OZ023211.1, on the reverse strand, counting down.
CCTCGGGTTCTATCTACTCTATGAATAATACTAGAATTCATAAACTGGCATTGACAGCCGAAAAAGGACACAAATAAACATTATACTTTGGTTATAATAATATGTCGGTATCTTTTAGGGTACATACGCAATAACTTATAAGTATATCCTTTATTTCACGCTATGAATAATACTTAAATTCATAACCTGGCATTCACAACCGAAAAAGGACACAAATAAATACTATAATTTGATTATTTGTAATATTTATGTTCCTTTTTATAGTACATAACCTATAATATATACTTTTTTCATAGTTAGAAATTTATTCTTTTATGTGGTGAACTATAATATAGGTTAATCATGTCATGGGATACATCATTACACATGCTGGCAGATCCGAATATATTTCTACAACCTACGTATAGCTTACAATCATTATAAAATAGGAACTTCTCTGTTAAATCACTCAAACTAGCGGCTATCTGCGTAGGTACGATAGTTATTTTTACATCACGCACTTGCATACAGTTTTGATTTGTTCATGAAAATAGCGGGAATTCAGTGAAAATGACGTCATTAAATAAGTACGCGTGGTAATTAGGTCAAACTTGTAGTAATTCGACTGGCCAACATTTGGAACTTACGCGTATGTAAATAACCTCGTCCAGTGACTCATTAAATAAGTACGCATTGTAGTTTCAACATTCTGAACTTGCGCGCATGTATAAAATCTTGTTCAGTGACGTCATTAAATAAGTACACGTGGTAATTAGGTCAAACTTGTAGTAATTCGACTAGCCAACATTTAGAACTTATGCGTACGTACATAATTTCGTTCAATGACGTCATTAAATAAGTACGCGTGGTAATTAGGTCAAACTTGTAGTAATTCGACTAGCAAATATTTGGAACTTACGCCGATGTCAATAATTTCGGTCAATGACGTCACTAGTGTAGGACTGGCCAAGTGTATTGGACTAGACAAGTGTTTATCGCGTGCATCGAAACTGCTTTCAACTATAATACATACTATATTGAACGTATTGACTTGTATTCCTTATGCCTAAATTTTTTAAATAAATACCTATCATTCATGTCATAGTTTCATCTACTGGTCTAGGCCGAAGTGCCACTTAGTGACTCTATATGTCAGTTTGTGGTAACCAGATAGTGTATTGACCTACCAAGAAGCGCCTTCTAATGACTTTATAGCAATTATGAAAAATGTCTAACTCTCAATTATATAAATATGTTCTAAGTCTGGCCAACTATGAACCATTTCTAAATCCTGACAATTATGAAAAAAAATTAAGTCTCAACTTTATAAACATTTTCTAAGTCCTAGATTTCTAAGTCCTGCCAACTGTTTAAAAAGTCCTGACTTTATAAATATTTATAAGTCTCGACTATATAAACATTACCAAGTGGCAACTATGACAAATGTCTAAGTCCGACTATGAAAAATGTATAAGTCCTAAATTTCTAAGTCTGGTAATAAACAGGTAGAACTCGTGAAATTCCATAATTTTCACAAAATAGACAGGTAGAACTCGTAAAATTCCACAATTTCCACAAAAATACAGGTAGAACTCGTAAAATTCCACAATATCACTGACAAACTCGCAAACAAACCTACAAACTCACTTGTAAAACTTACAAAGTCGCAAACTACCACTTACACTCTTTTAAACTTACAAAGTCGCAAAGTTACACTGTCAAACTTACAAACATACATTTAAACATGCAAACTTACAAACTTACACTGTCAAACTTGCAAACACACTTTTTGAAGTACCCGAATTTCCATAGGCGGACCCAGGGTGACTGGGGGAACGTTCTCCCTAGAACTTTGGAATGATCTTTGGAACGTGCCCGCGCTAGCCTGACGTGTCCCCTTAGACCTTTGATACGTGCCCCTGTTTTTGCGAGTCTCAAGGAAGGGTGCAATAGGAGGTTTATGGAGAACCTCAATGTTGATGTCTTGGCGACCCTCGGGGGTGCATTTGGAGGGTTTTTGAGAACCTTAAGTTTTATGTTTTTGGCGAGGCTTATGGGGTGCAACCTTTCCTCCCTCCCAACAGACTACCCTCTCTGGATCCGCCCCGATCCCCCGCACCAAGCCATACATAGGGGGAAGTAATATTGATTAAGGGAACCTCCTGCTAATAATTACAGAAAACCTCCCTTAGTCCTTACCTGGGGGCCGCGGTTGTGCCATCACGGCCGTGGTGGCGACTAAAGTGATCACGGTCCATATCGACGGACGTAGGGCCCACATAGCTGACTGCAACACACGATACACCGCTGTTAGTCCCGCATTCCCAGTCGTTTTATAATAATGACGCATGCATAATACATATATACCTTGAACAATGAGACGATCAAAGTAAACCAATCGGCAATTTGTCTGCGGCGTAAATATTATGTTATCTGAAGGCGACAACTAAGGGTTCCAATGTAACATTAATGTGGTCTTTACTGGAACTACAACGACTTATTACGTTGCAATCAGTAATAGCATCACCGTGAAGATCAATGCAGAAGAAAAACTATTGTTTCAGCATGCTTCCTAAGTACGTCACTTACTCCAACTTAATTCATGCTTTCTTAATTAAATGAACATTCAAAAGCAAGGTTCAGTATCAAATGAATGCTGTCAAGATCCGCCAGGTGAAGCGAACTTATAATAGATTTGGGGTTCAGGAATAGTGGAATTCAATAAAACATTTATACAAGGTACCGGTTTTCAAAATGTATTTACCCCACACCTTAAATTGCTAGAGGAAGACTCGTCAGCCTCCTACGCACTCTTATACTAGAACGGGTATTCCCGGTAACGTAAACCTGACATCCCTGTTACCACTCATCCGTTTACGGAGACGTTCTATCACACTCTCCAACACAAATAATAGAAACAGACAAATACCCTATTCCGCTATCAACGCAGTGAGGGCATAAGAGCGCCGTTACACATCGAGGTCTCTATAATGTGTTCTTTCATCATATAATAAATAGAACAGTACAATGTTCGGGTCCAACAATACTCTTCCGACGGTTTGCAACGAGCGGAAGTCAAAGCCTTTCCGACCGATTGAACTTCCTTCTTCACACGTGAATTCAGCCTAGCCTCGGGTATCATCTAGGCGTTGGCTGTTTCGCAATATGCCCATCGTTCGCACGAACGAGCTTGAAGTTATAGATGGCCGTCGCACCGCCCCGATACTCCGGTATTCTCTTCTAGACTATACATGAACGCAAAACATTACCGGAAATACCGAGCTTTCGTAGACGCTAGATTCGTGTTTTTGTGCGCAGCGCAATGCACTAATTATTTTTTGTTGCAACACGCAGCCAATTAAAGCATCAGCTGCACATCGTACGATGAGTACACGCGTAAAAGACACATTTAAGTCATATATTCATTGCACGCGCTTACAATAAGTTTTCATCATAATTCACTACTACATCAGACACGAGTAATATAATCCTTACTGTTGCTTTGAGATATTGGAATTAGTGGAATATGTTATGTTTATGGTATGTAGATTTTTTATTGAATCCACATTGAATTAGTTGATAATATAATAAAACTTTCTATTTCACAGCCATGTACTATCCATATTTTTCTATAAATATCTAGTGAAAATAGCAGAGTAAATTACATAGTAACACCAATAAAAATATTTCCTTTTCTTAATTTAGAATTTTATTTAGTTATGTGCTTTGAAAGGACCACTTTTTAAAGTTTATTAATAAATGTCATAATCAAAAGTGGGCAAAAAACTAATTCTAGTAGAAGAATAGCAAGTAAATGCATAGAAGTCGGAACGAGTTGTCTATCGGAGTATGAGCCGGAACTTCAGCACCCGCTGCTGGCGGGCATTACTTTCGAAGCGTAGAGATATTTTCAAATTAATAAAAAACTGGAGGTGGTGCTTAAGCATTCACTTGACATATTGGTGGGTTTAGCCCCCATAACCCATTCTGACTCCTATGAAATGTATGAATGAGTAACATATATCGTACCTTTACAATTATTTCAACCTACCTTCCAGACCACCATGAAACTAACAGTTTACTTCCAATTGCCTTGAAACGTCATGTGTTGGTGCTACATTATGCAGGCATCTAGTGTGTATGTCGGCAGCTGACCGATATATGCCAGCATTTCATATAGGCGTTTGAAAATGCTGGTTACTGAAGTTATATAATCTATTACTACTATTTAGTGTCAACACAACCAACATATGACTAATCCTGTAAGCATAGGGTGTTAACAATAAATGTTCTCCGATTACGACGATATTTTATGCATTTCACATACATGTACCTACTTCTGAACATATATGTGAAACCATCATAATAAAATTTACGTAAATGGTTCTTATGCCGTAACTGTGAGATCACATAAAACATTTGTCTTGTGTTATCAGACAAATACTTGTTTTGTGTCATTCGTATCATGTGTTTCGACAGTTTATAAAATAAATTATCCTATATCTTAAAGGGTCTCTCATTTTATTTCAGGAATGTAATGTGTCTGACGTTATCGAATCGGTTACTGCTATTTAGATCCTACACTACCAACATAGGGCTAATCATTCAAGCAGGTTAACAAAATCATTTAACCATTTCTCCGATTTAGACTATATGTTCACGGTATATTTACCACAGATACCTACAGATTGAATGCCTGGTCGGCAAATTACCAGTCTGCGGCAGCATATCATATATAGGCTTTTGAACGAGCCATTTCTTAGATACCCGATTTTTTGCTGCCACTTACACTGCAAACATAGAACTAATCATTCCAGTATAGGGTGTTAACAAAAACATTTTCTCCGATTTCGACGATATTTTCACAGTATATGCTGAATATACCTACGGATCAGATGTGGGGTCGGCAAGTGACAGGTCTGCGAAAGCATTTCATATATAGGCTTTTGAACGTGTTATTTCCTTAAGATATTCGACCTTTTGCTGCCATTTTACATTGCAAACATAGGCAAATCATTCACGCATAGGATGTTAACAAAAACATTTCCCCGATTTTGATTAGTTTTTTACACTATATGCAGAAGATACCCACGGATCAGATGTGGGGTCGGCAAATGTGGTGGGGTGCTTTCCTCGCGTGCCATGAGCGTTTGTCTTGGGCGCGTTATGCAAATTAATATCGCCGCGCGCAGGAAGGGTACAGCGGTGACGGATGCGTAATTGGTTTGTCTCGGTATTTCTGGTAATGATCTCATCGTCTGAGCATTGAGGCACTTTTTCGGCGTGCATCAAGCGACGCTACTGCAGACGTGTCTGGACTTGTTTGTTAGCTGCTTGCGGGAACCGCACTGAGGCTATAAAAACCCGTACTGGAGACGTGTCTAGACTTGTTTGTTTGTTGCGTGCGAGCGCGCGCGTCCGGGAACGAGGGCGACGTGACGCCGTAAACAAGAATGTAATCGATACTGGTAAGGTTGCAACTTTAGTGTCCAACGCATTAGCCGAGGATTAGTCATCTTCGCAGGTTTGAGAAATGCCAATGATTTTTACAAGATTTAACAAGATTGCCACCCAGAGAATTAACTCTAGATGGCAGGTGGACAAGGAAGCCCTTTGGCTTATCGAGAGTCCAACCCTTTTATCTACATATATCCAGCCCTTCTGAGGTATGTGTCGATTTTATTTTTAAACATATTCACACTACTAGAACCCACACAATCATCAGACAATCTGTTCCATTCATTCACAGTCCTTTGTGAAAATGAGAACTTTCTTACGTCTAATCTACACTGCTCCTTTACTAATGTAACTTCATGCCCTCTAGTCTGTCTATCTTTCTTAACTGACAAAAACATATTTCTATCAATATTTTCATAACCATTCAATATTTTAAACACTTCTATCTGATCCCCTCTCAATCTCCTGGTCTCTAGTGTTGTTAAACCACATTTTAGGCGTGTTTCATAACTAAGATCCCTCAGTTTTGGTATCATTTTAGTCGCTCTCCTCTGTATTCTTTCTAGCATATCTACGTCCTTCTTGTGGTATGGCCTCCACGCTTGTATACAATATTCTAAATGAGGCCTAACTATTGTTTTGTACAGCGATATTATTAGTTCTTTTTCTTTATATGCTATATTTCGCCTAATCAATCCAAGGATTTGATTTCCTTTTGAAGCTGCATTTCCACACTGCTCTGAAACCTTCATGTTAGCACTAATTGTCAGCCCTAAGTCTTTTTCTTTTACTGTAGTACTTAGTACAGTTCCCCCCATTGTATATTCTACATATTCGTTCCCATGTCCTGTGTGAAGGCATTTACATTTCCCAAAATTGAACAACATTTGCCACTTTTCAGACCATTTGATCAACCTATCAAGATCATCTTGTAAATGCTGTCTATCTCCATCACTTTTAATCCTTCTAAACACTTTTGTATCATCTGCAAATTTCAACTCCTTGCTAGCTATATCATCGTCCAAATCGTTTTATATATATTAAGAATAATATAGGTCCTAGTACTGATCCCTCTGGTACCCCACTCAATACCGATTTCCAGTTTGAAGCCTTCCCATCAACAACTACCCGTTGTCTTCTGTCAATCAGCCATTTTTCTATCCAGTTAATTGTACCATTTCCTATGCCATGGGCCTTTAGTTTAAGCAGTAGTTTTTGATGTGGCACTTTGTCGAAAGCTTTTTGAAAATCTAAGTAGATGATATCTACTGGTGATCCATCATCTACCCACTTAGTGATATCTTCCAAAAAACATAACATATTTGTTAAGCATGACCTCGCTTTCAGAAACCCATGTTGAGATGGGTTTATCAAGTTATGTTTAATAAGAAAATCCACCATGTGATCTTTAATTAGTCTTTCTAATAATTTACAAATCATTGATGTTAAACTAACTGGTCTAAAGATATGAGTCCGTATCATCTTTCCCATCACAAAATGCGGGTAGTTTGGAACTACTTTGAAATCTGACCCTATGCTACCTCCCCAGTGCATTTACATTATTGCGTAAGCACTAGCCAGCCGTCAATAGCCGTACAGGGTAATCCCAACTGTAGTCTTTCACATTCGCTACCAACCTATGTTAAGTTCTAAACCCCACATCGTGACAACTGCCAATATGTTAGAACAACTACCGTTCACACGATATAAGATTATTCAACAATAAAGATGATCAGTTGGTACCACACTTACCGGATATATCGACAGCTGCATAGACAAGTTGCTCGTCCACTCCGAATAATGACGAAGTCACGCCAGAAACTCGTTTATATACCCGATGGCACGTGTTGCGTGACCTCGGGGTATTATATTGATGATAGTGTCTGCGTGGGAGTGTCTGACTGGGTAAGATCCGGTTGGGGATGTTTTGCCATATCAGGAATACAATTGAATTATTTCCAATTATGCCCGAATGTGAACACCTGACCAAAACTCAAAATGGTCGCCATTTAAGCCAGTTCACGTTTGAGAAGACTGTTGCCAACACAAGTCCTACATTGCTAGCATTAGTTTCTCAGTTGGTGTCCAATGGAGAAGTAAATAAATCAGCAGTAACCATCTCACAGTTTTGTCAAAACTAGTTTGAAACTAAGCTATATTTGAAGTAAATTTCTATCAACTTATGTTTCAGTCGATGTTGTGAATGCAGTTTGGGTGTGTCCAAGGGAAACGTTAATAGTATATTTTTGGTGTGGGCGAGTGTGTATGTGTGTGTGTGTGTGTGTGTGTGTGTGTGTGTGTGTGTGTGTGTGTGTATGTGTGTGTATGTGTGTGCGTGTAGGTGAGCGGGTGAGCTTGTGTATGCACATATGTGCGTTTGGATACGAGTGTGTGTGTGCGCGGGCGCGTTTGTGCGTGTGTGTGCGTGAGTCGCAGGCGCGCGCGTACGTGCACTTGAACATGCACACTTGTGTACGCCGATTGACATCTTAGAATGCGGTGTTCTTTCAAACATGCACATTATGCAAACATGTGCATAGTAATGGCACTTTATTAGTTTGTTGTCCGATCTTGTGCGATATATATCGATCGTATAGGGTTTCTTCGTCGAATTTATTGCAACGCCGTAAAATTCCTGAAATACGTTTAGTGCATTTGGTGGTACATACAAGCAATATAGTTTACAGCATCAAATCGTTGAGTTCTAATGGTGTTTCGCCCATACATTTATTCCAAGCCTATGGAGAAGTAAGTGGCATATTCAGGCAGGGGTGCATTGGGGCCCGCACTCCTTAGTAATTGGTTTTAATGTATAATAAACTGTTGCGGCAGTGTGATTTAGCATATGGACAACTATCATATAACCAAACTTGCCCTGGCTTCCTCTTTCCGAAATTCAATATGAGAGAAGTGGCCTTTTCACGTGGTTCCCTCTGATTAATTCGTTGTCTTCCCGTTATAGCTACGTTTTATTTATATTACAGCTGTTCATTAAGATTAACGGTCCGACTAATCCCGTTATAGTTACGTTTTAATTTTACATTTCATGACGGGAAGGGAAGAACATAACGTATTACATTCGGACGTATCATTCATACACCTGAGTGAAATGGAGAAACGTGGAATGATCGACCTTGTCCACGGTTTGAAACGGCAACAAGAGGGTCGATGATTGTTTTGCTTCGGTCTTAAATTGCGTGTGAGGTACGAAAATATTATCCTATATTCAACGTATAGTTTTAAGTAATAAAGTAATGTATACATAATATAGGCAAATGTTTGCCAACAGTTCATTCGTTTATAGACCTTCCTTAAAATATGTGGTATTGTTATCGTCAGCCCTCTGACTAATATCAGCAACAACAACGTATCCATAATAAACTTAGGAGTGGTTTTGCTATTATATAGCCCACGTTAATGGAGTAAAGATAACTTATCAGCGACCTTCACCGGGTTTGTTGAAAGCCAACAAAATGACATTATGTGGAAATAAGTAGAAATTGTTCTAGGGTGACCTTAATTGCGAGGTGACTGTATTACAGAGGTGATTGTAAAGCGAGGTTCGTTTGTGCGTTATAGGTCAACAAAATAATTTGACCTATCCAACTATATTTCTCCCAAAATTAAATAATATCTCCCATTTCTCAGACCATTTAACTAACTTCTCTAGGTTCTGATGTAACTGTTGTTTATCGCCATCATGTTTAACCTTTCTACATACTTTTGTATAATCCACACATATCACTATTATATTATGTCATTGCCCAATTCGTTGGTGTATATTACGAATAACATTGTGTGTGAAACAGCCATTTTTCTATCCAGTTAGTTATGTTATCACCTATGCATGGGTCTTTAGGTTGAGCAACAGTCTTAAGTCTGGCACTTTGTCGACAACCTTCTGAAAACCTTTTCATACAATATATACTGGTGATCCCTCGTGTACCAAATTAGTGATGTCTTCAAAAAAATAGTGTTCTTAGCGATTGATTGGAGGGGAAGAAATTGGAAAATCGACGACAGAAAACGTGACAAGCGTGAAGGTGAAATGGGAGAAAGTGACCGTAGAGAAGGAGGGAGGGGAGATGGGACGGGAGAGGAGAGAAGAAAATGAGAAGGGAGGGAAGATGAAGGGACGAAAGGAAGTGAAAGCAAATGTGATAGAAGAGAAGTCGATAAAAGGGACGATGACAGGAGGAAAGGTGACAAGAGAAAAAGCGACAGGAAAGAACGGATCGGAAGAGAATGTGACAGGAGAGAAGACGGCAGGGGGGGGGAGACAACAACCAGACAGATGCAAACCAGAGAAGGAGCTAGTCTGAGGAAGTGATTGAGGGGGCAATGAGGACAGAGAGGGTGTTTATGGGCGACTCCATTATGAGCAAGACGGACAAGACACTAAGCGAGGGGAAGGACGTCGTTGTTTGTCTACCGGGAGCTAGGATAGAACATGTGACCTCCAGTTTCAGGCTTCTCTGTGAGTCCCCCCCCTGTGAATCTACTTTAAATAGATGCAACCTGTCCCACTGTCAACTTATCGCAGCAGGTTCTCTGAGAAAACTACTGCCCTTTCCACTAAGATGGAGGCCATCTCTCATGTACATATCTTCTCTTCCAACGAAGTATCCCCATGAATCTGTGAATCCCACCCCTTCTCCTTCACACATCTGCTCAACTAGTGCGTTGATCGCCATCCTCTTGCAGTTTCTATACGTTGCCCGCCTTCCTCCCATTACTGGCAAAATTCCTGACAGAATAATCTGTTCAAATCTTGTCTTCTTTAGCTTCCTCACTAACTGTCTACACTTCTGTACTATCCCAGTTGTTCCCTCCTTGTCTGCATTATGTGTCCCTACGTGTACTAGTATAGACCCTCCTTTGCCATGCTCGAATACCTTCTCTACCCTTTCAGTCACATGTTCCGTTCAAGCCCTCGGTAGACAAACAACGACGTCCTCCCCTCGCTTAGAGTCTTTCTGAGAATAGAGTCATCATTAAGTCGTACAGTTGTGTCATACTTCATGACAGCACCTTGGCCTTGGCGATGAGCTGTCTGGAGGTTAAGCATGATAATAAACAAGGGGTGCTCGTTGTTGGCTAAGGGTGTATTTTTATAGAATATGTATCCGGGTGCATATTCTTTGTATAGTATTCATACCTATTGGTACATGGTGTTTATATACTTATATATATTTGACGACTTTTGTTCTGCATATGACAAAGAGAACGCGTAATCCTTTAGATTTTTTGCGCCACAGATCTTGGATCTTCCGAGGATATTGGCGCTAAAGATGTCATTCCATTATTATTATTATTATTATTACCATTATTATTATTATTGTTATTACCATTATTACTATTATTACCATTATTACCATTATTACCATTATTATTATTATTACCATTATCATTATTATTATTATTACCATTATTATTATTATTATTATTATTGGGAGTTGCCTGCGCGACTCACAATTGACCACCGCGGGACTTCGGAACAGCAGTAAATTCGAACACCAACTGTAGCAGTCTAGTACAAAATTTTTGCAACTAATTAAACCAGAAATTCAACATCAGCTACACCAGCATTCTGATTTAATATGGGCACATACTATAATAGAAAAATTGAGCGCAAAAGACATCTTAGTTCAGCTACCGTTTCCTTCAAAATTTTTTAAGACGACTAAACGATGTTGATTCAAATCTGTGACTTTGTGGTGTCATTTCGCGCCGCTCACCCACGCTGAATATATTGCGAAAGAACGAAAAAAAATGGGCGCACGAAATAGCTACGAGGCGGCAATTTCGGCATATTTTGGGCGAGGCGGCATAGAAAAACGGCGAGGCGGCCCGCCAGGCTTGTCATATACCAGGGGAAACACTGGAAAATGTCCAATCTCAATCGTTGAAAAACATAACACGCCACCAAATGGCCCTGTTTCAAACTATAGGCTACGTTGTGGGTTTTTTCACATTGGATGGCGCTGCGATTACCGTCCATATCCGTAAGAAGCGGGAGATTTTCTAAAAAACCGGAAAAACCGGAAGACTTGGAAGGTCTACAATACAACTTGATTCCCCGGTCTGTGTCCTCGATATCGTCTTCGTGTTCAACCAGGGGGAAACAACTAATCAGTCACTGCGGTATTTGTAGAAGCAGTTGACGCATTCTGGGAATTCGATCGCCCGAGCGACTTAGAAGTTTGACAAAGAAGGGGACAGAGACAGTAGTACTTGACAGGTATGCAGCGGTGTCATACTTCATGACAGCACCTTGGCCTTGTCGCTGAGCTGTCTGGAGGTTAAGCAATGATAATAAACAAGGAGAGCTCGTTGTTGGCTATGGGTGTATTTCTATAGAATACGTATCCGGGATGAATATTCTTTGTATGGTATTCATACGTATTGGTAAATGGTGGCTATATACTTATATATTTAAACTCATCTTCCAAGGATATTGGCGCTACAGATGTCAATCCATTAGTGTTGTTATTATTATTGTTATTATTATTATTGTTATTATTATTGTGTTATTGTTATTATTATTAATATTAGTATTATTGGGAGTTGCCTGCGCGACTCACAATTGACTACCGCGGGACTTCGGAACAGCAGTTAATTCGAACACCATCTACAGAAGTCTAGTACAAAACAACTTGATCCCCCGGTCTGTGTCCTCGATATCGTCTTCGTGTTCAACCAGGCGAAAACAACTGATCAGTTACTGCGGTATTCATAGAAGCAGTTGACGCATTCTGGTTACTCGATCGCCCGAGCGTGCAGCCGACATAGCAGTTTGACAAAGAAGGGGACAGAGATGGATGCATGCACAAGATCGAAGCGGACATGGGCAGACATGTATGTTTGTGTAATATCTATGAATATTCAAACGAGTTTGATTTCGTATTTCATAACTCTATTTGGGCAGTTGTTTGTTACGGAGACCGATATGATTAACATAAAATAAACGTAAAATAAAGTTGTACCTAAAATAAATTACTTTAAACAACAGACTTAGCAAAACTAGGCTGTACTGCCCTAGTGTGTTGCAAAAGGAGTTTCCCAGATTTTAGAGTAGCCTCGTCCTATGAAGTGGTGGTGTCATCTAGCGGCGTACTATAGACGGACAAACATGTTCCCGAGATATTTATATAGAATTTTACTCGTGTGCGTCACATGAACCCAAGTGACACACATTTTTGCAAGAATTACGTTAGACTTAGAACCTTCTCGTGTTACTTCCACGTGTGTTTGCTTGAAGCCTATTGACTAAACATTCAGATACAGTCGAACCTCGCTTTACGGTCACCTCGGTAATACAGCTACCTAGCAATTAAGGCCATCATACGATAGTCTCAAGGCTGACCTTAATAGTGAGGTTCCACCGTATACTGAACGAGTGCCAATCAACACATACATATACGCAAGGTACTTCGACGGTGAAGACGTTTATTCGCAACACATAAACTCACTTATCGGGAACATACGGCAATTATCGTTGGCTGGAAACATAAATATGGTACATTTTCTATGGATATTAATTTTAACCAAGATATTTTTTTTAAATAAAATAACCGAATTATACAGAGCATTCATCGCACAATACACACATCAACGTCTATTTGACGAGACACGCGTAACAGACTTATTGTATAATTTCAATTGAAAATAAGACATTTGTGGAATATTCTAATTTGAAATCTCCCTTCTTCAGCGGCGGCGTCATGTACTCTCGAATCGTGTATCACACAAGTATCACGATCGTTCTGACCTTCATGCACCAACTGGAAACGAAACGAAACGTTTTCAAAAAAGATGTAAATGCACAACATAGAAACAGTGTCATTTAAACATCAGTCCTACATCCTGAAAAAAAAAGTATTTTTCCGACAGAAATCTTAACTTAGTTTTTTTCATATTTTCTTAGTTCTGTTACTGGGTTTTTGGGCCTCTGTTGGAATTGGAAATGAATACAATACAATATAACACACACACACACACACACACACACACACACACACACACACACACACACACACACACACACACACACACACACACACACACACACACACACACATACACACACACATACACACACACACAACACGCACACATATACAACACGCGCACACACACACACACACACACACACACACACACACACACACACACACAGACAACACACACAGACAACTCACGCACATGCACACGCACGCGCGCGCGCGCGCACACACACACAGAGGCTACGCACCGTCTACGCATTTCACCACACAAATGAGCTGGCCACGTTGGTCACTGCGTTTGCCCGCGCATGCGCGGTGCATTTCTCTACTCCTGGTATGGGATACCATCGGCCCGGGACACCGTCGTTATACAAATAAAATAGGTAATATTTCTTTATCATTCGTGCAATAATTGATACATGATCAGGTAGCAATGTAGCAGGCCGTCTATGCAGAATGTTATTGATGCCGTTCCAGAACTGTTGCGGGTTATCAGACTTATTTATGACCAGATTTGTATAATAATCTTACTTAAGCTACGGTTCCATATGTACGGATACGGCATGCGGATGCGGCATGCGACAAAACAATTAAATTAACATAAATAGTTCCAAACGTAGACAGGCGGATGAGTTTTGCTGTGCGGATGCGGATGCGGATGCGGCTGCGGCAAATTTAATCGCTCCGTGTAGCGATTGAAATCGTATCCGCACACGAATCGGATAGGAAATTCCCTGTAATGACGTCACTACAGAGGTATTCCCCATTCCGCATGCGTTTCCGCACACCTTTCCGTACATATGGAATCGTAGCTTTAAATTTGGCCATTTGTCAGTTAAGGAGTGACATTGCTAAGAATAGCAATCTATTGTTGAGTAACAGTGGCCGCCGTACGTACGTCATGCATTATATCGCCAAAATAGGTGACCTACGGTCAGGGCTCAGCACGCTGTTAGTTTTCCCATTTACAACCATGTTAACATTTTGTCTGATTATAAGAAAACGTGACATTCGAAATGTCTTAAACTTCTCACCTGCTGTTATTATCATCTCATTGACATGCTGATCGAATTTAGTCAAAATCTAATATTTCTAGCTCTCGTAAAATGCCTGTAAGTGTGACACCCGTCAATATTTACGAATTGATGCAGATGTAACCAAACAGGAAGTCTAACAGTGTCCTGACCCCAAATTGACATGATGATTTTGGAGAAAAATGTTTAAAACAACATACTTTATAGGCACCAATGTTACAAGGACTCAGCAATTTTTTATTTTTGGTAATCCCTCCACATGTTTGTGTTTTATGCACATTTTAAAGGTGCCACCAAACTTTGCAAGACACCAGAAAAGTCAGCACTTCGCTGTTGGACAATTTGTAATCCAGCACAACATTCTCAGGTGGCACTATGAACTCCTGATACAGTTTTCCAGAAAGTCCGATATGTGTTTTTTTAGAATATTCGATACAACCAGTTGCTATGTTACATTCAAATTTATATTGATTTTTTGACCTTGTGCCCTATTTATAAAGATAAATATCAACACAAAGTCACCTTAGGGTGTGAATTCATCAAAGGCCAGGCGTCTCAAGCTGTTCAATTACATAATATTACACTGCCTAATTACCAAACAATGCCACTTGTTTGATTGGTCAGAAGGTCCAGTCAGTAGACAGTATCTGATGACAGGTTAGGGCTATGGCCGACTCCAGCTAATCACTGTACTCAGAGTTCATTAGGGTCAATGACAAAATTTTCACGTGTGTTTAATTAGCTGAAGTATCGATTGATGAATCACCCTGCCGTAACGTCATTGGTTCATTTTCATACAGATTTTCAAATTGATGCTTAACCAATGGCATACCCACCCCACCCTCCCTATAAGACATGTGTTCCGTCACTGTGATTTGGACTAGCAGACTGATGAGAAGTATGTAATATCAAAAAATGGTTTGTCCCACTCAACTGTAATTTTGCCGTACACGTATTTTCAGTAATTGTTTCAAGATATGTGAAGTAAAACGCGTCCTTCATGATTGGACAATGACTATAGCGTGCTTCCGTTGCCAGGCTCTCTAATTGGGCTCAGCACACTGTTAGTTTTCCCATTGGCGACCTTGTTAACGTTTCGTCTGATTATAAGAAAACGTGACCTACAAAATGTCTTAAACTTCTCATTGCTGTTACTATCATATCATTGACATGCTGGTCGAGTTTAGTCGAAATATAATATTTCTAGCTCTCGGAAAATGCCTGTATGTGTGACACCCGTCAATATTTACGAATGGGTGCAGGAAGTAATCCGGCTAAAGGATTACCTAGCCAAATTGCTGCAAAATACCCTTCCGCTTAGTAAGATCAGCTAAAAATACACCATTTTATTGTCAACAGCTTCTATAATCACACCTGGAAATCTGAATACTCAAATGCACTTATGTCAGATCAGGTGAAATTTGTGAACAATAATTTCTCAACAATACACTGCACTTTTTTTCGTGTAACCAAACAGGAACTCTAACAGTGTCATGACCCCGTCGTTTGAGCTGGCCACGTTGGTCACTGCGTTTGCGCGCGCATGCGCAGTGCATTTCTCCACTCCTGGCATGGGATACTATCGGCCCGGGACACCGTCGTTATACAAATAAAATAGGTAATACTTATTTACCATTCGTGCAATAATAACAGCAGAGATGAAGACATTGCCATACGCGGTTTTCTAGTGTTGTTACAAGTGGTGTGAAGCTCTCTTCGATTTTAATCTGGTTCACTTCACAAGACCGCATTCGATCTACCTAAGCACCTTTTCATGAGAAAAACCAGATGAACGCACGGTTTTTCAAAGTGCCAATAACATTCGGCCGTATGTATGTTATATTTACTTACTTACTTATGCCTGTCACCCCTACTGGGGCATAGGCCGCCAACAACTGCTCTCCAGCGTGCCCTGTCCTGGGCCATTTTCTTTAGTTGGTTCCAGGTGTAGCCCATCCTGCTGTTGTCTGCTTCAAGTTCTCGGCGCCAGGTGTTTCGTGGTCGACCTCTTTTCCTCTTTCCCTGCGGGTTCCAGGACAGCGCTTGTTTGGTGAGGTTTGTGCCTGGTTTACGAAGTGTGTACCCGATCCATCCCATTCTTCTTTTCCTGATTTCCTCTTCCATAGGAAGTTGACTGGTCCTCTGCCATAGATCCATGTTTCGGATTTTATCTGGACAATGAATCCGAAGTATTCTTCTCAGGCAGTTGTTGGTGAAGGTCTGCAGCCTCTTGATGGTTGCCTTTGTTGTCCTCCAAGTCTTGGACCCATAAAGTAGGACAGATTTGACATTGGAGTTGAAGAGCCTGACGTTAGTGTGGGGTGCAATGGATTTGGTATTCCAGATGTTCCTGAGTTGTAGGAAGGCGGTTCTGGCTTTGCAATTCTTGCTCTGACGTCGGCATCTGTTCCTCCCTGTTTGTCGATGATGCTTCCGAGGTAGGTAAATGCTTCCACTTCTTCAAGGGCACTTCCTTGTAGTGTGATTACTTCTCTTTTGGTGGCGTTGATGCGGAGGTTTTTTGTTTTCCCATTGTGGATGTTGAGACCTATTTGCGAAGATGTGGTAGCCAGCGCATTTGTCTTGTCTTGTATCTGTTGGTAGTTGTGAGAGAGTAGGGCTATGTCATCTGCGAAGTCCAGGTCATCCAGTTTCTTCCACAGCGACCACTGAATGCCATTTCTTCTCTATTCTGTAGAAGTCTTCATGACCCAGTCTATGGCCAGGGGGTAGAGGAACGGCGACAACAAGCATCCTTGCCACACTCCGGTCTTTACCTGGAAGGTCTGGGTGAGACTGTCCTTCATGGAGGACCCTGCTGGTCATTTCTTCGTAGGAGTTCCTGATGAGGTTCACGAGCTTGGTAGGTACTCCAGTGTCTAAGGAGTTTCCAGAGGGTCTCTCTGTCCACACTGTCGACAAAGTTGATGTAGAGCGTAGAGTTCCATTCTATTGACTGCTCTAGGTAGGGGTCCATGACATATTTTATTCTGTTGAGGATGATCCCGTTGAAGACTTTGCCAGTTACCGAGAGGAGTGTGATGCCTCTGTAGTTGGCACAGTTGCCGACGTCGCCCTTCTAAGGCAGCTTGATGATGTAGCCCTCCTTCCATTCTGCTGGCACCTGCTCTTCCTCCCAGATCTTCTGGAAGAGTGGGTGGAACATCTCCACTGTTGTATTTATATCTTCTTTCAAGGCTTCTGCTGGAATGTTGTCTTGGCCTGCTGCTTTTCCATTTTTCTGCTCCTGGATTGCCCTCCTGATCTCTTCTCTGGTAGGTTCGCTAGTGTCTAGGTTTCCGCAAGGGGGACATCAGGTGAGTTTGCAGGTGCTCGTCGATTGAACAGTTTTTCAAAATGCTCGGTCCATCGGTTTAGTTGCCCGTCTGCTCTTGTTATGGGGTTACCATCCATATCATTGACTGGACGTTCTGGCTTGCCGTATTTGCCGGACAGTTTCCTTGTTGTGTCGTATAGTTTCCTCATGTTGCCATTTCTTGCCACCTCCTCTGCTTTTTCAGCAAGGTCGTCTATGTAGTGCCGTTTGTCAGACCTTGCACTTCTTTTTACCTCCTTGTTTGCCTCTTCGTATTTTCCTGTGCTCTTGCTTTGGATATTCGAGTGCGGCTGTTGTTTATAGCAGCTTTCTTCTTTTTTCTCCTTTTGATGTTGCTTAAGGTGTCCGCTGATATTCAGTCCTTCCTCTGTGTGTTCCTCGGTCCGAGTACAGCTTGACGCGTGGATGTCACTGCTTCTTTTACATTTCTCTAGCATCCTTCTATAGTGTCCTCTTGGTCTTGTAGCTCTTGTAATATCTGGAACATGTTTCTGAGGGTCAGCCTATATTCATGTTTCTTCTGTGTGTCCTTCAGAAAGCTGATGTTGTATTTCCGCCTCACTCATGGTGGTCCCGTCCAGTTTCTCTTTAGTGTCATCGTCTACCTCGCCACCAACAGATGGTGGTCCGAGGCTGCATCAGTTCCTCTTCTTACTTTCACGTCCTGTAGTGATATCCGGAATTTCTTGCTGATGCAGAAGTGGTCAATCTGGTTTTCCGTCCGATGATCTGGTGACACCCAAGTTGCCTTGTGTATACGCTTGTGGGGGGAGATGCTGCCTCCTATCACTAGTCTGTTCTGGGCGCACATGTCCGCGAATCGTTCTCTATTCTCACTCATGTCTCCCAATCCCTGGTTTACCATAATGTCTTCATAGCCTGTGTTGTCTGAACCGATCTTGGCGTTGAAATCACCCAAGAGGGTGTTGATGTCTTTCTGTGGCAGACTCTCTAAGATGTTCTGCAACCTGTCGTAGAAGCAGTCTTTGTTATCGTCACTGCTTCCATTTGTGGGAGCATTGCACTGGGCAATGTTCATTTGAATCCGTTTCTTCATTGTCCTGAAGGAAGCTATGATGATCCGTGGTCTGTATGTTATATGGGGGTAGATAAATCACTATTGCCGTAAGTAATGTCCCCACCCTCAATACGCGCATTCCAGAATGTCACGAAACTGATTTACCATATGTATATACAAGAACGTGTTCGAATTACGATAACATTAAACATGTCGCTTTTTTCTTTAATGTACTATTGAAGCATGTTCTCTAGACATAAACAAATAAAATAAATTGTCTTGAAGACTTTGGTGATAGGCAAAACACACACTCGCTCACGTACGCATGCATGCACGCATGTACACTTTGTCCACAAAACATGGAAACATATGACGAGTTTGGTGTCGTATTTCATAACTCTGTTGTGGCAGTTATTTGTTACGGAGACCGATATGATTAATATAAAAATAAACATAAAATAAACTTGTTCATAAAATAAATTAGTTGAAACAACATACTTGGCAAAACTAGGCTGTACTGCCGTGGTGTGTTGCAAAAGGAGTTTCCCAGATCTTAGAAACGACTCGTCCTAGCAAGTGGTGGTGCCATCTAGCGGCGTACTATAGACGGACAAACATAATCGCTAGATATTTATATCAAATTTTACTCATGTGCGTCACATCAACCCATGTGACACTCATTTTTGCAAGAACTACGTTAGACTTAGAACCTCCTTGTGCTACGTGTTACAGTCTTGTGTTTGCTTGAAGCCTATTGACTCCACATCCAGATACAGTCCAACCTCGCTTTACGGCCACCTCGGTAAAACAGCCACCTCGCAATTAAGGCCATCCTACGATAGTCCCAAATTTGTTCCACATACAGGAAAGTATAGGACATTAGTCCCGCTAATTAGGTCATCTCGACGATCAGGTCACTTTTGCCCAGTATCAAGGATGATCTTAATAGGGAGGTTCCACTGGATACCGAACGAGTGCCAATCAACACATACATAGACACAAGGCACTTCGACGGTGAAGACGTTTATTCGCAACACATAAACTCACTTATTGGGAACGTACAGCAATTATCGTTGGCTGGATGACACACTTCAAGTTTCCATTCATCGTCAAATGGTATTGTTTTTAAAATGACGGAATTGAAAAAACATAAATATGGCACGTTTTCTATGGATATTAATATTAACCAACATAATTTTGTAAAATAAAGTAACTGAATTATACAGAGAATTAATCGTACAATACACACATCAAAGTCTATCTGATGAGACACACGTAACAGACTTATTGTATAATTTCAATTATAAATCAGACATTTGTGGAATATTCTAAGTTGAAATGTCCCTTCTTCAGCGGCCTCACCATGTACTCTCGAATCGCATGTCACACACGTATCGCGATCGTTCTGACCTTCATGCACCAACTGGAAACGAAACCAAACGTTTTCCAAAACGATGTAAATGCCCAACATAGAAACAGTGTCATTTAAACATTAGTCTTACATCCTGAAAAAAGTACTTTTCCAACAATAAACGTGAGTAGATGCAACTTTTTTAACAAAGACTTTTTTAACAACTATTTAAAACTCCATCCACACTGACTTAAGTGTGATCGCACCAGTTCGCAAGTTCAGCCAAAATGTATAACATTTTATAGGGACGGGTAGTGGTTTCGCCTTCACCACGATTGGCAAAAAATTCGTTACAGTGGCGCCATCTGTCGAATGAAACATATGTTAATTGTAGATAGATATCAGAACCTGGCTGGGTTGTGCGTAATGTGACTTATACATTGGCAAACCAGATTTTGTCAGAGGCAATTTTGGACTGTTCAATCTGAAGTCCCACGTCACGTATTGGTGGGGTGAGCGGAGGTACGAACCAATAGAAAACACTATACCTCTTTTGAACTGCGAGAAATTGTGAGACCGTGTTAGTAGTTTTGGTGGTGTTGATGGTATAGGTGTTGGTGTTGGTAGTGTTGTTGTTGGTGGTGGTGGTGGTGGTGGTGGTGGTGGTGGTGGTGGTGGTGGTGGTGGTGGTGTTATTGGTGATATTGGTTTTGGCGGTGGTGTTGATGGTGATGATATTGGTGTTGGTGATGATATTGGTAGTGTTGGTGTTGGTGATGTTGGTGATATTGGAGATATTCGTGGTGTTCGTGGTGTTCGTGGTGTTCGTGGTGTTCGTGGTGTTCGTGGTGTTCGTGGTGTTCGTGGTGTTCGTGGTGTTTATACTGTTGGTGCTTGTCGTTTTGCTTTCGTCGTTGATTATAAAAACAAACCGCAGTACCTAAACTGTGCACGACTGTGATGACTATCCATGTTGTAATTTCTACAACATGCCAAGTGATCTACACTGATTACATGTCATATAAACCGTATAACTGGAAATAAAACGCGAAGTGAAAGTTTTATATCTTAAATGATATCATGTCGAAATTTGTAAATATGTTCACATACGCCCATACCATCAATGCATTTCAGATGACTCGGTCCTAGTCCAACTCTGGTGTTAGGGACCTCCTTTACAAACTTGGTTACACACCAACAATAGCCTGTGCTGGCGCAATATTGCTTGCCTTTGTACCTTCCATCGCGCCTGCATTGCGGCACGTAGGCACCTATCAGATCAGGCTTTACTTTCATCAGGGCCAGATGACATCGCCCTAGAGGGAAACATGCAATACGTTCAGGTTTTATGTTATACTCCAACAGCAGAATCAATAGCTGGAAACATTCCGTTTTGAGAGGATGCATGACCATTATAAATATACTGTATTTAACTGAACCCACTTGAAATACGGATTTTAGGACCCAATATCTTCAGATCTACAATTCAAAAAAACAGTTATGTATGTAATGCTATTGCCTTAGCATGCTATGCTGTATATTGTGTTGTTTCGATATCATTATTGTTCATATCGTTCTTATTGTAATATATTATTGAAACTTAGTTTTTTCATATTTCCTTAGTCCTGTTACAGGGTTTTTGGACCTCTGCTGGAATTGGAAGTGAATACAATACAATAACACACACACAGACACACAGACACACACACACACACACACACACACACACTCAAACACACACACACACACACACACACACACACACACACACACACACACACACACACACACACACACACACACACACACACAACACGCACACATATTCATTTGTACAAACCGATGATGCCCCATACCGACTGGTTTTGCTGTCTTGGCGCGCTCGCGCGTCATTTAAACCATGGCGCAATTATTTAATACGTAGAGAATACGTTTTTGTACAACTTTTAAAAGTGTGTTTCTGAAAGACATAGCGTATGCAGTAGGACTTCCAAAATTCGAATGTTGAGCTACCATATATTTAGCTTCTTCGTGCTGTGTATTATCAATCGCGAATGTACAACGAACATAAATGCAAGGTCTGTGACTTATTGATATCTTTAATCACACGTTTTTACATTGACTTTTAAAACTGGCTTTTATCCTGAGGCGTGGCTGCGGCTATGAACCAGTTTGAGCTTTACACGCTACGAAACTCCCTGCGCACCGTACCGGAAAATTGCCTGCCCAAGGTAGCGATCGTTGAAGCATGTCGCTGTGCAGCCGCCTAGTCACCCGTGGATGGCAACAATCGAAAGACTGCATTTGTGTCCATCACCAACACGACGTGGAACTACAGCCGGAGTACGACGACGATCCAGGTCAATTACCAGGGTGGCCAGCAGATGACGATGCCATCAGGTCACTTGTGTCAGTAAACAAACTGGTATTAACAACGCAAATCTGATTCAATTGAGGTCGATGTGCTCAGGTAGAGGTTCGTCCACTGTGCCTGACACTCGTACGAAGTTCGCCTTGATCAATGCCAGATAAATTCGAAACAAAGCGTTGCTCGTGCGCGATTACATTGACGAGCGCGAGCTGGATGGACCTTGTCGCCTTGACGGAAACCTGGTTGGGAGATGACGAATCGGCTGCTATGTCTGAATTGTGTGGAGATGACTTCACGCTAGTCCATCAGCCGCGCGCAGTGGGGCTCGTCGTGGTGGTGTTCTGTTTCGAAAAACATTGCAACTCGTTTCGCCTTCCGAAGTGAGGCGTTTCACGTTATTTTGCGGAACATCCGTATCGGCTGCATCACAAGATTTAACAAGATTTAACAAGATTTAACAAGATTGCCACCCAGAGAATTAACTCTAGGTGGCAGGTGGACAAGGAAACCCTTTGGCTTATCGAGAGTCCGACCCTTTTATCTATGTGTATCCCGCCCTTCTGAGGTATGTGTCGATTTTATTTTTAAACGTATTCACGCTACTAGCACCCACACAATCAGCAGATAATCTGTTCCATTCATTTACAGTCCTTTGTGAAAATGAGAACTTTCTTATATATAATCTACACTGCTCCTTTATTAATGTAACTTCATGTCCTCTAGTCTTTCTATCTTTCTTAACTGCGAAAAAATATTTCTATCATATTTTTATAACCATTCATTATTTTAAACACTTCTATGTGATTTCCTCTCAATCTCCTGATCTCTAATGTTGTTAAGCCACATTTTTAGGCGTATTTCGTAAAAAAGATCCCTCAGTTTTGGTATAATTTTAGTTGCTGTCCACTGTACTCTTTCTAACATATCTATGTCCTTCCTAGATCACGCGCGTCATAGTCGTCTACCGACCGCCATCATCCGACTTCCGCTCCTTCCTGGATGATGTTGGGAAAGTGTTGCTTATCCCCTCGTCCACCCTAGTGAGACTATTGTGTGTGGAGATTTTAACACGCGATATGGCGACGCAGCGAACCTGGCTGATTTGCTTGAGACTTCTGGCTTTGCACAACATGTCAGAGGCTCAGCCCTTGAGCATGGCAACACACTGGATCTTGTTATCACATCGGAAACGTCAGACATTATCGCCACCGAAGTTATGCCGATGACTATGATCACCGACCACTATACAAGTAAATGTAAACTGCACCAGTCCAAACCAATGCGCCTGAAACGTTACGTCGCGTATCGAAAGAACGCAGCAATCGATAACAGTCGGTTTGCAGCTGAGCTGCGGCTTCTGATTTGCGTGTTCCTGATTTGGACCCGATAGCCATTCTCGCTCGGTATAACTACTGTCTACGCACTGTCGTAGGCGACCATGCTCCACTCATCACACGAACTATCACGCAGAGGCCGATGACTCCATGACATACCGGCGCGATTGCCAAAGCGAAACTTGCATTACGCGGTGCTGAACGCCACTGGTGGCGATCTGGTCTGACAGTCCATCGTCAAATATACACGGATCTGCGTAACACTTATCAGAAGGCATTGAGGAAGGCACGGTCGCAATATTACCAGTCCGTGGTCATAGTAGCTGGCGGCAACATGCGACGGATATATAAGATTGTCAACACCCTGCTTGGCCGAGACGGTAACAAGTCGCTACCTGAAGGGTCACATGCAACCGACTCTGAACTTGCGTCTAGCTTTCAGAGAAGCTTCACCGAGAAGATTGATGCGCTCCTCTGCAATCTGTCTCGGCAGCCAGTTGTCGACCTAGCAAACAGATGTAATTTCTCCCCTGATGTACTTTAATGCTGCGTTGCCGACATGTCAAAAAGATAGTGTTGCCATCCGCTGCCAAGTCATGCGAACTTGATCCACTCCTATCGTCGCTCCTCAAAAGGCATGTCGATGCTCTCTCTCCGGTGGTAGCCTTATAACCAATGCGTCTCTATCCTCTTCCGTGGTTCCACAGGCGATGAAGCACGCTGTTGTGATACCAGTACTGGAGAAACATAACTATGACGTCAATGTACACTCTAACTATCGCCTCATCTCTAACATATCGTTTGTAGCGAAAACAGCAGAGCGCTTCATATCACGACAACTACAACACTTCCTCGAGGGAAACGCCGTATATCCAGTCTACCACAGCGCATACCACCCACGTCGTTGCGCCGAGACAGTGCTTCTGCGCATACGCAACGATGTGGCGCAGTCGACTGATGCACGTCGAGGTGTACTTCTGGTGCTACTGGATCTTTCTGCTGTGTTCGACACACTTGACCTCGCACTCGCGCATATGGAGGCCTTCTTTGAGATGTCAACATCTGGCTCTGCGACAATGGGCTAATACTCAACCGGATTAAATCGCAAGCCATTGTCATAAAATCCTCCACCCTCTGCGCGCCAATAACACTAACACATGCTGATGTCTGCGGTCAGCTTGTGCCAACATCTGCTATCGCCAGAGATCTCGGTTTTACTATTGATGCCGACCTCTCGATGACGGCACAAGTGGCAAATGCGTGCCGGAGTGCTTATTACAACCTACACCAAATCTCACGTATACGTGACACACTAACGACCGGAACAACCAGGTGCCTCGTACATGCTCTTGTTACTTCAAGAATGGACTACGGGAACGCTATTTTGTACGGAATATCAGACCGGTTACTCCACCACCTTGAGATGGTACAACACTCTGGGGCCAGAGTCGTATTACGTATTAGGCAGGGCGATCGGCAGAGCATCACGGCAGCACCGAATGCAGCGTGTAGCCTGCACTGGCTCCCGGTGAAGTGGTGCATCCAGTATAAGTTACTTGTGCTTGTATTCACCGCGCTTCACGACAAGACGCCGGCCTACCTCGCATCATTAATTTCACCATACGTGCCGAGCCGCGCACTTCGGTCAACTGACCGTGGACTAGCACAACCTTGAGCGGTACGGCCGTCGCTCGTTTTCATGCGCAGGACCAACCTTCTGGAAACCGTTGCCGGAAGATCTACGACTGATACAGTGCATGGACACATCGTCTTAAAACACACTACTTTAAACTCGCTTTTAATTATCAGTCGTCATAATTTTATACTTTAGTCGTCATACCAATTTATTTTAATATTTGAAATTGTAATTTAAACTAATAATGTATTACTGTAGTTATTTATTATTTATTGATTAACTAATCTATATGTATTATATATTTATCTCGCAATTGACTATATAGTTGTTTTACATAATTATACTTATTTTTACTACCGATGATACATAATATAATTTACATCTATGTCATCTTTGATCTAGTTTCTCTAGTTAAGTTTTGTATAATGAAAGCCTTAGCTATACGTATTTATATGTTTTACTTTATTATTTTATTATTATATTTCTTTCTTTTAATTCCTAACAACTATTGTCACCACTACTGAACAGAGTTCCACTTTGGATTTAAGTGTCTAAATAAAGTTATCATTATTATTATTATGTTTGTGTGTGTGTGTGTGTGTGCGTGTGTGTGTGCGTGTTCGTGTTCGAGTGCGTGTGCGTGTGCGCGTGCGCGTGTGCGTGTGCGCGTGCGCGTGTGCGTGTGCGTGTGCGTGTGCGTGTGCGTGTGTGTGTGTGAGTATATATATATGTGTGTAAGTATGTATATATGTGTTTGTGCGTGTGTGTGTATGTGCGCGCGTGCGTGCGTGCACACACAAAAGCACACGCACACACGCAAACACGCACATACGCACACACACACACACACACACACACACACACACACACACACACAAAAGCACGTGTGTGTGTGTGTGTGTGTGTGTGTGTGTGTGTGTGTGTGTGTGTGTGTGTGTGTGTGTGTGTGTGTGTGTGTGTGTGTGTGTGTGTGTGTGTGTGTGTGTGTGTGTGTGTGTGTGTGTGTGTGTGTGTGTGTGTGTGTGTGTGTGTGTGTGTGTGTGTGTGTGTGTGTGTGTGTGTGTGTGTGTGTGTGTGTGTATGTGTGTGTGCTTTTGTGTGTGGGTTTTTGTGTGTGGGAGTTTCTGTGGCACACACTTGTATCAAATTCCGCTTACTTTATAACATAGGTGGTAACTATTGATATACAAAACATGCCGCATCGTTTCTGGATATCGCAATAAAATATAGTTAAAAAATTTGACCACCCATTCCAAAATGAGACGCTTACTTATATTCACAATAGTTCCAAAGATACAGCAACTTGAATGTCGAAAGTGCTCAAAATATGGTTTTGAGAGAATACAGCGTAAAATTTACCACTCAGTTGGCTGCGGCATATCACCCTGTCAACTGAGTTGTTCACAATTATAACTATGGTTGTCACTCTTTCAGCTGTGGTTTTCAGTTTTGTGACTGTGGATTTCACACTGTTAGCTAGGCTGTTAATTTCACTGTTCACTCGGGTTTTCTCATTATCGGCTTTAACGTGAAACATTTCCAGCAATTAAAGTAAAAATTGGTGTCATAAAACGTCAAATTAAACACATTTAGTAATCAACGATCTCTACACCATCTGCATAATCTCTGTGCTGACATTAAAGCGCCTTAGTTTCAAGAGTAAAACATACGTTAGTGTGCATTTATGTATATGTGGTCTAACATTATCAGTGAAGGTAAGTACGAGTCAATCAGAAAGCACGTCCTTCTGTTGGCCAATTGCGATTACATAGAGTGAACAATGCCTCTAACAAACAACTATCGAAACTGTCAAGTGCACGAGTCTGCATGTATCGTATGAGTCTTAAAAGTATTACAAAATGGCGTTAAGAAATAGACTGTTATGTATTGTTTATTTCACTATATATGAAATGCAACCGTCGTGATTTTGAACGTGGCTTGACTTGACTTGGAACTTGCCAGTTTTTTACTTGTTAACAACGTGACATATTTGGGCTCAACTGAAACATCAGCACTGGTATCCAAAAAATAAAGAGACGACTGGCTAACAAAACCAACCTCCTTACAAAGGTTTATTCCAGAAAAAGCAGTGCACTATGGTGGTTTCGACCTCCCGCGGAAGGCATGAACGAAGCTGAACCGCCTGCGAACGGTAGTTTGCAGTTTCAAATCTTCTATGTATAGTTGGTGACTGTGTGAAAGTGCTGCATATGAATGCTTTGCGGAAAAACCATCAGCAGATCACATAATCAGCCACTGCACTCTCTATGGTGCTCCAAGAGGAGAAACTGCATCGCAGAGCTGGACCTGGCGACCCTCGAGAGGCTGCTCGACAACACTCTGCAAGTCTAAACTGTAGACAGCATTAGACTTACGCGGGAAGAGGAAGATTTGGCAACGCATCTGCTTATAGCAGATCCATATACAAGTTGATCCATTATAACAAATATGATCAACATAACCTATTTTGTTACATCAAGATGAAGACGTCGCAGCTGTTACCACAACTGGCACAAACTCAAGACACTTACCGCAGTTCGAACAATACAGCGATGCGGTTGACAGCGCACAAGAGAGAAGAGGGCGTTCTCATTTACTTATCGCGGAGTGCGAAAGAGACGGTCGCGTGACGACAACTCAGCCGAAACTCATTCGTTATTCTTTGATACAATTTGCCATTTATTTGAAGCATGCGCTAACGTTAGTCCAGTGCGGCCCGGAGCGGTCACGCAATTTTTTCATCTCAAAAAGGTATCTCAACAATTATAGACATGCGAATAGAGTAACTTTTGCTAGTAGTACATGGATGCGTCGTGCTGGGTAGATTGTGCTTGGTACCAGGAACGAGCAGAGCCCTATGACGTCACGTGTTTGTAGCGCTAACTGACGGATAATTGTTGAAATAAAATCTGCAAAGGGTATAACAACCTAGGTTCGATTTTCGTAGCAATCTGAACAAATGAAGCAAACTGTTTGCTCAAATGTTAATATGGAATCCTCGTTTTGGTCACGTTTTGGTCACGTAAACTGCCATCTCGGTAACAATACATCTGAATTAATACTGGGTGTAGTTTACAAAATACGCAAACGGAATTCCAGCGCTGACACAAGGTCAGGTTTAGCGCGCAATCTTAACAGAGTTGCCAAGAGATGTACGCTAGCATGCCACATTTGTAGATTACTTAAAACACATTAATGGCTGCCTTTTATCCATGTGCAACGCCGCTATATTCAGCTACTAACGTTGATACACACACACACACACACACACACACACACACACACACACACACACACACACACACACACACACACACACACACACACACACACACACACACACACATACAAATATATATATATATATATACACGAGGATAGACATAGAATTTCAGAAGTAATAGATCCTGGTACGAATGTCAGTTTTCGCCAGCTTAATGAAGATATTAAAATTCGAAAGACGCAGTGGACGTTCGGCTTAAGCATCACCAAATTTACAAAGCGCCAACCAAAGGTACCCGGACTGAAACATGTCATTCGTTGTCATGACGGGCGTATGTTCTGATCTTAAACAAATATAGCTCATGACGGACGTTTACTCTGTCCTACCCCAACGTCTGCCATGACGTTATGACGGGGGAGTTATGTATATTGTTCTACCACAACGTTTGTCATGACGTTTTGATGTGTATTCAAAACAACCCTAATTTAAGTCAAGCCGATAATCACCTTCCCTGATGTTGTTATCATATATGAACACCAACACAGAAACAAGTAATTTTGATATCGACTGGACTTACATTATTTTGTAAGACAGTCTTCCCATAATTGTTATAATATAAGAAGACCGGTTGAGCGGAAATGGGCACAATACTTTCTGTGAGTCAGCAACGATCATTCTGAAAAATATTGTTCGTGAAATGTATTTGGTAGAATTGTGTTTTGGTTTAAAATTATTTTACAATAAATCTTTATTTCAGCATTTTCTCACTACGTGAGTTTGGTTGTGTACAATCGCGCAGTTGTGGTTCTCCTTAAACAAACAACTATACGGAAAGTATGTCAATACGCATGCGCAATTAAGGTAAAGCCGAGGCTCTGCGTACCTTGCACCGCACCGCACCGCACCGCACCGCACCGCACCGCACTCACAGTTGCAAGTCAAAACCTCACATTTTAACGTAACCGCCCACTGCTACTGACGGTAGTTGTTTATCACACGTAATCACGAGTTGATGTTTTGTCAAGCACACGAAATCTAAATTTAAAATATTACGCACGACACTTGAGCGTGTGTACGCTTCACTTAATGGGGTCGCTTCGGTAAACATCAAATGGCTCTATAACCTTTAATGTCATAGAAAATGTCAATGGTGTAGCTTGTTACATCATATTTCCGGTTGTCATAACATCGTCATTGTGTTCGTTCGTTCATCGTTCCGGTTACGCTTTCAGTGTACTTAGTTCAACGCCCTATCGTCTGGGTTGCACCATCGGCGTAATGCGCTGAACGTCCGAAATATAGGGGAGATCGGGGCAAATTGGACCTCCTTCAAATCAAATCAAATCAATTTATTTTGCAACAACAACATAGCAGTATACATACACAAAACAACCGTTTAAAAATAAAGTTGTGTTGCATGGTGGTCACATGGCATGTAATATGCCGTCTTCCTGTGACCCCATAAACATATATTTCGAATTATATTTACGCATACGTATACGATGATTATCACGAGTGTATGATATATTTTGTATGACAACGGACAACGGACTGGGGATGCGATGGAGAGAGAAACGAATTATTGTAGGTAATTACTGTTAGAAAACAAATATAAGAAATTTTTGCGGATCCGAACATTAATATATAAAGTAAACAAATATTTAATTGCACTCCGCACATCTGGGATTTAGGCAGTGCACGTGGCTAAGATAGTTGTCTAGATATTGATTGGATAATACAATTTTCATTTGTTGTCTGGATTTGACGTTTTGTATCTTATAATCGAGATTATTCCATAATTTTATAAAATGGTGTTTAGGTAATTTAAATGAAAAATGTGTTCTGGGCTTTTCTCTATATAGGAGGTTACGTTGTCTAGTAATTCTGGTGTTATTGGCTAGATTCTTTTTTGGTATATAGTGTTTGAAGGATTTAGGCAGTGTATTATTGTGATAATCATACATAAATAGTGAGACATGTAACCTGTGAATATCAGTGATTTTAAGTATATTTTCAGATTTAAAGATAGGATCGGTGTGACTTCTATATCTTTTTTTGTTAATTATTCGTATAGCGCGTTTTTGTAATAGTTCTATCTTTCTTATGGTATTTCCATTGCCCCTTGCTTGTACACCGTAAGTTAAGTGACTTTGAATCAAGGTGTAATATAGAGTTGTTAAAGCACTGCGTGGCCAAAAAATGTTCATTCTATTAATTGCAAAAATTGCTCTAGATAATTTAGAACTGATTATGTTTATATGTTTTTTCCATGTTAAATGTTTATCAATATGTATTCCTAAGAACTTTACCGATTCTTCTTTGTCATCCTTTCCAACATGATTAATAATTTCACTGTTTATCTTAATACAGTTATTTACCTGGTATTTGCTATTTGGTGGACTAAATATGCAAAAGTTTGTCTTTTTTTATATTTAATGAAAATTTATTGGCACAAAGCCAATCGTACAAATGTATTAATTCTTGGTTCCTTTGCAAACAATTGCTATTGGATGCATAATTATATTTCGTTGAAATAATATTATTTATCATAAGACTCACTATTGGATTCGATTTAAAAGATGAACCCAGTTTCATGTCCTATAATTGGTCCGCTTAAGTGAAATGACGCTGAAGGTTTACCCACTGACACGTGTCTATTTTCACCGTTGTCATTCTTATTCGTAACGTCCTCGGTGATTGTTGGAGGCATAGTATGCCGCTTGCGATATTGTTTTCTATGAAAACAGTAGAGGACAGACGCACAGATGTCCCCCAAGAATATTTTGGAGGGACACATCGCGCGAACAAATCACGCGCGCAGAAAAGGTAAACGTATAGTCACCTGCGTGGTTTCTGCTGTATCTACGTTTCTGCTGTCTTTTTATATGTTGCTGGGTCTTACATTAGATCCGTCTTTAGTCAAATATATCGAGCAAATGACGTCGACAGACGTGCAAACAAGTTATTTTTTTTAATTAAAGCGAGCCAAACAGGTTTTTGAGACATATCTTTATAGCGAACGCAGACCACGTAATATAACTACAGTGCACCACATCGATGACGGTGACGTAAACATCCGTAGTATTTAAATTTATTGGGCGAAATTGTAAGCAACCGTGTACACTGATAACCACGGGAAGGTTACCGAGCAGTCCGTGGTGTTTATACAATTAATGCGTTGCGTCTTGTCGTAGAGTAACGATTTTGAACAGGATGCAAGAGAAACCGAATGCTCCGTTTGGCGCGGGAAGTGATATCGTCTGAATATTGTAAGTATTTGATCAAAAACAACGTATAGTCTATTTGACGCATTTTGACATGCCATTGATGAAACAAGTGATTCTGAATAATAATATTGATACGTTGCAGAATTATTTATAACGTTTTTGTGAAAACTGCATAGTAAGCGTAGGCTACATCAGAAACCGAGTGGACCAGTATACGTATGTGAACAAATTGGTCAACAACATATTCAGCGTTCATTTGCCATCAGGGCCACGGTATTCGCGATTATTAATGTGTTGTGTTCATACGCAATGCATTTCATAGTTTGTCACAAAATATAGTACTGTTTTATTTGGAAATTAATTGGAATGTTTTTGATGTAAAAATAATTGTATTGAACTAGTGTACAACTTTGGTCACGAAACCGAACTAAAATGGTACTGTAATGTGGTATGTTTGTGCTTTTATTTCAATTCAATCCTTGTGACCGGTAAATGTCATAGATAAATCCTGGCACGGGTGAGAGCTTGTAACATTTAGGTACCGCTGAAGTTATTTGTTCAGATTATTTGCCTAGTCTTCATAGGTCATGTCGATTCACTCCTGTTAACCGTGTATTCAGAAATACGACACATTATAAATATATACCTTGCTATATGGAAGGCATTGAGCCAGATAGAAGCAGTCGGTGTCATAGTGTAATTGACAAACATAATGGTTTCCAGTACAGCCTCGGTAGAATTAATTGAATGTTTCCGAATCATTTATTAGTCATGAAGTGTGAACAAATACATCACATGTTCACGCCGCAGTCACGATTAAATGTCGAAGGTTCGTGTTTGTTCGTTCTTCGTACTTTTTCAGATCAGCATTTTCATGTTTGTTGTATTTTAATCGGTATATTTCTTCTCGATGTAATGTCGCAGACATTCATTTTGTAGAATTGTAGAAGAAATAGTTCCGGTTATTAGTGAAACAACCCCTTCGTTGTATGTGCGTCGGATCCGGTATCTTTGGTAGGCGGCTGGAGATACGTTTAATATGTTTACCCACCCAATATTTCGGCAAGGGTGTACCTGGAGGCTATTTGATGAGCATCAAGAGCTGGTGCAGCTGAACGTTTTGGTACGCCTCAGACCTCCAATATTCACCACGTTCCGAAGCGTATACATTGTCTTGACGGGCGTGTATTCTGTCCTACCCAGAATGTCATAACGTTATAAAGTGCGTGTATGCTGACCTTTCTAGATGTTTGTTATGACAGGCGTGTATTGTGACATACCACAACGCCTGAATGGCATTACGATTCTGTCCGAGATGGCTGCCCTCCGCAGTTACGTGTCCAAAACGAGGCTTCCGCGTTAACACATGTGGAAAACGATTTTTTTCAGTCGCTTCCAAAACACCCGGATCTCGGACCTGTCAATACTTAAGATGAGTAGTCACTTTTCCACATAAATAAGGAATGTTGAGACTGACATAGAGTGACATACTGAGATCTTACATATATTAAATACACAAATATGGTAGCAAGTGTGATTAAATAAGAACATAGTGTTTGCGTTATACATACACTTTCTTAAAAACAGCTTAAAATGGTAGTTTATCTCAGGATGCAACCTTAAAAATGCAAACGAACCGATGTAACGTAAGCCAGTATAGTGGGGTGAAGAAGGATTTAGGATAAAAAAAACAGCATACAGCCAATGTTCATAGAAAATATAATAATATGCAGGTAATCCAAGTATAATTAAACAGGAGTTTTTTTATAAATGAAAGAAATTAGTCAACACAGAAAGAAAAGCAGAATATTTAATAAGAATTGCAAAAACAAGCTCTCTGTCCCGAATGTTTTAGTGGAAATGGGTAACTTAACGCTTTCATTAACTTAGATTATTCTGGGAGATTTGTTGCAGGCAGGTCAGCCTCTCGAGAGTACCCCAATTTTGTTCTGCTTCCTTCATCTCCGCTTCCACTGTACGGCGCCAGGTTAGTTTTGAACGTCCTCTCTTCCGTTTCCATTCAGGGGTCCAGCGCAGTGCGGTTTTGGTGATAGGTGTGATATCTTTCTGCAGCACGTGGTCAATCCACTTCCAGCGTCTTGATGTTGATGATGGCACACACGCCTTCCTGGTTGGTCTCTTCTTCCAGCTACTGAGCGAGAAGATCCTTAGGATTCTCCTGAGACTGTGTTTTGTGGAAGACTGACCTGCCAACTCGGAATTCATCCTTTTTCTCGTTCGAGTCAACGCGCTGACCTAAAGTAGGCTTTAAGCAGGCTTTACACCAGGCGACGTCGTCGCCGCGACGAGGCGAAGTTGACGTGATTAAGAAATGTAAAGGCCGAACGCTATTGCTTGCGATATACATCGCAAACGATATGGGTGCGTGCATACACGAAGCAGTGTGACGGGAAGTGTCACGTGGCCACGTGGAGTCACGTGCCGTTACGCATCACCGTGGCCATTATTTCTAGGCAATACTATTCTATGTCTACATGCATCTCGTATGTTGACTGTAATTGGACGGTCGCCTGGAAATACAGCCAGTTCTACCGCTAGCGATGGCGGCGGGGCGACAAAGCGATGGCATTGAAGCGATACAACTGCAGCAATGTACTATCTACACGAGGCGATCAGCCTGTAATCAGGTTGCATGCGACAGCATCGCCTAATGTAAAGTCAGCTTAAGTAATATTTACACGAGGCGATCAGACTTCAATCAGGTTGGGTGCAACGACATCGCTGGGGGATTATATGCTACCTGGATCCCACTAATTTCGTCACCATCTCTCGACTCAGTCATTATTTGCTCACATAAATAAACCAATCTGCACAACACGTTTTCAACTAGATATTTACTGCAAAAAAACGGTCTGGAATTACGTCTGCATAGCTGCAAATACGTAATATTCAAACCGAGCAATTCCCGGCGAAACGCACCTAGCTCCGCCTGACATCTCACAAGATTAATAATTATCATCACATTAGCTTATGTTTCAACCAGTCGTCATTTTAACAGAAGAATAACTTCCGTTCTAGTCACAAAACCACCAAATGCATGAGAGAGGTAGAGGGAGTCAGACGGATCTAAATGTCACGAAGATAGAGAAGCAAGCAAGAAGCGAAGAAGACAAGCGAAGCTTCAACTGCACCAACATACCCCATACTGTATATATCAACGCATGGACCTCAAGTTTGCACAACTGCAGGTACACGTTGAGGGCTCGCCGTAGTACGAACAAGAAGTGCCCTCTGGGGTAGTTTGTTCCGCACGGTATGCTGACGATCTGACCACTGGACACTGTTCCCGCGTAGTGAGCACACAGCCTGTAATCGGAGCCAGCGAGGGAGGGTGGAGCCTGGTCCGTTGGCGACACGTCTGTTACGCCAATCGTGAAATTGGCAAGATGTTCCCCTGAAATGGAATCCCGCAATTATTATCTGCGTAAAAACCGCGGTCTTTACATTATTAATACATCGCTTTATTGTTATTAGTATAAGTCGTAACATTATCATCATTATCAGCTGCTGCTACTGCTACTTCTGATGTCGATGTCGTTGTTGTCGTTGTTGTTGTGCATCTGTGCAACAAGAAACGTTCTGCTTACCGTAAGGATTTTTGTTGATTACTGCGACCGAAGCGATGACGTCATTCCTAGCAAGTCGCACTCCCCACCAAGGATTGTCTTCCTGCATCGTTACGAAACACTTGGACACGGCTGTGTCTCGGTTCCCGTCCACCGCGCGCACAGCGAAGCAGATTGGTCGGCAGATGTAACGGTTCCATTCCGATGACTTGTACGTCTGCTTATTGAGGACCAGGTTTTCCTGCAAAACTACAGAACAATCAACATATACGAAGAATCTCCTTAACTAAAAAAAGTTACGTGCAATTCAATATTACATATATTTTATTAATGTAATAACATTAGACGGATCTAACTGGTCTCTCCGTGATAGAACTGGCCAACCAACCGCGTCATTCCTCTTACGTCAACGTCGTCTCTGCTGGTATGGTCACCTCCATCGCATGGTGTATACTCTCCCAGCCCGTCAAATTCATAACTTTGATCCAAAGAGAACAGCATGGCGCTGCATCAGAGGACGACCTAAGAGTCGGTTGTCCGTCTCCATCGCCCATGACCTGACCACTGCTGTCATCGACAATACCACTGCCGTCCAGATGTGTCAACACCATTCCAGTTCCAGACATTCATCAGAGACGTACCAACGCTTGAGCCCATGCATGGTACTTGATTGATTGACTGATTGATTGATTGATTGATTGATTGATTGATTAATTGATTGATTGATTGGTTTTGATCGATTTTTATCATGCGAACATCACACCTGGAAAACAACCATCATGATGAAAATGACAGAGGCAAAAATAAAAAGATGTCGACCCAGAACCAGACGACTTTACGAAATGAGAAAAGGGAGATGATAATATGTGTGTGTGTGTGTGTGTGTGTGTGTGTGTGTGTGTGTGCGTGTGTGTGCGTGTGTGTGAGAGAGAGAGAGAGGAGAGAGTTTGTGTGTGTGCGTGCGTGCGTGTGTGCGTGCGTGTGTGCGTGTCTTTGTGTGTGTGCAGACAGGTAGAAAGACAAAAACAGAGACAACCACAAAGAGAGGATGTGTGTGACAGCGGAATCTTCTTTTAGTCTGACGTTATATCCGATTTTGTTTAAACAAGAACATGTTCCGGTCTCATTATAAGTGCATCAAGTGACTTGATGGATAGAAGGAGAAAGACGGATATAATTATGACGGAGATAATGAAGGACGTTACTACGAGCACAAGATAATCTTGAATCGAGTCATTACTGTACATAGTTGCATCTCAAAAACGTTTCTTTTGGTGGAAGTTACGGTTGTGTCACATGACCTACCTCATGTGTCACGAGCTGTAGCTGAACTTGTGGAAACCCCTGACATACATCTCTATTCAGTGAAGGCTTCCCTCTGTGGATGTTTATAGCCTGCTTTATTTCTCTCCTGTGCCAGGTCTCGTGGTCTAGTATTTTAACGTCCTTGATTGACGACTGATGGCTTGTGTTTAGTTTGTGTTGATTACAGCTGATAGTCGTTGTCGACAAGATATATGTTCTTTGATCTTTGTGCCAAATTGCCTAGCTGTTTCTTCATTATAGTTCTGGTTACGTTCTGTCCAATGCATATCAAATCCTACCCTAAACGTTGCTGTTTTTTTCTGTTCTGTCCTTTGTGAACCAACAGTGACCTCAGGGTGTTAGTAGGTTTGTACTACACTGGTATGTCGTAGGACTTGAAAATCATTGCTAACTGTTCTGATAGTCTGTTAATGTAGGGCAAACTTATGGCATGTTGGCATCAGCTGGTTTTTGTGGTGTTGTTTTATTTATTTTTCTTTGGTTGCGTGATGTTAAACATTCAATATTTGCAACCGTTGGCTTGCAGCACTTTCGTGTTATGGTGTACCTCTGCGGCCTTGTCCTCTTCGTTTTCTACCATGTGTTCTGCCCTTTGGAAAATTGTTTTAGCCACTGACCGTTTGTGTTCTAAGTTGGTTTGAGTCGCAGTGCAAGTATTGGTATGTGTGTGTTGCCTTCCGATACACATTTACCTGGGTTGATCCACCGTCCTTCAGATATACACATGTCTGGAAATGCTACTATATTGTCCTGTTCTGGTTCTACCTAAACTGGACGTCCTCGTCCATTGTGTTCTGATGTTTTGTGAAATGTTCTACTTCAATCTCTTGTAGCACGGTGAATGTGTCATCCACATATCTCAACCTGATGTCTGGAGGATGAGGTGCTTCCCTGATGGCTCTTTCTTCAAAATGTTTGTAGAAGTCATCACCACAGCAGCAATGTGTAGTGTTCAGACATAATCCTAACAGTGTGGTGATCTGGTCTACTGATAGATCACATATGTCTTTAAGTTGTTTATCCTGGTTTAAATGGTGCTCGATCAGTAATACTGTTTCTGTGATGCTAGTGAACAGGTCTGTCACATCAAAGGACACAATGTTTTCATTCCGGTGGAACTTCCAACTGTTCGATATTCTTATCAAATGCTAACAAGCAACATCATAGATTTTGATTTTTCTAGACCTGAACATCCGAGGTGATACAACCTACCACTACTGCTTTGTTCCTTTTCGTTTCTTTCCATCTCACCGTACTTGCTCTGCCTTCTGGAAGACGTGTCTCCATCCCTCTACATTTTCTATTTCGCTCTCGTTTTCCTCGCTTCTTCCAACCCCTTCAAATATATATATTTATGCAATTTGCCCATCTAATACTAATGTGTTATTTAAACATAATTATTCTTAAATGTATATTTACAGTAATCACCAATTAATATACTTTATTACAGGTCAGGTTTGAATAGCCATTACACGTACACGGAGTCGTGTACTAGGCCTTTAAAGTTTAATGGTTTGTGCTCGACATCAGAATGTAGGCCTATATCATTGTTTGATCGGGCACTATTTGAACAGGGTACGTGGCCCGAACATTCAACTAACCTACAATCTCAGTCTGAATAAAAACAACGTCAATACGTCGTACATACCAAGATAGACAATCATGTGATAGGAAAGGTAGAGGGAATGAAAGTGACGTTCAGATAGATAGATAGATAGATAGATAGATAGATAGATAGATAAATAGATAGATAGATACATACATATATGTGTATATATATATATAAATATATATAAATTGATAGACAGGCACACATACATACATACATACATACATATAGACAGAGACAGATATACATATAGGCAGACAGACAGATAGATATAAATGTATACAGGCGGACATACAGACATATATAGAGACAGACAGATAGATAGTTAGATAGATAGATTGATAGATGGTTTGACGGACGGACGAACGGACGGACGGACGGACGGACGGACGGACGGACGGACGGACGGACGGACGGACGGGCAGACATACATACAGACAGACAGACAGACAAACAAACAGATATGTAGATAGATAGATATATGTGAGTACGTGGCTTGAACATCAAACCGACCAGCCACTTCACGTATATATGAAAACGTTGGCCGAACAATAAAGCAAAACAAAAGGCATTCATAGGAGTTATGAACCTAAAGGAGTTTACCAAAAATAACTATTTGCAATTATAAAATCAAGACTATTATGCCAGTAGCTTATTATTCAAAGCTTATTGAACACAGGTACTGTATTTCATGGCCTGCGCCATATAAATATTTCTGATAACCTTCATCATACGAACTGTTGCAACAACAATATTTTATTTTTGTAAAACGTATATCATATTTGATTATTTAGATTTAAACATTGAAGCCTGCATGCACAACTGTTTAGTCATTAAGTTTAACCACAATCGATCTTAAACTAATATAAAACATTCTGAAGAGCTCACAACCTCACATAATCACAACGTGCCAGCCACCGAGCCCGATCAAAACATATCAACAGCATTGGATGCCATCAGCTTTCGTTTACTACCAAGTTCCACCACACATGGCTTCTCACATTTCAACTCTTTATGTACGTAGAACCAGCCTGACCTTCTGTAGTTCACGCACTGCAGCCACCG
The DNA here is from genome assembly GCA_963995525.1 of Escarpia spicata. NCBI lineage: Eukaryota > Metazoa > Annelida > Polychaeta > Sabellida > Siboglinidae > Escarpia > Escarpia spicata. Next base: position 44,152,062 of record OZ023211.1, on the reverse strand, counting down.
TAAAACTAATAACGACAGTATTCATTAATGTCCACATGCTTTGGAGATTCTCAAGCCACAAATTCATATCCATAGCGACTACAGACAATGCGTAAGCATCATCATCGTAGTGCTCCTGTCAACGCTCTAGAAACCAGGAAAACATCACTTAATAATTGATATCGTCGCATCTGATCAACTGTGTTTTTATATAGCCTATGTGGCTCTGTATTACATTATTCTCAAGATACGAAAAAAATTGGTTTTGACGTGTGCCATCTCTAAAATGGCGGATATATGAATGTCGGCGAATGTCAAAGGTGGCATTTTTGAAATCGTCGTAACTTGAAAACTGTATTTTAACGTTAAGGTTTTAACGTCTCAGAGTTATGTCGTTCAGAAACAGGAATAATAGGCTTTTAAAGTTGTCATCTTTAAAAATTGTGTATATTTAAATGTTAGCGTAGGTTACATTAAAAAAAGTTGCTGTCCACAAATCTATACACAGACATACAAATTACTACTCTTCGTGACGTTTATGCGAAGATATGGAGATATTTGTACTGACGACAGTTATCTTTAAAATGTTGAATGTGAGTGTCCCGCAAGTTCAATAAAAAAATATTTGAAATCCTTGATTCCTAAAACCTAACTTTTGACACCAAAAGTATCGGTCTATGTGACTCGGTTATTACGCCATGAGGAAATTGGAGTTGGTAGCCATTTTTTTTAGGATGACCGCCAAGCCAAGAAACACATTTTCATAAGAGATATCCACCTGAATATGGAACGGTTGGTTATATACAACATATATGGCACGTCAACCCTTAGCTGTAGCGGGTGCCATAATAAAGAAAACATATATTTTGCCAACAGAGTACTTTAAGCTGAGGGGAATAAAAACACGTCTTGCTTGAATTCATACTATATACATCTTGCTATATATTTCCATGTCCACCAAGCCAACAAAATCAAAAAATTCAATAAATTAGAAATTCCAAATTTTATGCTGTGCATTCGGACTTTTTCGAATATGCATATTTTTGGCGCGCTTTTCGGGATGCCGAGATGTGACGTCACATAAGACAAATACTCGCATCAGGCCGGCCCCTTGCATGCATTCAGACTATGTTTACAAGGATAGCTTTTGTGTCGAAACGAGCATCAGAATGAGTTAATATGCAATATTCCAATGTAATAAAAACACTAGTTTTTAACAGAATGGAAATGTACTTGGAAACCACTCCTAATCAATTTGGCTTTAAGCCTAAACATGGAACGGAGTTATGCGTGTTTGCATTTAAGGAATTATTAAGGTTCTACACTGAACATGGTTCAGCTATGCACGTCGCGTTTTTAGATGCATCAAAGGCGTTTGATCGTGTCAACCGATATAAACTTTTAACGAAACTAGAACAACGAAATGTACCGAACTATATCTAAAGAGTACTCAGCAATTAAATCAATAATCAATGTGTATGCATACGATAGGGAAATACCTACTCGGACTTCTTCTCGGTAGGCAATGGTGTTAAGCAAGGTGAGAAGTTATCTCCTTTGCTTTTTAACATTTATATGGATAATCTGAGTATACAACTGCACAAAAAACAAATCGGTTGTAGTCTTGGTAACATGGTTGTTAATCACTTTATATACGCCGATGATCTACTTCTGTTTGCACCTTCTGCTAAAAGACTACAAACACTACTTGACATGTGTTACTCATATGGATGTGAGCAGGACGTGCAATACAATGCGGGTAAATCACTGGTCATGTACTTTTAATCTAGAATGTCAAATCTGTCTAAAGAAATGACATTAGGAGGAAAGAAGCTAAACTTTGCCACTTCCTGTAAATATCTTGGACATATCATTTCTAATAACTTGTCTGATGAGTCTGACATGCAAGCCAAAGTGAGACTTTTGTATGCCAAGAGTAATATGTTACGTCAAAAGTTCCACTTTTGTTCAACTGCTGTAAAAAATAAGCTATTTACAGCGTATTTTGATAATATCTATATGTGTGCGTTATGGGTGAACTTTAAAAAAGTTTATTTTCAGCAATTCGTTGTTGCATATAATAACTCTTTCAGAATATTGAACAATTTGCCCATGATATGTAGCGCTAGCCACATGTTTGCTACAGCTAATGTCAGCTCGGGTAAATGTGTAATCAGAAAGGCTATTTTTAGCTTAATGAATAGGATTGACATGTCTTTGAATCCCATTATTTATAGCATTGAAACTAGCGACGTGTATTGTACTTCGAAACTGCGGCACCAGTGGGTCCGGGATTTATATAATTTTTAAACATATTGTTCTTATCGATGTATTTTTATATTTATTTACATACTTTTATTGATGTACTTGTATATATGGACATGTTGATTGTCTGAAATAAATACATTATTATTATTATTACTAGTCATCATACAGAAACAAGCAGTTATCTTACATACGGTTCCACGTGAATCAAATTTTATTCAAAACAATGAATGCGAATGGGCCTACAAGCCGGCGACGTTTCGCGGAGCTTCGGCTCGGCTCGTTTTCAGAATAATTTTAAGCTAAACTCTCACTGACCTCCCCCTCCCCAAACGAAATTGGACATCGACGTTCCGTGATGATCCCTTCCCTTGAAACTTCCATTTTATATATTGCCGTAACAACAAAGTGTAATTTGTTACCAAAGGTTGCGGGTGTCGTAATAAACATCACCAAAAAGTGTAAAAAAATAATGTTATTTTCCGGCGCACGCTACACAACAATTATGTAAGTGGTGTTTACAATGGCACGCGGGGAAAACACCCCACCACATTTGCCGACGCCACATCTGATCCGTGGGTATCTTCGATATTCAAAATCAAAGAAATTGTTTTGTTAACATCCTATGCGTGAATGATTTGCCTATGTTTGCAATGTAAAATGGCAGCAAAAGGTTGAATATCTTATTAAGGAAATAGCACGTTCAAAAACCTATAAGTGAAAAGCTTGCGCAGTGCGGTCACTCGCCGATCCCACATCTGAACCGCAGGTATCTTTAGCATATACTGTGAAAATATCATCGAAATTGGAGAACATGTGTTGTTAACACCCTATACTTGAATGATTACTTCTATGTTTGCAATGTAAATGGCAGCAAAAGATCGGATATCTAGGAAATGGCTCGTTCAAAAGCTTATATATGACATGCTGCCGCAGCCTGGTCATTTGCCGACCCGGCATTTAATATGTAGGTATCTGTGGCATATAGTCTAAATCGGAGAAATGGTTGTGTTAACCTGCTTGAATGATGTGTCCTATGTTGAAAATGTGGGCTCTAAATAGCAGTAACCGATTAGATAACTTCAGACACATTATATTCCTGAAATAAAATGAGAGACCCTTTAAGGTGTAGGACAATTCATGTTAGAACTGTACATATGATACAAATGACACAAAACCAGTATTTGTCTGATAACACAAGATAATTGTTTTATGTGCTCCCACAATTACAGCATAGAAGCATTTACGTAAACTTTATTATGAAGGTTTCACATATATGTTCTGAAGTAGGTACATGTTTGTGAAATGCTAGAGCAGACCGGTTATCTGTCGGCCCAACATTCGATCCTTAGGTATCTTCGGCAACGTCGGCATAAAATGTTATTGTTAACATCCCATGATCGAAGAATTAGTTCTATGTTGGTTGTGTTGACCTTAAATAGTAATAATAGATTAGATAACTTCAGTAACCAGCATTTTCAAACGCCTATACGAAATGCTGGCATATATCGGTCAGCTGCCGACATACACACTAGATGCCTGCATAACCAACACATAACGTTTCAAGGCAATTGGAAGTAAACTGTTAGTTTCATGATGGTCTGGAAGGTAGGTTGAAATTACTGTAAAGCTACGATATATGTTACTCATTCATACATTCCATAGGAGTCGAAAGGACTAAACCCACCAATATTTCGAGTGGATGGTTAAGCACCACCTCCAGTATTCTGTGAATTTGAAAATATCTCCACGCTTCGAAAGTAATGCCCGATAGCAGCGGGTGCTGAAGTTTCGGTTCAGACCCCGTATACAACTCGTTCCGATTTTTATTAGTTTACTTGCTATTCTTCTACTCGAATAAATGCGTTGACGGTTTTCTGTCAATCAGCTGTCGTTTAATGGCCCGAAACATTGTACGCAATTTGTATTTCACCCCACGAAATATTCGAAATATCTGCAACAGTCAGATAGATATAGTAAAATAATATTCGCTTTTGCCTCTTATTATAATTTATTGTAGATCCAGACGTCCCTATCGTTGATGTGTTTGGTACCCGCGGTCTTTACACACACGACATGACAGGTCTTGCAGAGACAGACGTCCCTACCGTTGATGTGTTTGGTACCCGCGGTCTTTACACACACGACATGACAGGTCTTGCAGAGACAGACGTCCCTACCGTTGATGTGTTTGGTACCCGCGGTCTTTACACACACGACATGACAGGTCTTGCAGAGACAGACGTCCCTACCGTTGATGTGTTTGGTACCCGCGGTCTTTACCCACACACGACATGACAGGTCTTGCAGAGCCAGACGTCCCTACCGTTGATGTGTTTGGTTCCTACGGTCTTTACACACACGACATGACAGGTCTTGCAGAGACAGACGTCCCTACCGTTGATGTGTTTGGTTCCTACGGTCTATACACACACGACATGACAGGTCTTGCAGAGCCAGACGTCCCTACCGTTGATGTGTTTGGATCATACGGTCTTTACACACACGACATGACAGGTCTTGCAGAGCCAGACGTCCCTACCGTTGATGTGTTTGGATCCTACGGTCTTTACACACACGACATGACAGGTCTTGCAGAGCCAGACGTCCCTACCGTTGATGTGTTTGGTACCCACGGTATTTACACACACGACATGACAGGTCTTGCAGAGCCAGACGTCCCTACCGTTGATGTGTTTGGATCCTACGGTCTTTACACACACGACATGACAGGTCTTGCAGAGACAGACGTCCCTACCGTTGATGTGTTTGGTTCCTACGGTATTTAAACACACGACATGACAGGTCTTGCAGAGACAGACGTCCCTACCGTTGATGTGTTTGGTTCCTACGGTCTTTACACACACGACATGACAGGTCTTGTAGAACCAGACGTCCCTACCGTTGATGTGTTTGGTTCCTACGGTCTTTACACACACGACATGACAGGTCTTGCAGAGCCAAACGTCCCTACCGTTGATGTGTTTGGTTCCTACGGTCTTTACACACACGACATGACAGGTCTTGTAGAACCAGATGTCCCTACCGTTCATGTGTTTGGTTCCTACGTTCTTTACACACACGACATGACAGGTCTTGCAGAGCCAGACGTCCCTACCGTTGATGTGTTTGGTTCCTACGGTCTTTACACACACGACATGACAGGTCTTGCAGAGCCAGACGTCCCTACCGTTGATGTGTTTGGTTCCTACGGTCTTTACACACACGACATGACAGGTCTTGCAGAGCCACTAGTCTCTACCGTTGATGTGTTTGGTTCCTACGGTATTTACACACACGACATGACAGGTCTTGCAGAGCCAGACGTCACTACCGTTGATGTGTTTGGATCCTACGGTATTTACACACACGACATGACAGGTCTTGCAGAGCCAGACGTCCCTACCGTTGATGTGTTTGGTTCCTACGGTCTTTACACACACGACATGACAGGTATTGCAGAGCCAAACGTCCCTACCGTTGATGGTTTTGGATCCTAAGGTCTTTACACACACGACATGACAGGACTTGCAGAGCCAGACGTCCCTAACGTTGATGTGTTTGGTTCCTACGGTCTTTACACACACGACATGACAGGTCTTGCAGAGCCAGACGTCCCTACCGTTGATGTGTTTGGTTCCTACGGTCTTTACACACACGACATGACAGGTCTTGCAGAGCCAGACATCCCTAACGTTGATGTGTTTGGTTCCTACGGTCTTTACACACACGACATGACAGGTCTTGCAGAGCCAGACGTCCCTACCGTTGATGTGTTTGGTTCCTACGGTCTTTACACACACGACATGACAGGTCTTGCAGAGCCAGACGTCCCTACCGTTGATGTGTTTGGTTCCTACGGTCTTTACACACACGACATGACAGGTCTTGCAGAGCCACTAGTCTCTACCGTTGATGTGTTTGGTTCCTACGGTATTTACACACACGACATGACAGGTCTTGCAGAGCCCGACGTCCCTACCGTTGATGTGTTTGGATCCTATGGTATTTACACACACGACATGACAGGTCTTGCAGAGCCAGACGTCCCTACCGTTGATGTGTTTGGTTCCTACGGTCTTTACACACACGACATGACAGGTCTTGCAGAGCCAGACGTCCCTACCGTTGATGGTTTTGGATCCTAAGGTCTTTACACACACGACATGACAGGACTTGCAGAGCCAGACGTCCCTAACGTTGATGTGTTTGGTTCCTACGGTCTTTACACACACGACATGACAGGTCTTGCAGAGCCAGACGTCCCTACCGTTGATGTGTTTGGTTCCTACGGTCTTTACACACACGACATGACAGGTCTTGCAGAGCCAGACATCCCTAACGTTGATGTGTTTGGTTCCTACGGTCTTTACACACACGACATGACAGGTCTTGCAGAGCCAGACGTCCCTACCGTTGATGTGTTTGGTTCCTACGGTCTTTACACACACGACATGACAGGTCTTGCAGAGCCAGACGTCCCTACCGTTGATGTGTTTGGTTCCTACGGTCTTTACACACACGACATGACAGGTCTTGCAGAGCCAGACGTCCCTACCGTTGATGTGTTTGGTTCCTACGGTCTTTACACACACGACATGACAGGTCTTGCAGAGCCAGACGTCCCTACCGTTGATGTGTTTGGTTCCTACGGTCTTTACACACACGACATGACAGGTCTTGCAGAGCCAGACGTCCCTACCGTTGATCTGTTTGGTTCCTACGGTCTTTACACATACAACATGACAGGTCTTGCTGAGCCAGACGTCCCTACCGTTGATGTGTTTGGATCCTACGGTCTTTACACACACGACATGACAGGTCTTGCAGAGCCAGACGTCCCTACCGTTGATGTGTTTGGATCCTACGGTCTTTACACACACGACATGACAGGTCTTGCAGAGCCAGACGTCCCTACCGTTGATGTGTTTGGTTCCTACGGTCTTTACACACACGACATGACAGGTCTTGCAGAGCCAGACGTCCCTACCGTTGATGTGTTTGGTTCCTACGGTCTTTACACATACAACATGACAGGTCTTGCTGAGCCAGACGTCCCTACCGTTGATGTGTTTGGATCCTACGGTCTTTACACACACGACATGACAGGTCTTGCAGAGCCAGACGTCCCTACCGTTGATGTGTTTGGATCCTACGGTCTTTACACACACGACATGACAGGTCTTGCAGAGCCAGACGTCCCTACCGTTGATGTGTTTGGTTCCTACCGTCTTTACACACACGACATGAGAGGTCTTGCAGAGCCAGACGTCCCTACCGTTGATGTGTTTGGTTCCTACGGTCTTTACACACACGACATGACAGGTCTTGCAGAGACAGACGTCCCTACCGTTGATGGTTTTGGATCCTAAGGTCTTTACACACACGACATGACAGGACTTGCAGAGCCAGACGTCCCTAACGTTGATGTGTTTGGTTCCTACGGTCTTTACACACACGACATGAAAGGTCTTGCAGAGCCAGACGTCCCTACCGTTGATGTGTTTGGTTCCTACGGTCTTTACACACACGACATGTCAGGTCTTGCAGAGCCAGATGTCCCTACCGTTGATGTGTTTGGTTCCTACGGTCTTTACACACACGACATGACAGGTCTTGCAGAGCCAGACGTCCCTACCGTTGATGTGTTTGGTTCCTACGGTCTTTACACACACGACATGACAGGTCTTGCAGAGCCAGACGTCCCTATCTTCGATGCTTTAATTGGCTACGTGTTGCCACAAAAAAAAACAATTAATGCGTTGCGCTGCGACAAAAACAATTAAATATGTCATTTAACGCGGGCGATTGGCACGAACCTAGCGTCTACGAAAGCTCGGCATTTCTGGTAATGTACACTACGTTAGCAAACAGAAAACAAAAGAAACGTCCGAGTTTGAGAACGTGTGCCCTTATAATTTCCATTTTCAGAAAAAAATAATCGATAAACGTCTGCAAAAGAGAATTAATTGTCTGACCGTCTTCAAGGTACTGTGGTCCAGTCCCGACTTTCTACTGTGTGACATAATTTAACGTGCAAATGTAGATTTGACGAGACGACAAACAACCTTACCGGTGCCTCCATTGATGCCGGTCAACAAGACTAGGATGCCGATGAAGGCCAGCAGCACCCGTCGTACAGTTGGCGACGGGGGCGCACGAAGCAGTCGCGGCATGACTGGTCCTTCCGCACTGGTCCTCTCTCCTTCGACTCAATCGTCTCGGCACACTTCTCCAATTCTCTACGATATAAACTTCGGTTTTTCGTTGTGAATTGCAAAACGTATGAACTACGCATCTGTGTCGTTCGACCTCCAACTGCTCTGTCTCTCGTTTGGCTTACGTACCGCCGGTTCACCCGGCGACGCTGGTACGTAGGTGTGTGGACCAACGACTCGTCCAATCATTGCCCGTGCACGATGTATGGAACACGTGGCTACCCATTCTTGCTTTATGCAGCGTTTGACATTACTCCTGCAAGGTACAGGCCGGCAGTTTTTTTTAGATATGCCGATCTGGCCGCATTAGTGGAAGACAAACGTGAATAATAAGAAGCATTCCGAGATTGGAACGAGATGTTCTAAAAGCATGGGCTGAAGAATAGCCTTAATAAAGGATACAATTCATTGTATTACATTTTAACCCCCTAAATATGTTATATAATTATCTTAATTTATTCAATATTTGAGCATTTATTTTTATTATAAGAAGCAGGTTGATTATTAAGAATTTACCCAGAAAGCGCAATGTCAAGAAAGGGGATTATTTATAAATTGTGTTCTTGGACACCATAACAACGAGCTGAACTTCATGTTAGAGGTGAAGGAGACCAAATATGCGGATAGCTCTCTGCGGAATACCAAATATACCTTCTACATAGTAATTATAGTATAAGGAATACTACATTTATTAATGAGGGACAGACTCTGTCGATATAAGATCGTATAAAACGTCAACACACCAGTATCGGTTGGAGATGAAGCCGTAGATAGAGCGGCAACTACTGAGGTGGCACGTTTATGAGAATCACAGGAGCAAAGAGATTGGGTGATTTGTGGAAACAGACTGAGATACAGCTGAGGTCAGAAAGAAGAATAGTAAGAAGCAAGATATGTGTGGGGTATTATGAAGCGGATCGAGACGAGCCGGCTATCAAAAGAACGAAGGCGGTGAAACGGGGAGGCAGCAGGGAAGGGGGCAAATCAGTTTGTGTGACGGGGAGACTAACCCAGGAATTATAAAGGCTTACTTCGTTTCATGGGTACAATAGGCCCAGTCAAAGCAAAAAGAAAACTAATGTAGATTCCTTCTATTTGGTGTGATGTGAATTGTGGCAAAATAAGACACGCCTGAAATGTACGTTTCAAATGTATCACATACTTATTCTTGTATATATTCTAGGCACATATCGTAGTTACGTCAATTAAGTAAGTATACATGTAAGTACGTCTATTTAACAACACATCAAAACAAACGATGGTAATGCACAATGTATACAATTTAATCAACAATTTATCGATGATATGCTGCTTGGCTTTTTGGCTTTTTCCCCTGGCCCATGCAAACTACTCAAGATTACTCTCATTGAATTAAAGACGTTTGTAATAATACGACACAGTGTGAATGCCAGAATACCAAAAAAAAGACTTCACAGTTTTGGTAACAATGAAAAGTGAATGATATTTTCAGACTTTCAAGTGAGTGATAAACGGTGGCGCCACACCACGGAGCAGAGGTAGTGCATACATCATTTATTATTATGGAAGAGAGCACATTTTATGCTAGGATATGGCCTATAAGAAGGCAACGAAACACGGAAACGTAAGTCGGTACAGTTGTAATACGAATACTTTCGAATAAAAGCAATGTGAGGCCAGTGTTCATCTACAATATAAGAAGGTAACTTAAACTATTATAACTAGTCTGGAATGTGCTCAAAAAAGAAGGGAATTAGTTGAAGTATGAAGAAAAGCAAACTATGTAATAGACATTTCAAAGAAAGAAGGAAATATAAGAGCATATGGCATGAAGCGGATTTGGCATAACGTACCATGAATGACTTCTGTATTGATTATCGTGCCCCTGTGAAACCACTCTACTCTCAATCGAAAGAACCAGTGTTCGAATCCTGTGCTGCCGTTTCGAATATTGGGCAAGTTTATTCAGTCTACGTTACTCCAGTTCAATCAGCTGTATGGAATAGTACTTGGCTATAAATAATTGTGGATATTTGTGTAAGATTAGTATTCACGCATTAAAAGCAGCATGACTGAATGTTTCACAGAGAAGTCGAGATGATTTTCCATTGGACAGGTCTGCCAACGAGAAAAGTGTAAAGCGCTTTGAGCAGTCCAAGGGACAGGATATTGTTCTATATAAGACCTTTCCTTTAATCGATATCTACCGGATTCGATATCGCTTTAAACTTTATTTATTTCTGCGTAATTCAGTGCATAAAGTGATGCTGTCTTTGTCGCAAAGCCTGTCGTATTGATTTGTAGTTAAATGTGGCATACTGTCTGCGATAATAACTGAAGGTGCAAGCACATCTCGCGCTCTCCAATCCGCCTAATCGTATGTCATTGTGTATTGCTGAAGAGGCGCTTCATATTGTGGATCTTGATTTCATCTTCTGCACAGAGTTCGTACTGCAATTATACGTGTAATGTCCAGTTGTTAAACCGCAAAATAGTATGTTCTTTGAAATGTTTTCGCGAGGATGTTCCTCACACAATTCAGATCGATATGATAATGAATACGATCAGCTACATTCGAGTAACCGTTATGATGTGTTATTATACAATCCTACATATCTGATTCATTTCTCTCCCTTGATCCTCGCCAGGTATGAGCCTCCATGCTTCAATTATACATTAGGTATATAATGGCAACGAGGGTGGTCGCTGATGAGGTGTTTATCGACGGATTATGACGGGACACCAACGTGTATACGATTCTGAATTACGATGGCCAGACAGTCCCCAAAGTTGAGAGCCAGGTTTTCATGTCCGAGTCTTTAACGCAGAACTCGGACATGTAATTTCTAATTACAATACACAATGCATAAGGACCCGCGTGTCTTTCGTGTGTTTCTTTTTAATTTCACTTGAAAATAATACCACCAAAGGAAATGTTTAAATGTATGTTTTATACAAAACACCTAGGAAATATGTAACTAAATGTTTTAACATATATTATATCAGTGCCTTGTTCTTTACCCATGTTCTTTTGTTAACATCCAAACAACGAAAGATCATCAACAAAATCATGCAGATGCAATGCTTAATACGCATTGTATGAAGAGGTATTCCACATAAAGCGTCAATATTGGTATACTTGACACATATAATTATACAATCTAGGACATTACAATAGTAATACATTACTACTTTAAGCATAGCATCAAACTAAATTTGCACAACAGACACATGAATGACACCAAGAACGGCGCATTTACACTAGAACAAAGAGTAACTACAAGGAAGAGTGCGCACGCGGGGGAATGCATGTAACAAAACGTGTTTCGCCTCGTATTTGATTAGTTCCCATTGAAATTAGCCTCCGCTGCGGGTTACTCCATTGTGCCTGCCCAAGTAAGTGCCGCGCACAATATTGGCGCTGCGAGCAGGTATTATTTTTTGGCGAATCTGCGTTTAATTTCAAGATAATTAGCCAGGAGGAACCTGTCGGTTCTCGAGTGCTAATTGTTTACAATTTACAACGCTTCAAATTCCTAGAAGAGTAAGTTAGGAATCTGCCGGTTCTGGCTACGCTTCAATCAATTATAATTGTAAGTTAAGGTTTAACTAATCATTGTAACGTATATTTCGACCACTGAAGTTATTTGAAAGCTAGTAAATACATTTTGACGTTTTCATAACCAGTTTCTGGGCGTGGCCGCTGTCCGCATTCGCCCAATGTTGCGCGTCGCTGTCCACTGCTACGCGACAATACTTGAACTGGGTGTAACCCTTTAATCACGTCGTTGTGTTTGCATCGTGGATAGTTTGTCATGTAATTTAATTCCGCCTTACCTTGTGTTTATGTTCTGTATAACTTATATTATAACTTTATCGTGTTTATGACATGTGTGTTTCATCATAAAGCTAGCTACATTTTGGTTGGGTTATGTGAAGCTATACGATGTTGTTTACTTCCCGAACCTACCAATTGGGTATTATCGCTGACTAATTGTCTTGTATCTATTGCGTGATATGGTTTGTGATCGTAGATATTTGGGTAGTTTATTTCGTTCTCATAGTAGTAATAGCCATTTACCTCGTATGTACACACTGATATATACATTTACACGTATCTAGACGTCAACATGACGTCCACAATCAACTTATATACATGCACTAAAGAACAGGTTATGGAAGTAGCAGGGGTATCCACCACAAAGGCTACCAAAATACTGAATCTCAGGAAGAAGGATAAAATATAAATTGCTGACTTAGCGACAGCCACGGGCGCTACTACAACGTTTTTGGATAACTTGCTGGAAACAGGACGAATCAATTTAGAGAAACCCCAGACAGGAGGAGCTATTTCGATAAATACTAGTAGCAACGAGGTAGAGATGTTAACAGATAAACTGGAAAGGATGGAAGCACAATATCATGCGCAACTTGATGAGAGGGATTGCAAAATCAAAGAATATGAAAGAGAGATATCAAACAGGGTCAGGTTTGGTATTGACGAGTATGAATTCATGAGGGTGAGGGAAGTAAAGAGAAGAGAACTGGAAGAAAGAATGAGAAGGGATATGGAAGAATTGGATCACACAATGAATAGACGCAGGTCACAGGAAATAGATGATGAAATGAGATGGGAAATGTATGAGATTAAGAACATGGAGTATAAGAGCCCTTCCAAATCAATGGGTCATCTTTTGATGACAAACCTCTCCTTGATGCGCATCCAAAGGATGGCATATACGTCTCCGGTCCTTCGCGGTTGTTGGGACAAGAAGCAAGCAGGAAGGATACCCCACTTCAACCTACTAGCAACACAAATCTTCCAGTCGGTGTGAAACGCGAACCAATGGGAGGAATAGACACCACACCACAAACCGATGGGCATCGTACACACGACAGAACCGATGGGCATCACACTCATGACAAAAACGAGGGTCATCACACACGTGACGTAGCCCATGGTCGAAGAAGAAAGAAGAAGAAAGACGGCAAATCACATCACCGATATTCCGACGAAGACTCGTCTTCATCCTCGTCTTCATCGTCTTCTGACTCTCTTAACTCACACTCAGGATCGTCTGACGAATCAATGGAAAGGGATAGATGGGGGAATGACACACGACATCGTCAACGAAATAACCCTTCCGGACCTAAATTACCTACATTCTCAGGAACATCCACAGACTGGGACACATTTCAACACCTGTTTAAAGCATGCTGTAAAACATTATCACTGGGATAGTTACAAAAAACTACAGAGGCTAAAGGAATGCTTGCGCGACGAAGCACTTGATTACATCCGGACCCGTTCCCGCAAAACTTGTAGCGATTATCGAAGGCTTGTGAAACGCCTGAAGAGCAAATTTGAAAAGAAAGAAGATCCAAGCCTTGTGCAACGGAATCTCCAAGATATGAAGCAGGAAATCAGCGAATCTTTGGAAGACTTCGCTGATCGTGTTCAGTATGGCGTCAAAGGGAGATATAAAGGGACAGGAAACAAAGACGTAACTAAATATGCCTCAAAGCTGTTCCTCAGGGGTGTTAGGAAGAAGGAAATAGCGTTAGCAGCTTGTAACAAACATCCGAAGTCGATTAAGAAAGCGCTAAAAGATATGAACAAGATGAATCGAAAACTTCTCAGATGCCGTACAAAAAGGAGGCATTGGATCGTGTGATGAAGATGACGAATTTGACAATGGAAGACTACGAGTATACGCGTCATTACACATCGTGTGATTATACCTACAACGATCAATCTCCAATCTACACTTATGACGAGAAATCCTCCTCCGATGACCATTCCACAAGTGGAATGTATGGACCCTCTTGTGCGCTAGGACATCGCCCATCTAGCACTAGCATCAGTAGTCAAAATGCTGTTCTAGGTAGAAGGCTTTCAATGTCAGCGGGACATGTAGCGTCTGAAAACGAAATGTTACGCGCCACATATGTTTCACCTCACGCTGTCGGTCGCCATGAAACAACAAGTCCGTTAGAGATTGACAAGTGTCAGGAACCAGTCGGTTCCGGCACTATTAAACACAAGACTTATGAGCTACATGGTCCTGAACTAGTTCACACATACACTCCAGTCGGCATGAAATGTGAACTATTCCCACAGAAAGACAGCTACCTAGATTGTCTCTCGTTACGTCAGGAAAACAGATGCATGCCCAAAACACACACAGAAAAGATCGTGGTCGAACCAAAGCTGGAGTATATGATACCATCTGACGTCAATGTACTCAAGCCAACATTTTTACCTGTTACCATACGGTACCTAGAAGTCACCGTACCGTTGGATACGAAAGTAAAGGTGAATGCTGAGATCAGAACAGGCGTAGCCTTGCACGAATCCTGTAAACGTGTTGATGGTAAATACCCGGGAATCGTATTGGTGTGTGACGGACACATGCGGTCTGTAACTGCAGCCATCGCTCCAGGCGACTTGACAGAGACGATGGCGTCATTCGCTAGAACACATGCCAACCTTGACTCCAGCATAGTCGCACACATTGACCCAGGACGAGACAACACGAGACACACTGGAGCACCGCCTGTGGATGATACAGCTGATACCCCACTTCCCGGAACGAATGACGCCAACTGCGGAGGTGTCGTCGGGCAACGACAGCCGATACCGGACCGCACAATGACAACTTCAGTATGTCTCGGACGGATTCAGTTGTTCGTAAGATGGAGGCGTGTGTATCATCAGCCCAATTCTGGTGTCAACTGGAGTGTGACGAGACTGCGTTGACACGATTGTCGGATCAGCTCAATGACGCTGAGACAGGTAACAACTGGGAGCTGAGAAACAAAACAGAATTCTCGGAAGAAACTGAAGACGATGACAGCGGTGACAACAACACTGACAATGCCCAAGTTGCTGACGCGGACGACTTTCGGCGGGATGACAGGTTGACCATTTACCAGTTGAAATGCACGAGTACTATGCATCTCAAACGTTTGTCAGGGAGAAGAGTTGGTGTAGTGGTCAGGATGCTAAATCTACAAGGAAGAGGAGACGTTGTTGTGACCATATCACTTGTATCACCAGGGTTGAAACAGGCACGGGTAATATGTTCACGGTATACATCGACAACGGCGACTTCTCTGTGCAGTTGCTACACAGGGAGTCCGCCACATTGCCATTTGAAGCGTTGGCATGTCGATTCGACGGAAATGCCGTAAAGATGACTGACGTCATTGGCGGATCAGTGCCTCAGCAAAATATGGGTATTACTCGGTTGAGAGTTGTCATCAACAGGTGTGAGAGAACGACTGTCGACTGTAGTCGGATGCTGTCAGGTACAAGGGTACACCATTAAAGCCAAGTGAGACGCACGAAGTCCATGTGTCCTCACCCGTATCGCCACACAACTTCTGGTGCCTACAAACAAGACTTTCAATGATGGAACTTCCCCTACCGACGGACAAAATCGCAAGCGATGACAATTGCGGAGCACTGACTAGCATGCCTTGCAAAACGCAGTTCCCTTATGACGAGAAATGGTGCACGGCAGCGATGGTGACCACGACTGTTGCAAGTAGCAGCAGCGTTATTGTCTGCTCTGTCGGTTACGACAAAATGGAGAATGTACACAGTTCAAGGGTCAGGATGATCCGTCAGTCTTGTTCCACCGAAGGCTGCCCATGCAGGCATTCGTGGATTATGATGACTGAGCAATTCATGTTCAACTAGCCGTAGGGTATTCTGACACGCATACACACACGCTCAGACACAATCTAGTAGCCCAGGACGCTTGTCGGTGTCCGGGTTCTAGAACATACATATTTTCGTGTATATATACTCACGTAGTATATGATGCCTGAGGCACTCGTCGGTGCTCGGGACGTACTCACGTAGTATATGGGACGTATTCACGTAGTATATGATGCCTGAGGCACTTGTCGGTGCCCGGGATGTACTCACGTAGTACATGATGCATGAGACCCCTGTCGATGTCCGGGATCTAGGGTCTACATATTATTTGTGTATAATATAGTTTTGTGTATATATTCTTATAATGATTGGGAGTGAAGTTCCATTTTCAATAAGTTCGTTTTGCTTTATTACACAAGTGTTAAAATAATGGTGGTTGGGTTTAATTAAATGTATGTATAATGAAATACCCTAAATATTTAAATATTACGTCGGTGTTCGGGTTTACGTAAATGGTTTAATCAAAATGTAAAAAGGAAATGACCTAAATATCAAAAATGTAGACTTGAGTGAAGCCTTTGCCTGAGATGCTAGTCGGCGTTCGGGTTTTGTTTAACCGGTCAGATTTAGTGTATATATTTTCTGTTGTAATTATCCTTAATTCACGACTATTTGCATAAAATACCGCATACATATTCATCGTAATATATTCCGTTCTTTTTATGATTGGGGGGAATATAGTGCGGAGCTACACCGTAAATAGTTCGCACAAGATCAGTACGCACATCCGCATTACACCCTAACAATACACCCACACACACCCTATAAATACCCGTGCTACACTATAGCCAGCAGTCCGTATTGCCGCCGCCGCCGCCGCCGCCGCCGTGAAACAAAACCCCTCATCGAGGAGCGGCTCCCGTCGGCCTTCGACTTCTACTGCGGGCTACTCCATTGTGCCTGCCCAAGTAAGTGCCGCGCACAATAACTACATTCACTTTCATTCAATGGTATTAGGAAGGTGTCAATGTCTACGGTTCATGCTGTGTGTTTAAGACCCAATCCCATGGGTGAACTGGTCAACGTACGACATTCCCAATTATCTGCACGAAGAAAACATATTCTTGATGGCGTTGCAGACAGCGCGATGTAGACATATATAGAGCAAACCGTTCAGTGACGTATTGCAGAAGAACAAGAAGAGAAATTCGAAGTCGACATCCGATGGGGTTGGTATCTGACGTGTACTTGATATTGTTTTAATGATAAGTGCAGGCATAACGGCAAATATATTTGCCGTTATGCCTGCACTTATATGTAAGCAGAACATATGACAATTATATTTCGTGACGATCGTATCGTTCTGAGAATTGGCGTTGATTCTGATTGTTCGAGTGAGACAACACGGGTATTTCCCCCGATTACCTGCACTCTTTCTGCGACTATCCGGCGCATGCACCACAACGACGAACATACGCGAGTAGGCATACATCAAAACGCACAATGGCATGATTCCACCTACAAGCCCCACTGAAGAAAAAAAAATGTATCGTGTAAGTCAAACTTAGGCTTCTGGTGAACACACATGTCGGCGTTCCACGTGATGTCAACTGTCATCAACAGCGCAGCCAGAACGAGGCTACCCGTCCAGTTGACGATAATGATGAAGTAGCAACGATGCTCGGTAGCCATAGCTAGGTAGCGTAGCGGGTGGACAACAACTATCATCTTACACAAGCTAACGCAGCATATGATGTAAAATGTAGTCAGATTCAACCATGACGCCACAGAGGACGTAAGATGTTCCCGTGGGTGGGTCCGGAAGCGAGCACGTGACCGCGTTGCCTCATATGACACACACACCGTTGACTATATCGGATGTGACGAGGGAAAACACGAAGAACGTCGTTCGGTCTTCTCGTAACGACGATGTTCTCGCGATCACGACAAGGACGAGGCTGTTAATGGAAATATTAGAGACACTGGCAACGATGACCGCTGCCATTTTTACGTAGATCTCAAGCCCGTCATGTTCTACATCTGACAGGTGCCACTTTCACGTAGATAACGCCCGTCATGTTCTACATGCAGACAGGTGCCACTTTCACTTAGATAACGCCCGTCACTTCCTATACGCAGACATGAGCCACTTTCATGCACTTCATGGCTATTGTCTTTCATACGCACACCGTTGTCGCTCTCAAGCAGATCATGTCCGTCGTTTTATATACCACAAACCGCCGACCTTTATGGAACGCGTGCACACGTATTGTCCTTTTGCTTTAACACGCTGTGTCTCGACTATGTTGCCGGATACAGAACTCCGGTAGGCGTATTCTCTTTCCACTGCTCGGGGTCATAACATAATGAGCAGCGGCCATATTGGATGTGAGTCAAGGAACGCATCTCGTGTCCGTGTCTCTTAATTATATGGCTAATCCGCAGTGGTATATTTCAGGAAGGAGCATTATATGCATTTTAGTTTTTATGTGTTGTATAACATGTGGCAATTTTAGAATGGAAACCTGGGGCGGATCTGCTTGTTGGCTCTGGGTCTCAGTCAGTCGATTTAAAATACGAGTACTAATATTGTCCATCCTCCGGTTGGCGCTACTTCCATACATACGCAGAAGGCGCTTCCCGGAATATTCACAAATGTAATTTTTCGCAGTTTTTCGCGTTAACGCAAATTACATAAAACGTCTCTGATCGGTGAAGCTCGACTCGGAACAATCATAGAAACGACGCGTAACGTTCCGAACAGTCGATTTACGTCAATGTAACGTCCGGGATGAACCCTATAACCGTTGGACTTTAACCAACGGGAATTAAAAAAATATCTATATAGGCGTTACTAATCTTCCGAGGAGGACGTGGATGAATCGCTGAATGTATATAATTTGATTGCACAAAACAATATATTGTGGTGCAATTTAATCTGAACGTTGCAGATATAACATGGCCGAAGCAATTGTAATACAGCCGACGCAGTTGCATCTGACCTGTTCCGGTCCAGTTACGAATATATTACAATGAGGAGGTTTTCTAATTCGTTCCATAAGTTACCCTCAACCTTCGGGAATAAAACTTCTAACACATTTATTTCATTTTAGTAGTAATACTTTCGAATCCAATGTTAGTAGCAGATAAGAAGAAGTACATCGTAAGAGCCAGATTGAACTGCCCGACTCTCAATCGTTGATGTTCCACGTGAGGATTCTTAAAAGTGCTCTAGCCAATCAGGTCATAAGGCGCAAAACTTAATGGCGTCAACTATGAGCAGCCTTATTGTTAGGTTTACAGAGGTTGCCACAATGTGTACTTCGAATGTACGCAAAATCCGCCTTTACCACATTCGGTTTATAGATCTACTAGCCGAGTCACCCGACGTTGCCCGGGTAAAAAGGCAGTCGCCTGCACTAAAACTGTTTTGAAATTATGACCCCCGAGATTCCCACCGCCTCGGGCGAATTAAAAAACCAATCTACGAGCCACTCTAATGTGCCCGCTATCACACAATATTGTACACACGAGTTCAGCCCCAAATATGCAACACTGACAGAGATACGTGCCATTTTAAAATCGTGACCCCCAAGATCCTCAACACCCGGATAGATTTGTTTTTATTATAACCCCCCCCCCCCCTAAGATCCCCACTCCCCGGATGAATTTCGAAACAAATCTAAATCTACGAACTACTCCAATCAGCCTGCATGATCACATACAAAATATCAGCCCCATAAATGCAAACCTAACGGAAATATAGATTCACAGACAGACTGACAGAAAACCGTATTGAGTGATATTTTTACTTATTTCACAGTCAGTTTCCTTTCCTGTGACGTTTCGGCTGCTATCAGCAGGATTCCTCAGACGACTACCGCTAGATGGCGACACGGTAGTCCTTCAGCGCAGACGTAGTCACTCCGGTATCTGCCCCCACAGGATCGCCCTGGGTGGCTCTTCGAGAGACCGTCATAGATGTGTGAGAGCCGGCACCGGCCTACATCTCGGTTCATGCTGTCCTTGTTCACAGCTCGGATAACTTCCTCTTCGTTAATGCGATTCTTTGTAAGCTATACTGCATCAAAACGTGATAATTTCCCACAAGTACTTTCTTTGCTACTTATGTATTTCATGTGTATGCATAATTTGGGTGTTATCTGCACAAAAAAGCCAATAAATAATTGTGTTTACGCGTATCATTTTGAGCTTGCTGCCACGTGGATGATTAATTCTGCAGCCCGTGAATAATAAATATTTATGCACGCGCAGTGAACCACACAAAGAACGTTGACGTCACACACACAGCTGACATGTCAGATTCCGTAGTGAGTTGATTCAAGCAATGGCATTGTAAATAAGCAATTTGTAGACATATGTGTATTGACAGCTATTTTTATAAGTGTAGGATGCGTATGCATCGTTTATTTATCCTGCTTCCCAATGCCGTCAGCCGAGTAACGTTTTGATTAAATATAATTATAACGTCCGCCGACTCGGACGGCTGCAGTCGGTGTCATCTACCGCAGGGACTGTCACTGAGTCTGTCGAGCCTCTACTACAGTAACTAACCTAGCCTTAGGCAAGAGTCTCGCCTTTCTAGTTAATAAAACTGCAATGTCCAGTATTTGACATGCAGTGAACGAAAATGCACACTAAAATATAAGTATATGCAACCATAGCAAGATGATTAACTTGGTCGTGGATGTATTCTTTTTGCCGAAATCTGGGATTTGTGTATGTGTGTCTACCAAATTCCAAATTCCAGTCAGCCGTTTTTGAAAAAGTTCCCGCTTCCCCACTTATTTGAACCGAAACAAGAACATGTGTGATTCGTACGTTCACATACTGTTTTTAATGCTACAACTACGATTGTTAGTAAACCTGGCTGACATGTCATCATTCAATGTAAATGTTTTAGGTTTGTTAAAAAGTACACAATTCCGTGTTGCCACGGAATTTTGCGATGCGCGCATTTTGGACACCTGCAGATCTGCACACTAGTGTACATAAGTTTTTATCCATGAAAACAGTTTTTTTTTATCTAATAATATATCAGACCAAGTTGCGCTGTTTCATGTGAATAGCACATTTGATAATAATAATTATAATAACTCGCTAAAAACAAATTAAACATTTAATTTTGACATGTTACTTTACCATTACTGTACACTTTTCACGAGAATGGTCCATATGTACTATAATTATATACAACATTAATTATTAGAGCAAGAGTAAAGGAAAATATACAGTGCACTCTGGATAAGGTCGAACCTCCAGGACCATTGCCCTGGATCGAGGAAAAGATTGACTTAACTTAGCGAAAATTCACTTATGTGAGTTCGAGTTATCTGGAGTGCACTGTATATGACCAAAGCATACAGGTAATTATGTAGAAGCAAATTAAAAGTTGGCTAAAGTAATGGATTGGGATTTTAGTCTGACTGAATCAACATAACAAGGTTCTCTTGTATTTCTTTTCCATTTAGCCAGCTGTACACTTGGTGATAAGTCCATTAATCTAATATATATAAACTGAATTAATCTGCACAGTGTTGAATTAGTTAACTAATATTTAGGCTCGGTTTCCTAAATTCGACTTTGTTTATTTGCAGGAACATTGGAAATAGCTGAGCTGATGGAAAGAGGAATTTGAACAGCTCTACTTAACAGTGCCATTAATTGGACAATGGGTCACCTGACATGAGATGGTGCCTGACTTTGTTCTGTTCCATTCTGTTATGTGCGACATCTACTGGGAAGTTGTACCTCACTTCGTGTTTCAAGTGGATGTGTGCAACTGTGCATCTGATAGCTTTGTGTATCAAAATGCATAGCAGTGCTATTAATAGGACAATATTTTAAATGACACAGTAGTGAAGAAGATGTCTGAATTTGTTCTGCCACATTATTTCCGTGTGGCTTCTGCTGGGAATATATACATCACTACTTGTTTCAAATGGATTTGTGCAATCAAACGATTTGTGCATCCAAATGCACATCATCCCGTCATTACGTTGCAAAGTAGGAGTACATAATAACAGTTATACTTTCTTATGCTCAACATGTTTGGATTGTGTTCTACAGCATATTCTTCAAAATGTGTTTAAACTAGTTTCTGTTAAGTGACCTATGCTGGGAGTAGTGTATAAAAGGATGTCGACAAAGTTGCTTGAACAATAGTTTTGAAAATTCATAAAATACAAATGTTCCACAACATTCAAAATGTCTTAGGGATCTTCTTGAGCTAAATACACCAATGATGACTGAAAACAGTGTTTTAAAATATGCGTTACTTTTAAAGTTTTAAATTGTATAACTTTCTTTTCGTCGTACAATGACCATTTTATGTTATCGAAACAAGAGTTCGACAGAAACAAATTCAATATATTTTACTCTAAATGACGGGCAAAACAAATACTTATTGCACTCCCTGTACAAAATAAAACATGTTGTTACACATTTTTTTATTTTTTTTTATTTTGTCGACAATAATGTTATTATGCTCTTTATAGATTTACATTTTTCAAAATAAAAGTAAACGTTATGTAGGTAGGAAAGTATATAACCACCTCTGCTATTTTAATATGGTAAATTACTTCGTGTGATATATATAATATATGTATACTGCTTATGGAAATAGCAGCTGGATTTATGGTGCAAATAAATTGGTTTTATTATTGAATGTTTCTCGGCTTCAGTAAGTTTCTGTTATTTAAACGTTTCATTAACACTTAACTTCAAAATGTATAGCCAGATGTACCTAGTGAAAAAAAGAACATGATAGTACCATAATTTTTATATTCCAAAAAAAAAATTTCAATCATTCAATATGACATCGGCGTCGCCATCGCTGGCATCGGCGGCTTTCGGCCTTCGTGAATGGAGAGGTGGTGTCTTTTCTTTTAAATCAATCCGTCTGTTATGAACTGTCGCTGTGTTCATTCTCCGTTTATTCCATATATTTTCGTTCTTTTCTTTTCTGAATCTGTGACATAAACAGCAGCTGGTCCACGTTTCATTTTGATAATTTTATTGGTCACGACTCATTCGCATGACGGTGGCTAATCCAAATACACACATCTTGATGACGTATTTCTTGCATCTATTAACTCGGCGTAGCTAATCGAAGTCTGACGGACAATCCCGAATATTCACGAGCATGCTTTATACGGATCGTGAACGTGGGGCTAAAGTGGAAACTCCTCGTACGTGCAGTTAATTTGTTTCGATATATTGTCAGGGTCATTAGTGATTAATAAAACATAATTATAATTAAATAAAGGCATATTATTACATGAAATAATCATATTAACAGGATTATTTAATAATTGCGTACATTACAAAGATATTAAAATTCTCTAAGAATCGCTTTAACTGGAGTTATAAATAATGTTTTATTATTTCTTTTTTCTAGGTAGTCATAAATAAAAACAGTTATTGGTGCCGGTTCATCCTTTGACAGCTCCGGACCGGTAATAGTAAACTAATTGTTAAACATGTTCGCTACATCATCCTTATTACTACTAGACACGCCATTATTAACAAAGTGATCCGGTTTGTGATTTTCTAAGCGTGGTGTTCCCATTACAGTTTTAAGTATTTTCCAAGTGCTAGCAATGTCATTTATTTCTGTGCGAGTAAACTGCTATAATACTGTTTCTTAGTGGATCTGAGAATACCTGTTAATTAATTTTCATATGATTTACATCTGGTTTCCGAGATAATTGATATGGATGTCCTTTAGTAAACCACGTTGTCCTTTTTAAACTAATTGTTAATACTTTAGGTCGTACAGTTGACACAGGACAATGTTTGTTGTACATTTGAATAAAATCGTGAAGAAAGTTGTCATATGTTATATTTGCATTTTCACTACCGATAACAGTATGCCAAGAATGTTGCATTAAATCACACACTAAATGTTTTCTTCGCTAAGTTGACGAATACACTTGCTAGAATGTTCGTTCACATTACGTTTTACTGTACAATGGCACAGAGCAAACACAGGAAGATGATCACTGATGTCATTTACCGATAGACCACTATTAATCTTGATTTATTATTACAGAGAATACCAGATTTTACTATGATTTTTCTATGGTGAAAGCAAGGTAAAATGCAAGTAAGTAAGTAAGTAACTATATTTACAACGTAACAACGTAACATTGAGTTAACATACACATGTCATGCAAATGGACATGTGTTACACTGCATGGATGTCACTTGGCTAACAGCCGTCTTCCAGTAACATCATTTTATTATCATTACTCTATGATTACAATCATAACAGTCATCAAAATCATGTTAAACAACTCACTCAAATTAATCACCAGCCCACCTCCGTACTACATAATATTAAACCGGAGTATTAGTTAACATGTATTATGTGGTGTTGCTGTTGATATAATATTATGACAACGAACTGAGAAGTATGATCCATTGAAATATATGTAGATGAATAGAGAGGCGATCCAAACATTTGTACTTGGTTACCAAAGTAGTGTAAGAACGGTAATATATTTACACACAATGGTAGAGTTTCATTTAATCAGTTTAATTGCATTCTGAACATCTAGGATTTAAATAATTCACTTGAAGAAGATATGCATTTAAGTAGAAGTCACACAACATGCGTCTAAACTTTAACCTGTGTTTAATGTTTCTTATTTTTTTGTTTATATTGTTCCAGATTCTTATGAAATTATGTTTAGGTAGCTTAGAAGAAAAATATGTTCTAGGTGTCTCTTTAACAAGAAGGTTGCAATGTCTGGTTATTCTTATACTTTTGTCTAGAGTCTTTTTGATCGCAAAATTTGTAAACGACTTGGGTAATAAATCATGTTTACAGTCATACGTAAATAGTGAGACCTGTAGTTTATATACATATGACATTTTTTGTATTTTGTCTGACTTAAATAAAGGATCAGTATGACTCCTATATCCTTTTTTTTATTAATTATTCTTCAGGTACGGTTATGTCAAATTTCTTTGTGTTTCCATTGCCCCATGCTTGTATACCATGTGTTATGTGACTGTGAATTAAAGTGTAATATAATGATTTTAATTATTTATATGGTAAACAATATTTCCCTCTATTTATTGCAAAAATAGCTC
The DNA here is from genome assembly GCA_963995525.1 of Escarpia spicata. Classification (NCBI taxonomy): domain Eukaryota; kingdom Metazoa; phylum Annelida; class Polychaeta; order Sabellida; family Siboglinidae; genus Escarpia; species Escarpia spicata. Next base: position 44,126,835 of record OZ023211.1, on the reverse strand, counting down.
TAGATATTTTGGAACTAACTATATTGATGTGCTCTTTCCATGTTAGATGCTTATCTATATACGATCCCAGGAATATAACAGATTCATCATTTTTATATTAATAATAATAATACACATTTATTTCAGACATCAAGGTACATCATAGCATACAGTACGTCCATAGTAAAGTAATTGAATACGTGCATAATTATAAAAAGAATACCCAATAATGAGTTAAGCACAACTACAAAATATTATATAGTGCACCTATCCATGTTGTGTGTAAGGCAGAAGTGCTATATACATCACTGTTAAGAGTGCACTGTACAATTAAGCTGGTGGAAATAGATAACCTGCTCATTAAACTGTAAATGCATTTTCTAATACGAGTGTTACAACTGTCAACAACCGCAGTGGCACACATGATACTTGCACTGCATCTCGTTAGACAGGTTGTGTAAGATCCTGTATACAATATTGTAAGATACAATGAAATGCTGAAATGACAACTTTCTATATTTAACCCATAATGAGCACAAATACACATTACTACAATAGCAAGAGAATAACTTATTTAACTTGCTTAGAACATAAATAAAATGTTCTAAGCAAAACATTGCACTTGCCATAAAGGCTTCCTTGTTTAGCTTTTATATCAGCTTCATCACACAAAGTATCACTTATTATATGACCAAGATACTTATAGGACCTGGTCACATTTAACAGAGTTTCCCCCAACAGTATATCTGCTACCTGACCTATCTTCATAGTATCAACAAACAATACTTGAGATTTTTGACTGTTAAACAAAATATCATTATTGCAACCATATGAATAGCTTGCATTAATAAGCCTTTGTAAGCCCTTGGCTGAGGGAGTTAGCAACACAATATCATCTTCATACAATAGGTGATTAATGATGGTGTTACTACTACAACAACCCACTGGTAGCCTCGAAAGTGACACACTGAGGTCGTTAATATATACATTAAACAATAATGTGGATAGCATACCACCCTGTCTTACACCATTGTTGACAGAAAAGAAGTTAGAGAATACTGAGCCCCATCTTACACACAATGACTAATTGCAATACCACTGACACATTACTTTTATCATCCAACTGGGAACACCAAGCTGGAGTAGTTTGGAGAATAGCTTCACCCTGTCAAAGGCCTTCGATGCATCCAGAAAGACTACATACACACAAGAACCATGTGTTATATAGTATCTTATGAGCTCTTTTAGCAAAAATACACACATTTCTGTACCATGTTTCGGTTTAAAACCAAATTAATTACATGTAGTTTGCAACCAAGTCTGCATACGACTATAGAGTACTTTTTCAACAACCGTTGTGAATACATTCGATAAGCATATCTGTCGATAGTTATTCTTATCACTGATACGTTTATTCTTATCCTTGATGATAGGAACAATTACAGATTTTAGCATCAATTTAGGTACGTACCCATGGATTAGAATTGCAGACATTAGTAAAGACAGTAACGCTGGTAGTTGTCGACTAGCAAATTTTATATGTTCACTACTAATATTGTCTAGTCCAGGGGACTTATTATACGAGAGGTCCTTAATAATTTCCTCAATTTCACACGCCTTGACAATCAGAGTCGGATCAAAAACAGAGTTGTCCCTACATAGATCGACATGCATTTCTTTGCAACTACTACCTTTCACCATGTTATAAATGTGGCTGTAGTGCTCTTGCCACGTCACACTTATATTTTCATGACCTTGGGCATTATCCTCATTATTAGGTAACTTAATTTTACTGTTCATAGAGTTTTTTATTTCTCTCCAGAAAGCTCTGTCATTTTTTTCACACATCTTTTCAGAAATTTTATCAGCAATGTTCGAGCTTTTCCTTTTTTTCACATCCTTAGAGCATGTTTGAACTTAGCCCTAGACTGCTTCATTAGATCAAACATAACCCCCTGCCTAGGCTTCCCTGACTGCTTCCATAGAAGATAAGCATCTCTAGCAGCCCATGCAAATCTTTTACCTGGTCGTTCCAAACAGGTATAACAAATGTTCTATATTTGTGTTTGTCTTTCACCAGATTCTCACTGGAATCAACTAACACCTTTATAATGTCCTCATAAAATACGTCAATGTCATTTTCATGACTATACTGCAGGCAATTCGGGTTTTCACACTTAACACCACCAGGTATAATAATATAACTGAAACCACAATTAGTACTTCTATCATAATGTTTAATTCTACTAGGGGAAAGTGTATCCCAATGTACACGCGGTTTTAGATCATCCGAGTGTTCCTCTCCATACTCTGGCAGGAACTAGCCTAGACACAAACACTGAAACAAATCGTCCGGATTATGCTTTCAGTGCTAATACTCGTCCTGTACCAATGACCACTTTTGGCCTGTTCTTTGGCATTCATTTCCGAGACACTAAAGTGAAACCTTCGGTGACCTTCCCAGTCGGGTCACTGTGTCTGCTCTCATCATTGTTGTGTACATGCGCCTCAGTTGTAGGGGCTGCTGAACACTGATCATTCTTGGTCTTCTTCACAAGCTGAGATGGCTTTGGCCTTGTTTTCACTGGCAGATCACAATCTTGGAAGCGAGATTTCTTCGTTTCCGAAAGTAAGGGCAAATTGGCCACCAAGGGCACAGGTTTTTCCACTGCTGTGTCACGTTTCGACCACGGTGAATCACGCTGAAGAGCACTTGCCTGTTTGCACTGCTGGCTGTCTCCTCTCATCTTCGCCATCTCAGCACGCATGCCGTGGAATTCATGCAGCAAGTTGGCACAGTCTATGTTGTTCATGTCAAGAGGTGGCAGATATGACAAGTCAATGGCGACAAATTCAGGGAGCCCCCTGCTGCTGTAGCACTTGTGGAAGACCAGGATAATATCTTCCATCTTGTTCTTGTCCTTGCTTGGACCTTGTCTTAGCTGGTGCCTCACACCCAGGTCAATCACCGCGGCAGAACTGAACAATATTCGTGTGGCCTATTCGATCACCTTGGTGTCGTAGAAGTCCACGCACAACTTTACAAGTGTGTCATGGACGATCAGATCCATCTTATTGAGCACGTAGCACAGGAGCTCATTGCGTATTACCGACTTCGGGTAGTCTGGAATAATACTCGCAAACCCGGTTTCAGCCTCATGGACATCATCACAGCTTCGGAGCTCGTTGCCGTCGGCACTGGGCTTGTCAATCCGACCCTCACAGGCCGCTCTGTTGACGTATTCGCAGTCCTGACAGAGACAGTCGTCAAATATCCTCAGGGTGACACCGGCACGATTCCGGTCATAACCTGAGCACTTCTCTTTTCTGGTCGAAGTCATTTCCTCACATGCGACGGTGGGCGATAACACAATGCGATAACACAGGAATGTCAAATTTGTTTGTCTGTACACTGCTCACCAACTTTCTTACAAGCGTCAACATCAGCATGCGCGTATTATACATCAGTTGATCTCATCTTCTGCTTGTGGTACATAACCATTTCAAGCTGTATTAAAACAATATCACAAATAAAAACGAGCGTTCGAAATAACGCATGTAGTCCGAACCGGAAGTATACCTTGTTATACTTGCCAACCTGGCTGATGACTTCATTATTTATTTTTATGCTATTGTTTACTATGTAGTTTGTATTTACAAGACTACAAACACAGAAATGTGTCTTTTTGACGTTCAAGCACAATTTGTTAGCACACAACCAATTGTATAATTGTTTTAATTCGTGATTCACTTTTATAACTAAATGTTCGATATCATATCATGATTGGTAAACGGTGGTATCATATGCAAAGGATAGCAAGTTTAGAGAACTAGAATGCATTATGTCATTAACGTAAATTAGAAAAAAAACAAGTCCTAGTATGGATCCTTGTGGTAATCCATGTGTTCTGTTGATCAGTGGAGATTTGCAATTATTTATTTCAATATATTGTTTATGATTAGAAAGGTAATTGGCAAACCATCTATTACTTATTCCTCTGATTCCATAATGATTTAACTTATAACAACAAAATGTCATGGTTAATTGTATCAAACGCCTTAGATAAGTCGAGAAACACAGCCAATGTAATATCTTTGGTAGTTTTGTCATTTGCATCTGCTGTCTTTAAGTAAGTGCAATATTGGGTGTAGAGTGGAATGTTTCGAGCGAAATCCACATTGATGTTTATACAGTATATTATATTTCTCTAAATATATTACTAATATGTTACATACTATTTTTCCATTATTTTAGAAAGTTTTTGTAAAATACTTATTGGTCTGTAGATATTAGACACACTAATATTTCCTGATTTCTAAATTGGAATTACTTTAGCGATTTTTTAATTATCAGGTACAACACCAGTAACAAAGGAATCATTTATGATGTGCACAAGTGGGATTGCTATTTCCTCAATAGTCTGTTGTACAAGTTTTATAGATAAACTATCGAAGCCTTCAGTGCATTTAGTTTTTGCATTACTCTTTTAATTTCGTTTACATCACTAGGTTGCATGAAACAAGTTTACAGGATAGTCTTTTATGTGCGCATGAAATGAGGCTGTAGAAAGAGGTATTGAATCATTAACTGATTTACCCATATCAGCAAAGAAGTGGTTAAAATCTTCAGCCATAAAAGTCGAATTTGATACTTTTTCTCCTTTTACAATGACATTTCTTTTTTTTATTAAATACTGCCTTCCTCAGTATGGTCCATGCATGTTTCTTTGATGCTATGTTTTCGTTCTTCGAGTATTTCAGTATAATACTTAGTTTTTGCTGCTCTTTTGATCTTACTAAATAGTCTACAATATACCTTATGATCATTCTCTCTCGCTGGATTGGGCTTGTTTAGCTTTCTGCGGAGTAATTTGTTTTTGTTTATAATGCCAGATGTTACCTAGGGTTCTCTTTTAATATATTTACTATTTCCTCTGATAGTTTTAACTGGGCAGGATATTTCACAAAGTGATATAATCTATATATATTAACATTAATTTGTTGTATGCTTCATTTGCATTGCTAGTAGATGGGGCAGAGGAATAGTCAGCCACAGCTAAAAGACTCGTAAATTTTAAAATGTTGGTAATTTTTAACTGGCGTTTTTGTTTATATGCTATGTTTTGTGTAGCAGGTATACCATATACTAAATGAAATATTCCAAAATGGTCATTCGTGTCTGTAACGATAATCTTCGATTCATAGATTTAACAAGATTTAACAAGATTGCCATCCAGAAAATTACTCTGGATGGCAGTTGGACAAGGAAGCCTTTTGGCTTATCGAGAGTCCAATACTTTTTATCTACATGTATCCCGCCTTTTTAAGGTGTGTGTCGATTTTATTTTTAAACATATTCACGCTACTAGCACCAACACAATCAGGAGATAATCTGTTCCATTCATTTACAGTCCTTTGTGAGAATGAGAACTTTCTTATATATAATCTACACTGCTCCTTTACTAATGTAGCTTCATGTCCTCTGGTCCTTCTATCTTTCTTAACTGAGAAAAAACAATTTCTATCAATATTTTCATAACCATTCAATATTTTAAACACTTCTATGTGATCTCCTCTCAATCTCCTGGTCTCTTGTGTTGTTAAACCACATTCTTTTAGGCGTATTTCGTAACTAAGATCCCTCAGATTTGGTATCATTTTAGTCGCTCTCCTCTGTACTCTTTCTAGCATATCTATGTCCTTCTTGCGATATGGCCTCCATGCTCATACCCATAGTTGGGGTATGTATGATTAGAATATAAATGGTCAATAAGAGTTGCTGTAGCAGGTGTTAACCGTGTTGGTTTTGTTATGTGTGCAATATATCCTTGTGCTATTACATTATCTATAAAATCATTAGTTTTGTTGTACCACAATTTAGTAAATTAATATTATAATCTTCCATCAGGTACGCTACTTTATTTTCATTTGAGATTCTGTCTTGGCTGTCTAACATGAATAGATCAAGATCTGCACGTGGATGAGAGTTGGGACGATAGATTACACCCACAATGATAGGTTTGTATTTCTTAGGTTGAACTTCAACAAAAATGGACTCAAATACATCAGGGATCAATATTGACAAGTCTTAAAGTCTTAAGTTTAAAATAGGTATATTTTTTGACAAATGTACAGGCCAACTCCACCATGCCCATCGTATGTATTTAGTTTTGTATTGAATAGTAAATTGTGATACCCATTTATTTTATAACGTAAAATATATTAAACTTTAAAAAATTTAGTGAGATCTCAATTCTTGAAGAGAATCCCAATGAGTCTCCAAACTACGGCAATTGATGCAGAACATTGATAAAGATATGTTATCTGCTTTAAATGCTTAAGAAAAAACTCAACTGCAGTAAAATATTTACAATCATATGTGTTAAGAGAAAATGGAGAATCATCATACTTTTCATTTCTAATGTGTTTGGTTTAATTGAATACTGTTTGTAAGTCAAAGCTTTTATTTGTTTGGATCCGGCTAATATTAATAGATTCAGCCATTTACAAATGAATTAGGGTACATTATAGTGATCCTTTCAAAGTTCGTTGACAAAAAATTATAAAAACATTCAAAAATAAGTACATAAATATAACTATTCCACTATGAATGCATATCATAATATACATCATAAGTACATATCCATTGAACAGTCGTATACATACAAGTAACGATAAACACCTTGATATTAACGATTATTGATATTAATTCTTAATGGCAGAAGACCTGAATGAGTATTTTAGTTCAGTGTTTACCAGGGAAGCTGCCAATACCAGAGGCTAAGTTCAAGGGGCAGAATCAGACTATTTAGGACAGTTAATTCTAACCCCGGAAATGGTAGCTAAGAAAATTAGGGCCATGAAGGATAATAAATCACCTGGAGTGGATGGGATTCCGCCCAAACTACTGTTGGAAATTGTAGAACAAATTAACAAATTACCACTTGCAACAGTTTTCAACTTGTCATTACAAGAGGGAGTTGTTCTTTTAGAATGGAAAGAAGCAAACGTTATACCGTTATTTAAAAAAGGTTTCAGAAACAAGTAAGATAACCACAGACCAGTGAGTTTAACGTTATTGATTTGCAAATTATTAGAAAGACTAATTAAAGATCACACGGTGGATTTTCTTGTTAAACATAACTTGTTAAACCCATCTCAACATGAGTTTCTAAAAGCGAGGTCATGCTTAACAAATATGTTATGTTTTTGGAAGATATCACTAAATGGGTAGACGAGGGAGCACCAGTAGATATCATCTACTTCGATTTTCAGAAAGCTTTCGACAAAGTGTTACTGCTTAAACTAAATGCCCATGGCATAGGACATAGTTTAATTAACTATAGAAAAATGGCTGATTGGCAGAAGACAACGGGTAGTAGTTGATGGAGAGGTTTCAAACTGGAAATCAGTTTTGAGTGGGGTACCAGAAAGGTCAGTACTGGGACCTATATTATTCTTAATATATATCAACGATTTGGACAATGATATAACACAGCAATATGTTGAAATTTGCGGATGATAAAAAAAAAATTTGAAGGATTAAACGTGATGGAGATAGACAACATTTACAAGATGATCTTGACAGGTTGATGAAATGGTCTGGAAAATGGAAAATGTTATTCAATTTTGGGAAATATAAACACCTCCGTACAGGACATGGGAACGAAGATGTACAATATACAATGGGAGGTTCTGTAATAAGTACTACTGTAAAAAAGGACTTAGGGTTAACCATTAGTGCTGATATGAAGGTTTCAGAGCAGTGCCGCTTCAAAGGGAAATCAAATCCTTGGATTAATTAGGCAAACATAATGTATAAGGAAAAGTCTTAATAATACCGTTGTATAAAATAATAATTAGGCCTCATTTAGAATATTGTATTCAAGCATGGAGGCCATATCGCAGGAAAGACATAGATATGTTAGAAAGAATACAGAGGAAAGCAACTAAAATTATACCAAAACTGAGGAATCTTAGTTATGAAATACGCCTAAAAGAATGTGTTTTAACAACACAACACCAGAGACCAAGAGATTGAGAGGAGATCAGATAGAAGTGTTTAAAATATTGAATGGTTATGAAAATATTGATATAAATTTATTTTTTTCTCTTTAAGAAAGATAGAAAGACCAGAGGACATGAAGTTACGTTAGCAAAGGAGCAGTGTAGATTAGATATAAAAAAAGTTCTGATTCTCACAAAGGACTATACAGGAATGGACCATATTATCCCTTGATTGTGTTGGTGCAAGTAGCGTGAATATGTTTAAAAATAAAATCGACACATACCTTAAAGGGGCGGGATACACGTAGATTAAAAAGTATTGGACCCTCGATAAGCCAAGAGGCATCCTTGTCCATCTGCCATCTAGAGTTAATTTTCTGGATGGCAATCTTTTTAAAATCTTTTTAAATCTTATTAAAAAATCTTGATTAACCAAAATAGTGCATATTTAATTGTTGAATCAAAGAGTAAGTAGAAATAGAGATCGCATGGATTTCTATCAGAGAACATAACAAAAAAAGAAAAGAAAGACCACCTACGGGGGAGACGTAAAAATAAGAGAAAACAATGAATCTTTGTGGGCCGGTTTGCTAGTTAGCATATAAAACATACTAACCACAATTGACTGCAAATGATTCAGTAATCGCTGCCTTTGACAGTGATAACATAATATAACATATATAAATATCTGATCTCCCGACAATCATACTATCATATGCCACTTTGAAAGGTTAAAGGCAGCTTTGAATGATAATACAAAATCTCATAATTATAGAATCAAGCAATATTACAGTAGAAACATATGTTGAAATTAATATATTGCAGTGTATGGCCCGATAATCATGATATCACATGCCGACTTAGAAAGTTGAAAGGCACAGTAATAGCAAATTTGTTTCAAAAAATATCAAAGTATCAAAAAAAAAAAAAAAAACCTTAATTATTAAATAATACAATATTACAATGGTAACATAATAGATAGTAACTAGTACATTACAGTCTCTGGCCCGATGATTCAAAGGCACAATGGTGACAACTTTGAAAGATTAAAGATTATTTCAAAATAAGATTTTCGGGGAGACTTAAAATACCCCCTCATAATTATAGAATAATGCGATAGTACTGTGATAGCATAATGTATTGTAACTAACATGTTGCAGTCTCTGGCCGGATAGTCATAAACATCAGGTGTCATTAAGAAGGTTAAAAAGCATAGTAGTAGCGACTGTGAATGTTTAAAAAGCCATAATAATTATATCATAATAATAATAATTATTATATAATAATTATATAATAATAATACAATAATAATACAATAATACAGTGATGACATAGTAAGTTGTAACAAAGATATGTTGAATTATCTACCCCGATAATCATAGTATTTAACTTGAACAGTTCAGAGGCACAGTAGTAGCAACTTTGAATGATCGGAAAATATTTCAAAATAACGTCCGGAGCCGCTCAGTATGTATTTAAGTCTTCTGGTCCCAATAATGTTGTTACACAAAGATCCGTCTAATATATGTCCAGTTCCTTTGCTGAAAAGGTTTCTTTTAATATTCCCACGTTTGTTTTAACAAGAACCCTTCCTGCATATGTCTAGCAATCAATAATTTTCTTTTTCTTCTTGAGGAATCTTGCTTTGGAAGCAAGTGCTGCTCTCTTAGACGTCAACTCTTCGTATATGTATATCTGTTCGTCCAGATGGTACTGGTTATGGTTCTTCAGTTTGGTGCGTTGCCGGTACACTTCATCTCTCACCGCCTCACTACGAAAACGCACAATTATTGTCCGTTTTGGGGGCGTCCACGTTCGTCGGTCTTTTTACCAAGGCAGTGACTTCTTTCCAGGTCTCTGACACCAATGTCTTCTAACCCCAGTTTCTTTATTGTGTTGATGACTAAGTTGTTTGTGACTTCGTCTGATGTCTCTGGAATGCCGGAGATGCGGAGGTTCGGACGACGTTTCCACCCAACTCCTCCAGCGTTTGCACCTTTTTGGTGAGTACAGTAGCCTCTTTCTCTAGCTTTTCAAGGCGCGCGCTCAGTTTCAGGGCGAGAATGTCTGAGATTTGTTCGGCGACGTTCGCGACAAAATGTTCATCTGTCAAAATGTCCATTACCTTAGCCATAGTAGGGTCGTCGCTAGCTGGGCTGTCTTTGCGCGGCCTCGACCCCGTGCACGTCTTCGGCGACTTCCGTCCCATCGGTGATTGTTTTTTGTCTGTGCGCGTGATGCTGTATAGGCGAGCTGGACTTTGGTTATGCGGTTGGGGCTAGTCATCACGCATCATTTGTCTGGGCGTTGTCTGGGAGATAATTCACCAAGTAGGAACACTTTTTAATCAATGTCTCTTCGGGACTTCGTGCAACATCTTCACGGCGTTTTAGTCACATTACACTGACGTACTAAACGCTTACCTTAATTGTTCTGCCCATGTTGAGAGCGGGTCAATTCAACTGCCGTGTTAAAACGTGTCTTTCCTCAACCCAAAACAATCCACGTTACCAGCTAGTGACCATTGATGTTGTCCAATGGTTTATATACTATGGTTTACTATAATGCACCATGATTTACTATGGATGTATCATGGTTTACCATAATAAACTGTAGTACATTTTTAGCAAGGCATGGGGGTGCCTGGGTGTGTCTGGGTGTGGTGAGGGTACCTGGATGTGCCTAGTGGGTTCAGGGTACAAAGCCTTTAGAACAACGATCCTGGTGACCAAATACCACGCAACACACGAACTAACATTTTTCGTTCGTTAATCGGCACTCGTCACAAGAATGATTGGGCATCGGACAAGTTCGTTGACATTTAACCATGAAAATAAACACTATTGGACTCAACACATTTATAACTGATACAACTTTTGCGACGCCTTCGCCTGTTGCAATTTTATCTTCCTTATCATGCAAACATCGACCCCCATCTAAGCTCCTCTTCCTGTATTCCATTCCTGGTATGGGCACCATTCAGCCCATTTTAGTTCTTCGCTGACAGTCTCTGGTCGCGGATCCTCATTATCGGATCATTTGATTTAAGGGGGAAGGGTGGAAGCGAGAGAGGGAGGGAGCGACGGATGGAGGAAAGGAGGTAGGGAGTGAGTGAGTGAGTGACTGAGTGAGTGATAGAGAGAGAGAAAGAAGAGAGATAAGGGGAGAGAAGGAGAGAGAGAATAGAGGGGAGGGAGGGAGGACGGGAGAGAGAAAAAGGGGGAGAGAGGGGGAGAGAGAGGGGAGAGAGAGAGGAGAGAGAGCGGTCGGAGAGAGAGAAGGGGAGAGAGAGGAGAGACTGAAAGGGAGAGAAGAGAGAGAATGGGAGGGTGGGAGAGAGAGGAGATATAGGGAAGGGAAGAGAGGCAGAAGGAGGGGGAGAGAGGGGAGGGAGGGAGGGAGCAGGGAGGGAGGAAGGGAGGGAGAGGTATGTGGATAATATTAATATAGCCAAAAATTAATGTAAATATTGACAATGCTAACCTCATTAATTCCTAGTCTCCAGCCCAATTGTGCATCAGTAAGTCACCAGTTCCACCTGTGGTGTAAGAGAGATAGAGAGAGAGAGAGAGAGAGAGAGAGAGAGAGAGAGAGAGAGAGAGAGAGAGAGAGAGAGAGAGAGGAGAGGGAGAGAGAGAGAGAGAGAGAGAGAGGAGAGAGAGAGAGAGAGGAGAGAGAAGGCTTACATCACCAGTTCCACCTGTGGTGTAAGAGAGATGGATATCAGATGTTAGAATAAGACGTAACACAATCAAAAGTTATCCGAACCCAACTTCCAAATGATATATTGCCGCCATTTGTATTATGAAGTACTGCCACCTGGTGCTCAACTATTAAATTAATAATATATATGACGCCATCTGGGGTGCAAATTGACAAGAAGATTGGGTATTGGCGGATTTTTCATTACTCCGCGAAGGATAAATCAGGCAAATTGCTGCTAAATATCCTTCCGCTTATTAAAATCATCTAGAAATCCACCATTTTACAGTTAACACTTTCTACAATCACACCTGGAAAATCTGACTACTCAAATGTCCTTACGTCAGAACAGGTGAATTTTGTTTTAAAAAAATTATCACAAATACACTGCACTTTTCTTCGTAACCAAGCAGAAAGTCTAACTGAAGCATGGCCCGTAATTGTGGGCCCCTGTACTAGTAGCTCCACGTGGCGGACAAAAAGAAACAAAAAGAAAGAAAGACATGTATGTATACCCACTGGGCAATTGTGGTATATTTTTAGGTTGCCAGTGAAAGACCATTTTGCGTCTAATTCCTTACGTAAACATGTAGACGTCTGATAGATGCCTAAATTAAGTCTTTTTAAACGTCATCCATCAGACCAAAAATGAACTACTAAAAGATGTCGTGTGCCCGCTGGGTAGCAGTGATGTCTGGAGCCAACTAAATGACATTTTAGTAGTTGTTTTCATTTTTTCTGCATTGTGTGCTTGTCTAATTGGAAAATTTAATCCTGTTGTAAATTGTGCTATTTTTCTCTGAAGCTTAGAATTATACCTATTTGTTTTTATAAATTATTATTCTATCAATAATTTTATGAACAAAATTTAAACACTTAATTGCATCCTTCTAAAAACATACTACCGTTTTAATGTAATAAACAATATATTAAACTACAGTGTTTTTGCGGAATATTTTACCATGTTTTACCATAGTAAATACTATGGTATACTATAGTTAACAGTTCATTTACTATGATGAATATCACGTTTTACCATGGTTTATTACAGTGAATACCATATTTTACTATGATTTACTATGCTGAAATCATGTTAAAATGCAATATACTATGACTTACTACAATTCACCATGATTTACTATGGATGTATCATGGTTTACCATAATAAACTGTAGTACATGTTTAGCAGGGATGCACTTAACGAGTCGAATATTGGCACTGTCAGCAGGACTGTTCGTTTTCACGAAGATCTGGCAGTTGACTGGATTTTGCCTTGCTGTCTCAGCAGACGGGCGGCTTTCGCGAAGTTCGCTTGCTTTGCCGTCAAGTGTTTGTTTACGTAAACGTTGGTGCCACGTAGTTTCTTGCACCATTTCAGAACGTTCACCTTAGATTTTCTGTCGGAGAAGAGTACAATAATACGTGGCGGTGCGGTGGTTTGGTGTTGAGTCGTGTTTGTCGATGCAGATCTGGTGCCCGCACTGAGAGTGTGACAAGCAGAAATTTCTTTTTTGTCGATGTTGATACCCTTCGAACTGAAGAACTTCACGACTTTCTCTTCCAATGTCGCCAGTTTTTCTTACGGTGCTTCCGCGTCGGAGTCTGCGTTACTCGCTGTTGCCGTTGCCTTAGCGTACGTTTGGTCTTTAGTGACAAGTCCAGTGATAATGATGTCATCGATTCTGAAGTATTGCTGAAGGTCTTCAATTCTCGACTCTAGTAGGAAGATTTGCTTGTCTTTTTCGTCGTTGGCACGCTGTAACAGTTTAACTGTTGTCAGCAGGCTGCCAGTTCCTTTTGGAATGTCGAAATTCCAGCAATGCCATGTTTGATGTCAGCGAATGGTTGTTTAATTTCAGCTATATCGGTGGTTTGCTCAGGTGTGCTCTGTTTTCTGTTTTTATACATCGTGATGTGCAGAGTACGTAGGTGCAAGGATGATCGCGCGCAGCATGTATGATCGGTCTAAGCGAAGGCGAATAGGTGTCGGTGTGTTGTCAGGTGTTTCTTTACATCCGGGTTGGCGAAGAAGGCGGGAAATACTATTTGATATCGGACAGACTCAGATGCCCTTTTTACCTAGCCGACTGCGCCATTCGGATTGCAAGGTCAACCGTCAGGTTCCCCGTGTCAGCTTTCGTCTACTTGCCGAGTGATCGTTAGGAAGCCTCTCAAAAAACGCAAAAAAACGACACATTATGCGGACGACCAAAATCAACATTATAACAGCTAACGCCACCTGGTGTACGCCTCAGGCCCCCAATATTCCTCTCGTTTGAAGGGTATACATTGTCTTGACGGGCGTATATTCTGTCCTACCCATAATTACGTTATAAAGTGCGTGTATGCAGACCTTACTATATGTTTGTTACGACAGGCGTGTATTGTGACAAACCCCAACGCGTGATTGAAATTACGATGAGGACGCATTCTATCCGAGATGGCTGCCCTCCGCAGTTACGTGTCCAAAACGAGGCTTCCACGTTAATACATGTGAAAAAACTATTTTCTTCAGTCGCTTCCAAAACATCCGGATCTCGGACCTTCTCTGATGTCAATACTTAAGATGAGTAGCCACTTTTCCACATAAATAAGGAATGTATAGACAGTCTTAGAGTGACATACTGAGATCTTCAATCTATTAAAATATGATAGTAAGTGTGATACGTGTTTGCGTCATACATGTATACACTTTCTTAAAACAGCTTAAAATGGTAGTTTAACTCAGAATGCAACCTCAAAAAATGCAAACGAACCGATGTTACCTAAGCCAGTACAGTGAAATGAAGAAGGATTTAGAATAAAGAAAATATAGCACATAGCCAATGTTCATAGAAATATAACATTATGAAGGTACACCAAGTATAACTAAACTGTAGTACACAGGATTTTTTTTATAAATGAAAGAAATTAGTAGTAGTAAGTCGCGTGGTTTAAGTTATATGGAATCCGTTATCCGTTATCCGTCGGTGGAAGGTGGAAATGACATCACTTCCGGTGGAAGGTCAAATATCTAGGTCAACGATCAAGTTGTGCCATCTGGCGAATAGGTCATGAGTTATAAATAGCGCTCCCTGGCGAACATACCATGAACTACAAACAGCGCCCTTGACGGATACTTGGTGACTAAATACAGTACTGATTATATTCGTGCCTCTTATTTTTTCTATTATAAAAATAGGTCATTGCACAAGCGCAATGGTGTCTTTTCTTATGTCGCATACGTGGTGGACCATTTTTAGGCATAGCGCTCCTTGGTGTATTTTCTTATGTCGCATAGTCAGTGAACCATTTTCAGGAATAGCGTTCCTTGGCGTGTATATTTACAAATAAAATTAGGTCAAATGCTTACAACTAGGTACTGAACTAGAAAATAAGTCAAATTATTATAATTTCGGTTACTGTCAAAAGGTCAAGGTCACGAGAGATCCTGTGGAATAGGTGGTTAACTAAATAAGAAGTTAAGTAGCGCCCCTTGACGGAAAATGTGCGAGAGACTTAAATTCGTGTCTCTTATGGTGTGAACAACAAAAATAAATGTTTTGTTGAACAATACTTTCTACTCTGCCGTCCGGGCATGTATTTTCTATACTGAAGTTCGTGCTTATTCCGCACGCTCACGTGACCTTTATCGCCTCTCTTCATTTATAAAAGGTCAGCGTCTGCTTTTGTGGTCATTATATCTTACATTTTGGAAGATGAACAACATGACTAGCGATAACTATGTTTTGCTGCCGACAAGGCAGCTTGCTCCGATTATGGACCCACTCGACCCCGACAATCAACCCGGACCTACGACCAACAACAAGTCCGACGACGAGTTCGACTACCAAACCAATTTCGTCGCTGTCATCAGTTCCGGCAACCAAACCAACCATCAATCCGATGTCGTCACGATGCCGATGGCGATGACGACCGCTGTCAAACGGTATGCCAGTTTCCTTTGACATGTCGTCGTCCACTGACGTTGTCGGCATGTAAATCCAACGATCTGAGCTCCCAACTAAATCCATTGGCGTGTGGACGTCCCTAAGACCACGAGCGAAGGTTTTCCATACCAACGGTTCAAACGACTTCCGTTTTCTCACCATGTCGTTCATGAGATCTACAATTTACTTCCGGGTACCGCCTTGTTTCTGTACACCATCTCGCAACGATCGTTCCAACTTATGGCGCTTTTCGTTTTATCAAGGAGTCGCCGTGCTTTCAGCTTCATGGTATTTGGAATGCTGTCGATGATTTCATTTTCGATTATTTCATTATCGTTAGCAGTTTGAACTTTGTTTTCATCTTCACTGGAATTTTTTTCGATGGTACACGCACTGGTTCCTGCATACGTTTTTTTCGGAAAGATCCTTGTACCAACTCAAAACCTGGTTATGAAGCACAACATTTTCCCTCTGGTCTATATTGCTTTGTTCTAATATGTTCGCATTTCGTTGTCGAGTCGTCGCAAAACACTTTCGATATGGTTAGCAGGAGAAGAACGTTGCGATTGAATTTAGTCCAAAATACGGAGATCAACCAGGAACATTTTCTTTGTATGCTCCATGATCAACTGAGATGGAGACATGAATGTCGAGCTTGTCGCTGGGGCCATAGGCACATGTATCATAGTAGGCATAGGGACAAGTGAATTCAGCGACGTAGTGCTGGTCGGTAGTCCACAGCGACTGTAGGCAATGTGAAGTTTCCAGTTGTCTCTAAGTGTGAAATACCTCTTGCAATGAGAGCATTGAAGTGGTGTTAAGGATGGTGTGGGCTTGCAGGCCGACATTAGAACAGTCGATAGGCTCATAATGCAAGTGTTTATTGTTCAAATGCAAACGAAATGAACCACGAGTTGAATTTTAGGCACTAACATTCTCGCTATCGGCTTAAATCACCAGCAGAAGTTCCATCAGCGAGGTGAATATAGGCTAGCAATACATACAATATATGTTACAGTTTGTTGACTGAATTGCAAGTACATTCCCTTGTCCTCCTCCTAAATGTTAGCGTTTCAGGGCGGTAGATTTGTAAATGTCTCGTCCGTTGTCTCGTCTGTTGTCTCGTCCGTTGTCTCGTACATTGTCTCGTACATTGTCTCGTACATTGTCTCAGTCGTAGTCTCAGTCGTAGTCTCGTTTGTTGCCGTATGTTATCTCGTCCATTGTCACGTCCGTTGTCACGTCCATAGTATCATGCGATGTCTCGTCCGTAGACTCATGCGATATCTCGTCCGCAGTCTCATGCGATGTCTCTGGTTCTGTCTATGTTTGGTTAAATTTCATTCATGAAAATCGTTGATCTAAGTTTGTTTCGTGTAACTCGTTGGGCTAAATTTGGTTTGTTCAACTCTTTGATTTAAATTTGGTTCATGGACGTTGTTGGTCTAAGTTTTGTTACGTTTGGTCCGTGGTATTATTCCTGTGTCTTGCATATCGTACACGAACCTTTTTAAGCAAATCGATTACCCTAATAGTGACAGTACGGATAGTCTCTCTTTAGTTGTGAAGTGTAATTCTATTAGTAAGGTTCCCCAAGTATGTTTTGCATTATACCACAAAAAAGACACAAGATAAGGTTTGCACATTGTTTTCGTGTACAACACAAACGTATTTACATGTCACATTCCATAAGTGCAAGAACCAGAGAATAGACATTGTTTCGCCATTTTGATAAAAAAATCTTGCAACCAACTCTATGCAGTTGTTTGTATATCTTGTCGGATATTTTAAAACTGTTTCTCGTGAAAATAATTTAAAGACTATTTAATCACTGCAGTTAAAATAATAGCCTAAATGACCTTATAAAAGGCATAAGACAGAGTTGTTTACAGGTCACCCTCCATTACTGTCAAGAACCATTTGTTTCATAGTGTTTCGCCACTGTTCCGAAACGGAGTCTTGGAACCAAGTATTGATATTACACAACTGATCAGATGTCACGTCGGACAGCTTCACACCTGCGTCTAACAAAATTGTATTCGTGTACAACACAAAAGAAAGTTACTTACAAGTCACTCTCCATTACTGTCAGATCCATTTGCTTCACTTTGTTTCGCGATTGATCCGAAAAAGTGTCTTGCAACTAATTTTTGATACTACACAACTCTTTGGATGTCACATCGGATAGTTTAAGACCTGCCTCTAGTAAAACAGTCAAACAGTCTTTAATCACTGCAGTTGGATTAATGGCCTGAACGGCCTCGTCAAAGTGCATGTAAATTAGAATGTCATCAGGTAACATACAATCGTGATGAAATTGAATAGGAACGTCAATCTCGCAGCCGGGGCTTTGACGTTTTGAGAGTTCAACGACGCCACATGCTATGTGACGTGCTAGCGTCTTCTCCATTTCGGTGACAGGAAAGTCAATGGTAAAGTTCGGGCCAGCGGCGAGAGGAGCGGAAGTTGTGGCATCGGCGGTGTCTGTAGAAGTTGTGACATCGCCAGAAGCGGAAGTTGTAACAACGGCAGGGTCGGTATAAATTGTGACATCGTCAGGAACGGAAGTTGTGACATCGGCAGGGATGGCAGCAGAGAGAGGCTGAAACAGGGTACGGACTTTAGTGTACCACCTCCACGTGTGTGACGTTGAAGTTTGTAGAGGTACCTCTCCCAGTTTTCTTTATGATGGGGGACACACGTGTTCCTGTCAGAGAGTTCAGTTTGTAAGTCTGCATCGTTTCGTCCAAAACAGTAAACGTGTCGGCATCCACGTCTAGGAGAGTGGCCATAGACTGGTCGAATAAAGTCAACCATATACATTGACCATAACATATTTTACACAGGCAGCCATTATAACCTTGTCGCGGCCATTATAACTAGCGTATATTTATTAATACCTCGTCAAAGATCTAATGCAGCAATATATTTAATATTCACCGGAACAACATTTCCCATGTAAAAATGCTAGCTCGAAAATCCCACACATTACACCAAAATGCAATTTTTACAGGGCCTTGTTCAGTAATTGTGGACTTACGCCAGATGATCTGAGGTTCCTGAGGATAATTGAAAAATTCAGGCGAATAACCAAATAGTGTGGCTGTTATGTAGAAAGGCAACAGTACGTAATACTGGCAAATTTTAATTCGATTCGTTACGCAACCGGAATAATACGTATATGACGATGTTGATGTGTCTTGCTTCCGTTCATAGTTGATGCCTCATGCCGTGACCTATATCAGTTACCGACAAATGTTGCTCTGCTTTCATTCGCAGCATCTCTTCGCGTCCTGCTGCCACGAAATCCTCGGGTGGGAACAAACTGAAACAATGTATGTACACGCAACCCAGCCGCAGCGTGGATTATTTGCATTTATGTTCGACTATTGCATTTCTCTCCAAACCCTTGCCAGCGCCATGAAATAAAACAAGAAATTTATGTTTCCCCGAAAAGCACATAGTTCCGCCTGACATATTCAAAGATATTTCATCATTATCATATTAGCTTATTTTTCAACCAGTCGACATTTTAACACACTAATAACTTCCTCGTTTACAAAACCAACGGATGCATGAGAGAGCTAGAGGGAGTCAGACGGATCTAAATGTCACGGAGATAGAGAAGCAAGCAAGAAGTGAAGAAGACAAGCGAAGCTTCAACTGAATCAAAATACCTGTGGTTAGTTTTTGAGTTAATTAATAATACCTACCACCTATCAACCCATAGACCTCAACTTCGCACAACTGCAGGTACACGTCGAGGACTCGCCGTAGTACGAACAAGAAGTGCCCTCTGGGGTAGTTTGTTCCGCACGTTATGTTGACGGTCTGACCACTGGGTACTGTTCCCGCGTAGTGAGCAGACAGCCTGTAGTCGGAGACAGCGATGGAGGGTGGAGCCCGGTCCGTTGGCGACACGTCTGTTAGGCCGATCGTGAAATTGGCAAGATGTTTCGCTGAAATGGAACCCCGCAATTATTATCTACGTAAACATCGCGGTCTTTACATTATTAATACATAGCTTTATTGTTATTAGTGTAAGTCGTAACATTATCATCATCATCACCTGCTGCTACTGCCACTGTCGTTATTGTTGCTGTAGTTGTTGTTGTTGTTGTTGTTGTTGTTGTTGTTGTTGCTATGCGTCTGTGGAACAAGAAACGGTCCGCTTACCGTACAGATATCTGTTCGTTACCACGACCAAACCGATGACGTAATTCCTAGCAAGTCGCACTCCCCACCAAGGATTGTCTTCCCGCATCGTTATAAAACAGTTGGACACTTCTGTGTCTTGGTTCCCCTCCACAACACGCTCAGCGAAGCAGGTTGGTTGGCACCACTTGTGATAGTTCCATTATGATGACTTGTACGTCTGCTGACGGAGGACCAGGTTTTCTTGCAAACCTACAGAACAATCAAGATATACGAAGAATCTCCTTAACCAAAGAAGTGACGAACAAATCAATACTAAATATATTTTATTAATACAATACCATTAGACGGATCTAACTACTCTCCGTGATAGAACCGGCTAACCCACCGCGTCATCCCTCTTACGTCAACGACGTATGCGGTGGTATGATCACCTTCAACGCATGACGTGCACTCTCCCGGCCCGTCAAATTCATAATTTTGATCCAAAGAGAACAAGGTGGCGCTGCATAAGAAGACGACCCAAGACCCGGTGGCCTGACTCCATCGTCCATGACCTGACCACTGCTGGCATTGACATTACCGCCGCCTCCCAGATGTGTCAACACCGTTACAGTTCGAGACATTCCTCAGAAATGTGATGGTACAACGTATATTATATTTGATTATTTACACTTAAACACTGAAGCCTGCATGCACAACTGTTTAGTCATTAATATAAAACATTCTGAAGAGCTCACAACCTCACACAATCACTTGCCAGCCACCGAGCCCGATCAAAACAAGCTTTTGCTTACTACCAAGTCCCGCCACACCTGGCTTCTCACATAACAACTCGTTATGTAAGTAGAACCAGCCTGACCTTCTGCAGTTTAGCCACTGCAGGCACCGTAGAACTAACACAAATTTTTGTTATAGAAGTCCACATGCTTTCGGGATTTTCAAGCCACAAATAGATATCCCTAGCGACTGCAGGCAATGAGTAAACATTACCATCGTAGTGCTCCTGCCAACGCAGTAGAAACCAGGAAAACATCATTTAATAATTGATATCGTCGCACCTGATCCTTTGTTTTTTACATACCCTACGTGGCTCTGGATTACATTATTCTCCTCAAGTTACGGAAAAATACGTTTTGACGTGTGTCATCTCTAAAATGGCGGATATATGAATGTCGGCGAATGTCAAACGTAACATTTTTGAAATCATCGTATCTTGAAAACTATATTTCAACGTTAACTAGAAGTCTCAGGGTTATGTCGTTCAGAAACAGGAATAATACGCTTTTAATGTGGTCATCTTTAAAAATTGTGTAAATTTAAATGTGAGGGTAGGCTACATCTACCAAATAGCTTTCCACAAATATAATTCAGAATGTCGCGAACCTCTTTCTTTAATATTTCAAGGTATCTGATGCCCTGCATATATCGACTACGCAGTAATAGACACGAAGGTGGTGTTGTCTCCAACATTATTCAAAGACCAGTGCTGATGTTAAGCAAACAGAAAATATACAATGCACACGTTTCAATATATATTGGTGATAGAGTGCTAATTGGAATGCAAACAAAACATGTTAATAAGTTGTTGCTACAGTTGAAACTATGATATGTACATGTTTATTACGATATCCTAATGGTACGTTTACTTCAGGCAAGATACCTAATAAATAATAGTTTTCCCCATACCCATTAAAATGATATACTAATATTGGAACTAGGGCATGTTCTGTTGCTGCACCAACTCTCTGGAATATGCTATATCTTGGTGTTAGATCAGTTGAAAATATTATACAATTTCGCGCCGCATTAAAAAACTTGCCATCATAACCACCTTAGCTCCTTAGCGTATCGATCCATCTGTTGACGTCTTTAATATGGCTTATCGATTATGATACTTACTAACCATTTTGGTTCAAAGAGCCTCTGAGTTTGGATTCCAAGGATTTAGGCACAATATAAGTTACCTTATTATTATTATTATAGCAAATCATTTCAAGGTAGCTGGTACGTGTAATAGTGCTTTTAAGATATCCATTAAAATATATATTGGTGTAGGTTGTGTAAAGTGTGAAAATGTGTAACGCAACAAACATGCTATCATTTGGAGTTGGGTATATTGAAAGCTAGAATAACCGCATTTAGTTGTATTATTTTTCCAAATGTAATAATATTGTTGGCATTCAGACAGCATTAAGGACCACCCGAGAACGTCGATGTCCGATATCAGACGAAATTACTTTCACCTGGCCTCAGATTCCAACCCCCTTAGACGAAAGTTTGTAAACATTGATATGATGACATCATTATATTATCAATATCGGTTCGAAGCGTAAAATATCAATGATCGACAATAAGCAAAATTATCTCTGTGTCACTGACCTCCCCCTCCCCAAACGAAATAATTTTGTTTGATATCGCTTCCCTTGAAACTTCCATTTTATATATTGTCATAACAACAGAGTGTAATTTGTTACCAAAGGTGGCGGGTGTCGGAAAAAACATCACCAAAAAGTTTTAAAAGTCATCTGATATTCCGGTGCACGCCACACAACAATTACGCAAGTGGTGTTCAAAATATCGTAGGCCTTTCAACTACACTACGTTAGCTAACAGAAAACAAAAGAAACGTCTGAGTTTGACAACAGTTGAAATGATAGTTTGCCAAAAAACGTGTGTCCTTATAGTTTCCGTTTTCAGGAAAAAATATTCAATAAACGTCTGTAAAAGAGAATAAATCGTCTGACCGTCTTCAGGTTACTGTGGCTGAGTCCCGAGATTCTACTGAGTAATGGCCGTTATACACCTTACGATCGTGTGGTCTGGTAGCTATCGCATGCGAGAGTACGACACTCTCGCATGTGATAGCTATCGGCCGCGGAAACGCTGTTGCTGTACACCTGACGATTGTGGTCGGTTGCGAGAGTATGCAACGACTCCATACGATATACATACATGCTACAAGCATAGGTGTTCTACTTCCGGAGGCCTTTCCTGTCTGCTATTCGTACAACATGTATCTGACCAGGTAAACAATTATAGCTCTCAGATTAGCAGCGCTTAATCTTGTTGTTTTCCGACGACGTTGTGCGGGATGCTGTCAAGAGACGACAGAGACAGACTTGGGTTCGACAACATTTGCTGGAGCGCGAATTCCAGGGAGCACACGCCAAACTCCTCCCGGGTTTGCGTGAACACGACCAGTCCGTGCATCTTAAATTCTTACGGATGCCCGGGACATTTCTTTCCAGATTTGGGTCAAATCGCCGCGACACTAAGCGTCAACGGTTGGAAACATTACAGCCGAGGGCCTTCTCGCATGCGAAGCGACCGCTACTGAATTCGGTTTTGGAATTCCAAAATAATCGGATGCGAGACCGTACGTTTGCTTACGATTTCCAAATATTTTCTATTTCCCGCTACCGATGCTCTCGTAAAGGCCCAAATCGCATACTATTTAGGCAATAATTGAAGGTGTAAAACGGCCATAACATAATTTGACGTGCAAGTGTAGATTTAACGAGTCAACAAACAACCTTACCAGTGTCTCCATTGATTCCGGTGAACGAGCCTAGGATGCCGATGAAGGCCAGCAGCACCTATCGTACAGTTGGCGACGGGGACGCACGAAGCAGTCGCGGCATGACTTGTCCTTCCGCACTGGTCCTCTCTCCTTCGACTCAATGTTCTCGGCACACTTTTCTCGGATTCTCTACGATATAAACTTCGCTTTTTTGTGATTTGAAAAACGTATGAGCTACACATCTGTGTCGTTCGACCTCCTACTGCGCTGTATCTCTTGTTTGGCTTACGTGTCGATGGTTCACCCGGCAACGCTGGAACGTAGGTGTGTGGACCAACGACTCGTCCAATCATTGCCCACTATCCACGTGCTCGAGGAATGGAACACGTGGCCACCCATTCTTGCTCAACGCAACGTTTGATATTACTCCTGCAAGTCACAGGCCCACAATTGTTGATATCTGCCGAACTGGCCGCATTAGTGGAAGACAAACATGAATAAGAAGAAGCGATACGAGATTGGAACGAGATGTTTTAAAAGCATGGGCTGAAGAATAGTCTTGATAATGGAAACTATTCATTGTTTTAAGTGTATCAAATTTTAATACTCTAAATATATTATAATTATCTAAATGTATTGAATCTTTGAGCATTTATTTTTATTATATGAAGCGCTATGATTGGTAATAAGTTACGCAAAAAGCGCTACGTCAAGAAACGGGACAATTATTATTAGAAATTATATGGTTGAACACCACAAAAACGAACTGAACATCACATTAGAGGTGATGGAGATCAGGTATGTGGGTTAGCTCTGTGCGGAATACCAAGTATACCTTTTACATATTAATTAAACTATTATGAATACTACATTTTTTAATGAGGGACAGACTATGTCGGTTTAAGATCGTATATAGCGTCGACACACCAGTATCGGTTTAAGATGAAGCCGTAGACAGAACAACAACTATTGAGGTGGCACGTTTATGAGAATCACAGGAGCAAACAGAGTGCGTGATTTGTGGAAACAGGTTAAGATACAGCTAAGCTCAGAAAGAAGAATAGTAAGAAGCAAGATATGTGTGGGATATTATGAAGCGGATCGAGATGAGCCGGCTATCAAAAGAACGGAGGCGGTGAAACGGGGAGGCAGCCGGGAAGGGATCAAATCAGTTTGTATGATGGGGAGACTAACCCAGAAATTACATAGGCATATTTCGTTTCATGGGTACAATAGCCCCAGTCAAAGCAAAAAGAAAACTAATATAGATTCCTTCTGTTTGGTGTGATGTGAATTGTGGCAATATAAGACACGCCTGAAATGCATGTTTCAAATGTTTCACATACGTATTCTGGAATACATTCTAGGCACTGATCGTAGTTACGTTAAGTAAGTAAGTATATAATTATGTAAGTACGTTTATTTAACAACGCATCAATACATCATGATAATACACAATGTATACAATTGAATGCACAATTTATTGTTGATATGCTGTTTGGGTCGTGTGGCTTTTTGTCTTTTTTCCCGTGGCCCGGTCCGTTGGCGACACGTCTGACAAGCCGATCGTGAAATCGGCAAGAAATTCCCCTGCAATGGAACACCGCAGTTATTATCTACGTAAACACTGCGAGCTATACATTATTAATACATAGCATTATTGTTATTAGTATAAATCGTAACATCATCATCATCATATACGCCATATACGCCAACAAAAGTTCGAGCTGGACGTAAATCTTTATGCGTCTGCATTTAAGTCAATCTCGCACGTTGTCACGCGTTGATCACGATAGTCAAGGATTACAATCTCAGATATCGAAGACATCGGTCATTGTGCGTCGGATCTACGGAGATATATATGTTTTTTTATAGACTTTATATACGATTTTGATTTTACTTATATTATCGCCCGTTGTCATGGCGATCGACAACGTCGTCATCAACGAACTGTTATGTTTTTATATCAACCGAATGAACATTTTGCCTCGATCTTTCCAAAACCGCATTGTTTTAGACAATTTTACATATGATGACATTGCAACTGCCAAAGACGTTTTATATGCTCAAATCTCCGTGCCAACGAAACATCGTCGTATTAAACGACAAGGGTCTGACAAGAATAGACGCAACGTCAACGACATCTCGAAACTTGACGAAATCGATCCGGACAATATTCCCATATACGTCGCTCGTGATCTTGGTAAATTGCCAAGCATTGATTTTAATCACGTAGATATGTCTACATTATCGCGTGAAATCATTATATGCAAAAAATAAACAGTGTGACACTGATGAATCCTACAGACAACTCGCTCACTCGGTGTCCGCATTGTCTTCGCAAATATCTACGCTGGTGTCGTCACTTATACCAGCAATACAACCTGTGGCCCAGCCCACTCGCACTACAACTTCACAACCCGTTGCTGCTGCTGCTGCTGTGTCAACTCCACGACCCAATTCTGCTGCTGTATCAACCTCACGACCTGTCGGTGTAGCAACTCTACGACCGGCCACTGCCACTGTATCAATATCACGACCTGCCGCTTCTGCTGTGTCAATCTCACTACCCGCCGCTGATGCTGTATCTACATCACGATCCGCCGATGCTGCTGTGTCAACCCCACAACCTGCTGCTGATGATGTGTCAACCGTTCTACCATAACCAACATCAACCACGGGTAACACCACTCCTCCACCACTGTGGACCCTGGTTGTCGCAAGAAATGCCAAAAAAACGTCCAAGTCGGCCTTCTCCAACACGTCCAAGCCGTCCTCGTCTAAATATAAACCACATACCATGACTACAGGCAACTCTACCAAGTGTGGACTCAAATGTGATCCTGTTCGACTCATATCTGCTGAATACTTCTTAACAGGATTTCACGCAGATACAACTTGTGCCGAAATTTCTACTGATGTCACAACTATGTTGAACATGAAATGCTCATGTGAACGCTTACCAACTAAACATGACTTATTCATCCTTCAAACTCTGTGTGGACATTGCTAAACCGAACTTACTCTATGATGCCAATCTCTGGCCCGCTTGAACAAAGATTGGACGGTACTTTCCGCCTAGGAAGCACACAACAGATTCGACTCACCTGTAAACTGTCAACTCCTTATTGCTTCATTTAATGCCAGAAGCATACGGAACAGTGCTTACGACGTGCTTAACATTTAAACAATTTGTGATATTCTTGCAGTGCAAGAACATTGGCTCTCCAAACAGTGCCTTTTCTATATCAATTCTGTTCACCCTGATTTCAATGCCAGAGGTATTAGTTCTATTGATTTTTTTGATGGTTTGAGTGGACGCCCTCATGGCGGGCTTTGCTTTTTATGGAGACGTTCACTCGACCCATTTATTGAACCTATAATTTACGACGATGAGAAAAGTCTCCTTGGTCTGAAAATCATCACGTCTAATGCCACTATTCTGATTCATAACGTATATTTACCGTATCAAAATGATGACAATTCCAATGAATATCAAGCTCATTTAGGCAAGATTCAGGCTATAAGCGATTCATTTGAATCGGCTAACATATTCATCATTGGGGATTTTAATGCGGAAATTAACAAGCCCAGTCTGTTTTCTCCACTTCTCAATGCTTTTATTAATCAATGTCACCTTATTCCAAGTGACATTAAGTGTCTCCCTTCTTATGCTTTTACTTATGTCAGTGATGCTGATGGCTCAAGGAGCTGGCTGGACCATGTGGTCAGCACCCACTCCAGTCACTCATCAATCTCTGATATGGTAGTTAATTATGATTGTGTCTCTTCTGACCACCTACCCTTATGCTTTACCATATCTGTCAACTTATGGTAATAATACTTCTGAAGCATCTTATGTGGGGGGCTGCCACTCACCAAGACCTTCACAACTATTACACTCAAACCAGTGTGCTTTTATCTGCCGTTGATGTACCTCGTGATGTTTTACGCTGTACCGACCCGAATTGTAATGGTGAAGCCCATCAGATACTGCTACGCCAATTTTATAAAGACATTGTTCATTCACTCAGGGATGCCTCTGAAGTAATACCTACTAAGACGCATAACATGTCTTCAAAGCACGCCGTTCTTGGTTGGAATGATATGGTCGGAGACTCCCACCAGGCTGCTTGAGAGTCTTTTCTCATATGGCGGTCTGCAGAGTGTCCCCGACACGGTCCTTTGTGTGACATAATGAAAATCAAACGTGCTCAATTTAAACATAATAAAAGACTCTGTGAAAAAATGCTGAAGCTCTTAAAGCCGAATGACTTGCTTCAAAATTATGTAGTAATGTCTTTAAAAACTTCTGGAAAGATATCAAACAAATGAACAATGCCAAGTTGCCCAATCCTAGCAATGTTGGCGGTGCATGTGGTGCTGAAAATGTAAAGAATATGTGGCTTCATCATTACCAGTCTCTAATGATGGTTGATGCTAAAGACATACAAGAAATAATTCAGGCGATGCGTACAGGAAAAGCTCCTGGTTATGACTGTATAAGTAATGAACATTTTAATATGCTAATGAAAAACTGTATGTTTATATGTCACTGCTATTCAGCAGTTTGTTAATTCATGGGTTTTTACCTGATGCTATGATGGTCACAATAATAGCTCCAATAATTAAAAACAAAGCTGGTGATTTGTTTGATAACAATAACTACAGATCTATTGCTCTTGCAACATTTGCTAGTAAATTATTTGAATCTTTAATATTATCAAGGGCTACAATTTCTACGATTTTAAAAGCATCACTCAACTGAGATGCTCATATTTATATTAAAAGAACTTTTTCGACACTACATAGTGAATGGCTCTTCTATGTACATTTATGTCACTATGCTGGGTGCCTCCAAGGCCTTCGACAAAGTGAACCACAGCAAGCTATTCACTAAACTAATTGACCGTGGCTGTCCTGCTTATATTGTGTGCATTCTGTATCACTGGTACAGTACTCAGAAATTCACTGTCAGATGGTGTCAGAGCTTTTCTTGATTTCTTACTGTCTCAAATGGTGTTAAACAAGGTGGAATCCTTTCTTCCCACCTTTTTAATGTGTACATGGATGACGTAAGTGTAAATCTTAACAAATTACAAATTGGATGTCTTTATGCAGGCACCATAGTGAACCATTTGATGTATGCAGATTATCTGTGTATTTTTTCACCTAGTGTTTCTGGGTTGAGAAAACTAACAGATTGTTGTGCCAATTATGGCGAAATGTTTAACATAACATATAATGCCAACAAATCATATTGTATGGTTATTGACAACAAACCTCAGGACATGAAAAATAGTCATCCTGTCACTCTCAATAATCGTCCGTCACCTCACATTATTAAATGTAAATATCTGGGTCATATAATTAACAATAATCTTACTGACGATGTTGACATTGCCAGACAGAAAAGATCCCTATATGCTCAGGCCAACATTCTGAAGGGCTCATAACCTACATAATTACTATGTGCCAGTCACCGAGCCCGATCAGAACATATCAACAGCATTGGCTGCCGTCAGCGTTTGCTTACTACCAAGTCCCGCCACATTAAACCAACCTGACCTTCTGTAGTTCGGCCATTGCAGCCACTGTAGAACTAATAACGACTGTGTTACGTAACATTATTCATTAATGTCCACACGCTTTGGTGATTTTCAAGCCACAAATCGATATCCATAGCGGCTACAGACAATGCGTAAGCATCATCATCGTAGAGCTCCTGTCAACGCTCTAGAAACCAGACAAACATCATTTAATATTTGATATCGTCGCACCTGATCAGCTGCATCTTTACATAACCTACTTTGCTCGGGATTACATTATTCTCAAGATACGGAAACTGAGTTTTGACGTGTGCCATCTCTAAAATGACGGATGGTTGGCTGAGCGTGCGTGCGTGCGTGCGTGCGTGCGTGTGTGTGTTGGTGAACTTTCCTCGCGCAAGACAGACACGGACACAGATAGAAAGACAAAAACAGAGACACCCACAAAGAGAGGATGTGTGTGACAGGGGGATCTTCTTTTAGTCTGAAGTTATATCCAATTTTGTTTAAACAAACAAATTTTCCGGTCTCTCTCCAAGTTCATCAAGTGGTTTGATGAATAGAAGAAGTTAGACGAATATATTTATCACGGAGATAATGAAGGACGTTAGTAAGAACACAATATAACCTTGAACCGATCTATTACTGTACACAGTTTTTGCGTCTCAAGAATCTTGCTTTTGGTGGAAGTTACGGTTGTGTCACGTGACCTACCCCATGTGACACGAGCTGTAGCAGAATTGGTGGGAACTCCTGGCCAATATCTCTGTTCAGTGAAGGCTTCCCTCTGTGGATGTTTATAGCCTGCTTTACCTGTCTCCCGTGCCAGCTCTCGTTGTCTAGTATTTTAACGTCCTTCATTGACCTCTGATGGCCTCTGTTTAGTTTGTGTTCATTTACAGCTGATAGTCGTTGTCGACAAGATAGATGGCCTACACCATATAAATATTGCCGGTAAACCTACGTCATACGACCTTTTCAACAACATTATTTTATTTTGGTAAAACGTATATTATATTTTATTACTAAGACTTAAACATTGAAGCCTGCAAGCACAACTGTTTATTTATTTAGCTTTAACCACAATCGATCTTAGACTAATATAAAACATTCGGAAGAGCTCACAACCTCACATAATCACAACGTGCCAGCCACAGAACCTGATCAAAACATATCAACAGTATTGGATGCTGTCAGCTTATGCTTACTACCAAATCCCCCCACACCTGGCTTCTCACATAACAACTCGTTATGTAAGTAGAACCAACCTGACTTTCTGTAGTTCGGCCACTGCTGCCACCGTAGAACAAATAACGACTGTGTTTCGTAACATTATATATTAATGTCCACACGCTTTGGGGATTTTCAAGCCAAAAATAGATATCCCTAGCGACTATAGACAATGCGTAAGCATAATGTAGTGCTCCCGGCAAAGCTGTAGTAACCAGACAAACATAATTTAATATTTGTTATTGTCGCACCTGTTCATCTGTATTTTTATATAACGTACATGACTCTAAATTACATTATTCTCAAGAAGATACAGAAAAATAGGCTTTGACGTGTGCCATGTCTAAAATGGCGGATATATGAATGTCGGTGAATGTCAAACCTGACATGTTTGAAATTGTCGTACCTGGAAAACTATATTTTGACGTTAACTATAAGTCTAAGGGTTATGTCGTTCTTGAGAAGCAGGAATAATAGGCTTTAGCGTAGGTTACTTTTAACAAATCGCTGTCCACAAATCTATACACAGGCTTGCAAATTACTACTCTTCGTGACGTTTATGGTAAGATATGGAGATATTTGTACTGAAGACCGTCATCTTTAAAAAAGTTCAATTATAAAATATTTGAAATCCTTGATTCCTAAAACCTTGTCTATTGACACTAAAAGTATGGGTCTATGTGACGCATTATTACGCCGTGATGAAATTTGAGTTGGTGGCTCTTTTCAAGACGACCACAAACCCAAGAAACACATTTTCATAAAATATATCCGCTTGAACATGGGACGTGTGCTCACGTACAACATCTATGACAAGTCAAACTTTAGCTGTAGCGGGTGCCATAGGAAAGAAAACATGTAAGGATTTTGCCAACAGGGTTCTTTAAGCTGAAATACTCCTGGCAGTTGTTTGAAGCAGGACCACTATCATGTTGTCTGAGCTACAAGGAAAGGTAGTATCATCAAGAAAGATGCATCTCTTCATGCAGTGTGTCGCGAACCTCTTTCTTTAATATTTCAAGGTATCTAATGCCCTGCATATATCGACTACGGAGAAATAGAGACGAAGGTGATGTTTACTCATACGTCCTTCAAATACCAATTCTGGAGTTAACCAAACACACTAGAAACTATCCAACGAACATGTTTGAAGATATAGCGGTGATATATTGCAAATTGGAAGGCAAAAAACATTTTAATAAGTTGTTGCTACTGTTGAAACAATTAGATGTACATGTTTATTACGACATCCTAATGGTATGTTTATATCAGGCAAGATACCTGATAAACAATAGTTTTCCCCATACCAATTACAATTATATACTAATATTAGAACTAGGGCATGTTATATTGCTGCACCAACTCTCTAGAACATTCTATCTCTTAGTGCTAGATCAGTTGAAAATATTTTAAAATCTTATCTTTATATCCACCGTAGCTCCCTGGCGTATCGATCCATCTGTTGACGACATGGCTTATCGATTATGATACTGACTTACCATTTTGGATCGATGAGCCTCTGAGCTTTGATTCCGAGGATGTAGGCGCAAAAGAAGTTAACTTGTTAGTGTTAGTATTATCATTATTACAGCGAATCAAGGTAGCTGGTGATCAATAGTGGTTTTAAGATATCCATTAATATATATAGCGAATGATATTTGGTGTATATTATGTAAAGCGTGAAAATGTGTTATGCAAAAAACATGCTATCATTTGGTGTTGGGTATTTAGTATGAAAGGTAGAATAACCGCATTTAGTACGAACCATTCAAATGAGCCTGCTTACTTACTTAGACTTAGAAACTCCCGCGTCGTCCGACGCATGAGGCAGTCAACGGTCTCCAATTGGATCGGTCAGCAGTCAGCATTTTGATGTCACTCCAGCTCCTGTTCACTCGTTGAAGATCTCGCTGGATGGTCTGGTGTCAGTTCATTTTGGGCCGGCGTCTCCTCCTTCTTCCTTCTGGGGTCCACCATAACACCTGATTGGCGAATCTTGTGGGGGAAGCCGTGAAACATGACCCAGCCAGTTCACGCGCCGCTTGCAGATCGTACTGGACACTGGAGTTTGCATCGACCGTTCTCTGATTTCCTCGTTAGTAATGAAGTCGTTCCATTTGATGCCCAAGATATTCCTAATGCATCTTGAGTCGAAGGCGTCAAGCTTCTTCTCCTAGCTTGATTTTTGGATGACAGGTTTCGCAGCCATAGAGTGAGGTGGACAAGACTTTGGAATTGTAAAAGCGCAGCTTGATCAAATAGAAAATGTCATCCCCATATATGCAAACCTAACGGAGAAAATGTCTGATTACTGTTTGTAATGGCGAGGCAGGGCCTCACCCAGAGACGCTCACCCGTCATTTGGACGGGTAAAATTAGAAAATCGCGATTTTGGACGGGTGAAATTTATTGTGTTTGGGTCCGCCAAGCTGGCGCTTCCATATCCGTCTATGCCACTTTTTACAAAATCTACTGAGATTGGTTTTGAAAGGTCAGCTGCCCGACTCACGCCAGAAACCAATTAAGGCCTCGACTTGCTAGGGTAATTGTCACCTAACCGCTAGCGGTGGTTGTTTGAAAAGCAGGCAACACTTGCGTAGACCAAATAATCACGGGGGGGAGTTCCAATAAGCACTCGTCGATTACGACGAGGTTCGATTGGACAGTTTAGTAAACTGATTGGGTGATGTTACGCAGGCACCAATTTAGTGTATTGCTGTAATTAGTAGCGCCTGTGAAGAACCCGCTCTTTCCGTTCCCAAACTATTTCCTAGACGTAATTGTAACCGCATCAAAGGAACCGGCGACCACTAACAGACAACAGTGCCTATCACAGTAACTAGCTACCATTACCACATCGGCCGCTGCGGCTGTTGGATCTGGCCAGATCTAGTGCAAAACTATGACAAACCACCGGTCACGCAGACCTTACATCGTTCAGTCCGCGTTAAATGATACATATTTAATATCATTGGAACGACAACATAGCATTATTTACAATGGTATAAAGGTTTTAGAAGTATTCCTTTATTTGACGAACTTCCGTGATTTAGCGAAAATGCGCGTTAAGAATTTAATTTCACTTGTTACAATTTATCAACACATATTTAATCCACTACAAGTTCTACGAAGTCAGTACGGTGACGTCATCCGTTGCTGTGCCTGTGAACAATGTTACAACATTGACTGCCACCAGCCTGCTGGTGACTGCCGTGGCACGTGGCATGTGGCACGTGGCACATGAGCATATTATTATCAGTCATTAATGCGCGTCTAGACATTAATAAAATGTACAGGTGTAGAATTATATAGTGAAACAAATAAATGAAGATGACGTTAGGTAGAACCATTACATTACATTAAATAGGTTTTCTTAAAGTTATGGATATAATAATAAAATGTCTTAGATTAATATAAAATGAGTATTATAATTGTTGTTATTGCAATATAAAACTATCAATGTTGTTATTGAAAAGTTTTTATTTGAATGCAACAATTTAACTTTGTCATTCATTGTTAGTAATAATGATAATGTTCCTGCTGTGTGTTGTAAATTTAGAAGCTCGTTGGATGATTATTGGCTATTCACTGGCGCCGTCTTTCCCACTGTGAAGCTCTACAGACGTAAACACTTGGACATGTCTGGCAATGCAGGCACTTTGACAGCTGTAATTAACACAATGTAACTTATTGGATGTTGTTAAACAAGCATCCCTTTGAAGTGCTAACGGACGACCTTAAGTTACAGTGTAGCAAACAATAATTATGTTGAAACAAAGTATATCTACCTTTGATGATTAAATGAGCAACTTCCTGGATTCCCAGGCACCGTCAACAGGCTGGACTTGTCACTGTGTCTACTTCAGAGAAAGGTTTGATTGGCAACCTTGTGGACCAGGGAGCGGAGCGGGGCGGGGTGCGACGGGGGGTCATTATGGAAATTGTTTTGTCAGGTAGGCAGCCCTGACTGTTAATGTTACACGAAATCGATGCCGTCAGAGAAACAAAGGTTACGATCAGTTGAAATGTAAACATGTCAGTTTACCTACAGTATGTTATCGCCCGATATACAACTTCGTGCATCACCGTTGCCATTTGTCAGTTTTCCACTATTCAAATTATGTATGTTGTGTGATAATTAAACTTGATTTACAAGTGCGGAAACTCGATATTGTTCGACGATGTCGCATCATTTTGTTAACAGGATTGCGATAATCATTCTGCAGTGGAGCATTTAGGCTGAACGTATGGCGACTGTGCTAGATTTAGTTCCGTCTGCTCTATTTTTAGGGCATTGCCGTGGCGAGTCCCGTTCGTCGCGCGTTGTTTGGTCGCGTGTTGAGTGGTCCAAGGCATGGAGCTACGCTTGCTAATTAAATTAATTAATGTCTTGACTGATTTATAGTTTAATAATTTAAACATTCACAGCAACATAAATACACAATGTTTTAATTAATAACTGTAACTGATTATGGCCATCGTATGGCGGCTTATTAAAAAAATATTTGTCAATATAATATTTTGTTTTAGAAATTAAACAAAATCGAACTGTAATATTTATAATATTATTATATGATACTTGTACAAAAAAAATCGAATGCTTTAAAATTTCAAATATTAGCTTCCATAGTCTATCAGACTTTGTATACAATTTGTATACACACATTTTAATTGTATATACAAATTGGCATTCCACATTAAATATATTTGCTAATTTGTTATAGTTTTGTTAGTAATTTTGAAAAGTTTGGCAATTAAATGTGTTCTAATGAAACAACTTATATGTGTTATATTGTAAGTGGCATTAAAATGTGAATCACATGCTTTGAAAAAAATATATACATACAAATTAGGAATTATCATTCAATACATTCGATTGCGCGTCCGATCGCATGCCCGCCCGTGCTTTGTAGCATGTCGGAAAAAATTTGGACTGAAAAATGTGATCCTGGGTGAGGCCCTGTGGCGAGGTCGTGTGATTAATCGACCTGCTCTGGTTTGATAACGTCTATGCACAGGATGATTGGGCATATCTTCACGGCTGCTCTGCCTGTCACTATCTACAGCAGCAGGTGATTCAGCTGAGCACAATGAACTGCCACTGTTTGTTCTTGACACAGTCAACCTTGATTGGGCGTTACGTTCAATGTTCGGTGCTGTATGAAACATAGGTTGAGTGTTTGGACTGTCACACACAAATCGCACTGTCTTCTTCGCAGGCTCTACATCCTGCATGTGTTTTCTATATTTCCGCAACATCCGTCCATTTGGTGTCTCGAGTATGTAGGAGCGCGGTTCCCGACACCGCTCATGGACCGCTGCAGGTGCCCACAGACCTGACGGATGAGTCTGTATTCGGACATTTTGTCCGAGATCCACTGGAGGCAAATCGCGCGAATGTTGATCGTGGTTTACCTTCTGAATATATCGTCGTTGTTGCAACCTCTCAGAGATTTCCTCCCTGTTGACAAGCTGGTTTCTCATTCGAACACAGTTGCCTTGTAACTTTCTCGTATACAACATCTCTGCAGGACTGGGCAACACGTGGTCTACCGGTGTTGTGCGTAAACACAGCAGAGCGAGATCTGGATCGACTTCGCTCGATTTCGCTTTCCTCAGGGTAATTTCCACGGTTTGTATGCTGCGTTCGATGAATCCGTTCGACCTTGCATAGTGCGGGGAACTAGTGATACGGTCAAAGTTCCATTCCTTCTCAAATTTGCGATAGGTTTCGCTGTCGTACTGTGGACCGTTATCGATATCGGCACGTTGTGGGACTCCATGTTCCGAGAATATTTGCTTTGTTAGGTTCACCACAGTTTGGCTGTTGCACTGCTGTCCCATAGGAATGTTGCGTACTATCACCATTGAGTGATAATCCGCCACTATCAGATGTTCGTGCCCACCGAAGTGAAACAAATCAGTTCCAACAATCTGCCAGGGGCGAGTTGGTATCTCGTGTGGTTCAGTGTTCTGCCCTTCTTCAGTGACGCCCTGGAACCCAGAAAAGGCAAAAGAACGCTCTGCCTTTTTTACACGACGCCCTGCTATATTTGCATCGTAACCCTTCTTGTGGCTACAGACAGGCACACGATGAATATTAATTTGAGAGCGTCTGCAAGCGCCCCGATGTTGAAATACATCCATATCCCGATTGCGCAAAGTACAATCCAACAGAGCGCGTCCCGCAGTTAGGAATAGGGTACAAAGTCTAAATCGGGATGCTTGCAGACATCACGCCACGCGCACAGTTCGATTGCTCAGGCGCCCATATATTGACACCTATCCCGATCGCCGTTAAATTCTTAATCGTGTGTGCCAACAAATATAAAAAATACCTTGATTTGAGGAAGCGCCGACCTTCGAAAGTGCACAGATCGGAGTGACGGACTTTCGCGCAGCGCCTCGACTATTATACATATCGTCAAGCAGTCCTTATTTTGTTCGTATCTTAAAAAGTTACACTCCGATCGTCGGGGGACTTCTACCATTAAAATTGCCGTTAAATTATTTCTCATGGGATGTGTGCAAAATTATTAAAATACGTTTTGATCTAAGGAGGCGCCAACATTCGCAAGTCAGTAGACCCTGTTCGCGACGAACTTTCGCGCAACGCCTCGACTATACATATATCGCCAAGTAGTCCTTATTTTGTTCATATCTTCAAATCGTAAAGGCTTATCATCTGGAGACTTCTACATTTAGATCTGTCATTTAATTCTTAATCGTGAAGAGTGCAAAAATTATTAAAATACGTGTTGATCTGAGGGGCCGCCAAACTTTGCAAGTCGATAGACCAGAGCCTGTTCGCGACAGACTGTCGCAAAGCGCCAGCAGGGCCGTAGCCGGCATGTGTGATTAGAAAAATGTTTTATTCATACATTCTTTATGTGTTAATATACCGATATACAATGATACCTAACGACGTTTAGTATAACATAGCTGAACAATTATAGCATTGAATAATTGCGTAATGTGTGTGTTAAAACAACTGACTGCCCCTCAATATGCAATGACCCGCCAGCACACGAAGGTGTTCATGCTCATGCAAGACATCCCGTTTCTAGGTCACAACGTCACGTGCATGTGTAGTGGACTAGCCAGGGGTGCTAAGGTTGCTAGCGGCCAGCGTCTTGTTTTGGCCAAATCGTTTAGCAATAATTTCTTCTTCAGTTCAGCGTATCTCTGCGAGACGTAGCTGCCCAGATGATCCCACGATACGCTGCTCTCTCTGCCGTTTGTCTCCCTGCTCTCACGATGTCGTCTTCCAACTAGTCGCTGATGTCCTGCTCCCATCTTCAATAACTACCTATACTAATTATTATTCAGAGGGGTACCATTAAACAGTGGCTTCAAACTAGTGATAGTTATTTTTTTCTTTGTTGACTGATTGTTAACATTGAGATTGTGTGTGGGTGTTTTTTTGGTAAATAAAACAAAATTAGCTATGCATTATTTGAATTATGACATCACACCTTTTCAGTTACACGTTTGCAGTGCAATGTATCTAAATTTCTGTTCAACCTAGCCCAACAATATTTTGCATACACTTTGCTTATATAATAGTCTCTGGGAATATTAAATATGATGTGAATTTATACATAAAATGTTATGTCATGCTGAATATTGTGTTTTGCTAAAACTTAAATAAAGTTAAGACATGCCAATTTAACTAAATTAAACATGGGTGTATTGTCTATATATACTATTATGCTCCATTTGTCCACATATATATAAATGTAATTTATCCAAATTACTATATTGCTTGTTCATTTAAAAAAAAAAAATCGAACATAACAGTATATCTGAATTATGTTAAACATAGCCCAAGGGAGTTTGACACAAATATTACCTGTATAATATTCTATGTGTAGGCTGAATATTATGCAGATTGACACAAATTAAAAGGTTATGTAGAACTGAATATTATGTTTTGTTCTACAGTGCCCGAGCCTATATTATAGTATATAAATATATGTATACACTGTGTACATAATATACTATATGTAAGTAGTATGATATTAAACTACAAGCTGTACACTGCTGCTACATCTCATGTATTTAATTTAGTCGCGTGTCGCAAGTGCCCTTTTAACCACAGCTCACCGCTAAAATGGCACCCTGCCTTTTTGAAAACCTGGGCAGAACACTGGTTGGAGTGTCTCGCTTGTTGTGTACGTTGGTGCTCTCGGCATGTGGCACACTGACGGACCACATTGTCAATATCACAGTTCATGTTCAGCCAAAAGACACAGCTTCTGGTTCGTAGCTTGCATTTTGCAGCGGCTTGGTGTCCAGCATAGATCTGTTGCAAAATCGCATGCTGCATGGTGTGGGGAATGATCATTCTTTCACCCTTCAGGACAAGACCATTCTAGATTGAGAGTTCATCTCGGTACGACCAGTACTGTCCTGGCTGTGTTGGGTGTTGTTCCATCGAATCTGGCCAGCCAACTACAACGAATTCTCGGAGTGTAGACAAATCGTTGTCTTTCTTTGTTTCTTGCTGTAGCTGACTGAGCTTGTCAGAGCTGAACTGCACAAATGTCAAGGTTGATGGGCTCATGTCGTTGCTTGGTAGTCGCGACATAGCATCAGCGACAAGCATGTCTTACCCTGGACGATATTTGATAGTCATGTCATAGCCCTGCAGGCGAAGAAGCATGCGCTGCAGTCTTGGTGGAGTTGATGTGAGATTCTTGAGACTAATCATCCCATCCAGGGATTTGTGATCCGTTTCAATCACAAAGTTCCTACCATATATGTAGGTATGGTATCGCTCACATCCATACAATAACATTTATCTTTCTATGTTTGCGTAGAGGCACTCTGTCTCAGTCAACGATTTGCTGGCGAATGCTACAAGTTTGCTGTCTTGGAACAGTACTGCTCCGAGTCCTCTTGCCGATGCGTCGACCTGGATTGTCGTCTGCTTATTCCGGAAGCTTCATGACCAGTATCCGTTCTTCGCGTCAAGCTTGGAAAAGTGCTTTGATCCAGCGAATTGATATGTGATCTCGTCGAGCGTGGGAGTGCGATGGTGACATATCTTTATTGCCTTGTTAAGGTTTGGGGGTCCAAGCAGATGCGAGGTTTTCCGTTTTGCTTTCTCGAGTAAGCCAAACTATTTACCTAATCGGTGGGTTCATCTACTTTGCGGATCACACCATTTTGCACCATCTCATCTAGACAGTCCTTGATCTCTTCTTTGAGTTGGATTATACATTTCCTAGCTGCATGTATCACCGGTTGTACACATGGGTCTGTTACGATGTGGTATTCACCGTGAAAGTTGCCGATGCAGTCAAACTGACTTAGGTATTGTTTGATCATATCATCAATCTGGACGCCATTGTGTTCTCATGCTTGGACATTGTGTTCTTCAGCTTGGACAACGCTGTGCAGCCTGACAAGCTCAAATTGCCTCAAGCTAGGTAGGCCCAGAATACTTAGTCCTTGGGTCTCGACTAGGAAGAACTTCGTATCGAACCAGTGGCTATGGCTGTACTGGCAGGGAATCGTTACAACACCGAACTGCTTGATTCGTGTTCCGTTGTAAGCAGTAAGTATGGTGTTCTGCTGTTTCACATTCACTTGATTTGGAAAGCCATCTGCTGATAGACACTCTGGATGCATTCGACGGTAGATGCGTATAGGGAGTGCATTTCCCTGTGCTCCAGTGTCTACTTTTAATCTAAGTGTGTGATTTCCTGGTTTTGTCTCAAGTTTGATGTTCAGTGTAGCGAACATGTCGTCGCGTGTATCTACGCTTTTGATTTTGATAAGCTGAAACTGTGAATCCAGACATTCGGCTGATTGTTGTCCGATGGAGTGTACAGCGCCTCTCTAGCGGCCAAAGTTGCCACGTCTACTCTGT
Source organism: Escarpia spicata (assembly GCA_963995525.1). Classification (NCBI taxonomy): domain Eukaryota; kingdom Metazoa; phylum Annelida; class Polychaeta; order Sabellida; family Siboglinidae; genus Escarpia; species Escarpia spicata. The sequence goes on along the minus strand of OZ023211.1, from coordinate 44,086,884 downwards.
TGTGATCGATAATGTGGCTTTGACTGATATGTGTTACGTAACTGAGATCTTTGTCTCCATTGCTCTCGTTTCGTGAATCGACACACATTGCCCCAGTGATTGGGCTTTCTGCAGTTATTGCATATTGTTCAATATGCTGGACACTGTTCACGAGGCTTGCCCGGATGGTTACCGCCACAATTTTGGCATTTCTTCACAGGAAATGTTGTCATGGCACTGACAGTACTGAAACCTTGAGTTTCTGCCAACTGTTTCATATGGGATATCGAAGCTTCATAGGTGCTACCTCTTTCCAAGGCTTATTCACTTGTGAACTCTTTGTCTCTGCTCAGCAGATCTTTCTGTAACTCAGTGTGTTTAATTCCAGAAATGAATTGATCCAACACATGCTCATTTGTTTCACGGTCATCGCGAAAGTCGCAAGTCTGTGCTTGTAACTTCAGTCTAGTCATGAAGTCGTCCACGGACTCCCAGTCCTGTTGTCTGTAGCTTTGTAAGTATAAGCCAGCAACGCGGAAGTTGCGTTTTGGTACAATATGTTGTTCGAACCTGTTCCAGATAACATCTGGATACTTCTTTTCAGCATCTGATAGAGTACAGGAATTGTAGCATTTTATTCCCTCTTCACCTGATAGCAGAAGAATGTGGTCTACTTGTTTCGCCTTTTTAAAAATGTTCATACTGAAGTATAACTGACACTTTTGCTTGAAAAGTTTGAAAGTTTGTATCAGGTTGGGACTTGACCAGTTTATTCGTGGTACTACTGCATTATCAGACATCTAAACACGTATGATACGTTGCAATAGGACGAGGGGTTGCGATAATGCACGTTACCATCAGTGTATTGTTTACCAACGTTGCAGGCGGTTTCGCTTGATACTGACAGGTACAACTTGCTCACGCATTTTTTGTATGTTGTGATACCGTGTCCTTTTATCCGCTTCCAGGGATATATCGAATGTTCAGTTTTGTGTAGGAATGCATTATTTGTATGTTGTGATACCGTGTTCTTTTATCCGCTTCCAGGGATATATCGAATGTTCAGTTTTGTGTAGGAATGCATTTTTTGTATGTTGTGATACCGTGTTCTTTTATCCGCTTCCAGGGATATATCGAATATTCAGTTTTGTGTAGGAATGCATTTTTTGTATGTTGTGATACCGTGTTCTTTTATCCGCTTCCAAGGATATATCGAATGTTCAGTTTTGTGTAGGAATGCATTTTTTGTATGTTGTGATACCGTGTTCTTTTATCCGCTTCCAGGGATATATCGTATGTTCAGTTTTGTGTAGGAATGCATTTTTTGTATATTGTGATACCGTGTTCTTTTATCCGCTTCCAGGGATATATCAAATGTTCAGTTTTGTGTAGGAATGCATTTTTTTTATGTTGTGATACCGTGTTCTTTTATCCGCTTCCAGGGATATATCGAATGTTCAGTTTTGTGTAGGATTGCATTTTTTTTATGTTGTGATACCGTGTTCTTTTATCCGCTTCCAGGGATATATCGAATGTTCAGTTTTGTGTAGGAATGCATTTTTTGTATGTTGTGATACCATGTTCTTTTATCCGCTTCCAAGGATATATCGAATGTTCAGTTTTGTGTAGGAATGCATTTTTTGTATGTTGTGATACCGTGTCCTTTTATCCGCTTCCAGGGATATATCGAATGTTCAGTTTTGTGTAGGAATGCATTTTTTGTATGTTGTGATACCGTGTTCTTTTATCCGCTTCCAGGGATATATCGAATGTTCAGTTTTGTGTAGGAATGCATTTTTTGTATGTTGTGATACCGTGTTCTTTTATCCGCTTCCAGGGATATATCGAATGTTCAGTTTTGTGTAGGAATGCATTTTTTGTATGTTGTGATACCGTGTTCTTTTATCCGCTTCCAGGGATATATCGAATGTTCAGTTTTGTGTAGGAATGCATTTTTTGTATGTTGTGATACCGTGTTCTTTTATCCGCTTCCAGGGATATATCGAATGTTCAGTTTGGTGTACGAATGTATTTTTTGTATGTTGTGATACCGTGTTCTTTTATCCGCTTCCAGGGATATATCGAATGTTCAGTTTTGTGTAGGAATGCATTTTTTGTATGTTGTGATAACGTGTTCTTTTATCCGCTTCCAGGGATATATCGAATGTTCAGTTTTGTGTAGGAATGCATTTTTTGTATGTTGTGATACCGTGTTCTTTTATCCGCTTCCAGGGATATATCGAATGTTCAGTTTTATGTAGGAATGCATTTTTTGTATGTTGTGATACCGTGTCCTTTTATCCGCTTCCAGGGATATATCGAATATTCAGTTTTGTGTAGGAATGCATTTTCTTATCGAGTTTTTATTTGCGCAGTGTGCATTTGTACCGAGGGTGACCGCCTCGAAACCCGCACAAGGAAAGTTCCCTTGCATTCCGCGCAACACGTTTTCGAAATTCATGAATGTTCATTTAGGTTGTTTTTTCCAACTGCTCACCAGTCATACTTGTTCTCTGAATTCAGTCGACATCCCGCCGCTTGCCACCATGTAATGATTGTCGCGCTACATCAGTTCGTTTCACAATCATTTTAATAACAGCTAAACACTACTAAATGGACATCTCCAGCCATGCCATGCTGGAGCCGGAAACGGCGTAGTAATTCTTCGACTTCTATGTACTCAACTGGGTAATACGTTCTGACACAATGCGGTCAATAATGTAGTGTCATTATCATAACAGTAGTGAGAGCTCCCATAAAGAGGTTGACGACAATGGGAATTTCTGTTGGTATACAGTGGTTTCTGAATGTGAAGTAGGTTGTGTTCAGAACAAAGTCCAGTAGTTCCATAATGTATTCTATTCCCAGTCTCGACCGATCTGCGCTGAAGAACTACCGTGTCTCCATCTAGCGGTAGCCGTCTGAGGAAGACGATTGAAAGCAGCCGAAACGTCACGGGAAAAAAGGTAAAAGTACTGTGAAATAAATAAAAATATCACTCAGTCTGATGAACCTCTTCACTCAGAGAACCGTATTGCTTTTATAATAATGAAGTGCCATCACTGCGGGAAGCCGAGCCCAACAAAGACTGTACAGATCAGATAAGCCACCTACGAACACTTACTGTCCGTGGAATGTGCGTCTCCGCTCCGATGGATCGCTGATGATCATCATAATTGTTTAAACTAGAACATAATGACGCTGCATTAAAAGGAAATAGTATGTTTCTAGTTTTTCATGTAATAATAACGAATATAATGTTCTTTAGATTGTAATAACTAAGGAGGAATACTGCTCGCCAAATTGTCTTAATCAGCCCGTAATAACGTTCACACTCTGGACGGTACGACCCCGGGGCATGTTCAAATAATAAAAAACCATCAATTTTCAAAACAAGCTTTATTTACACTAATGCCGAGGCGGGCGGCGTTAATAGCAACACATATTGATGTTCAACGGTGTTCTATTTTCCCATGTTTAAGACAGCAGACTTCCCGTTACAAATAACTAGGCTCGCAATTTCCGGGTAGAGGAACGGGGAGGCTCCCTTTAAGATAGGATTCCATATATACGGAAACGGCATGAGGCATGCGACAAAACAATTAATATAGTGCCCAGTAGAAATTACTAGAGTAGTTCCTTAAGTACACAGGCGGATGAGTGTTGTTATGCTGATGCAGATGCTGCAAATTGAATTGCTCCATGTAGCGATTCGATTCGTATCCGCACAGGAATCGGATTGGAAATTCCCAAACGTGATGTCACTCAGAGGAATTATCCATTAAGCATGTTGCATCCATACGCGTTTATGTAATAATAATAATAATAAAAATACTTATATAGCGCCCGATCAATTGAAATTTCTCTCGGGCGTCTTACATACATACACACATATATAATAGTATTTTACATAAAAAGAAATGCTAACTAAGAAATAAACATGTAACAAATATAACATTACCTTAAATATAGTTATTTAAAACAATTTTAAAAAGAGAGATCATTAAAAAAAAATTAAACAAGTACATATACTAAGACATTTTTTAAACCTACTTGAGATGCATTCATTTATACAAGAAGAATAACTATCAATATGCTAAGAAACTAATAAAACAAAACATATTTTATGTTAAGAAAGCACATAAAATGTGCTTGTCGGTTAATTATAAAAACGCTTGTTTAAAAAGATTACTCTTCAAAAGTGTTTAAACACTTGTAATGATGTTGCTCTCCTGAGCGCAGGAGGCAAATTGTTCCATAGAACCGCCGATCTAACCGGGAAACGGTGATCACCATGAGTGACAGTTTGTGAGGCCGGTACGTACAAGAGGCGAGGCTGCGAGGCAGATCGTAACGTTTTGTTGATGGTGCGGTAGCTAATGAACTCACTTAAGTAGTGCGGCGCTAGACCATTCAAGGCACAATACGTAAACAGCAGCACGTCGTACGTCGGTCTCAAATTAAATGGGTAACCATTGTAAAAACGCTGCAACACTGGCGTAATGTGTTCGTATTTCCTCGTACGAGTAATTAGGCGAGCGGCACGGTTCTGCACCCTTTGTTGACGTTGCATCACCGTGTGTGGGAGACCATAAAGAAGTGCATCCCCATAATCTAAACGGAATGTCACTAGTGCGTGAACAAATGTTTTGCATGAATCTTCGGTTAGATGTAGCCGAATTCGCCCAATGTTTCTAATCTGATGGCAGCAAATTTTCACAGTGTTGACAATCTGCTGTTCCATTTTCAGATTCCTATCAAATAGTACACCCAAACTGCGTACACACGATGCATACTTATATATAATCCTGGCTTTAATGAGAACGACTTTTTGAAGTAGAACATTATGTTGTTCTCTTTGTTTCTGTCGTCCCGTAAGTCGACCATACGCTCATGGACGTTACCGAAGACATTGTAGTAGCCAAGGTACCACACACCCGTTCCAGTTATATTAAGAAACGATTGCTTGTAGGTAACGGCATTTCCAATATTCTGCAGATAATGTAACTGTTACAATCGCATTCATTTTAGTTTATCTTTGAGACGAGAGCAGATTCTTCACCGCCAGGCGCACGGAACGGTGGAGGACGATATAAAGAAAACTGTTGATGAACGTGTTAGCACAGAAAAGCCAGATAATGGCAAATTCGACATCAGATGTTATCACTGTGCGATTAACGCTCTTCGCGGATATCACTACGATTAGCATTATTATCAAAACGACATACGTGACGCAGATGATGATGATATTTCGCGATGATCGCACGCTTCTAAACAGGGCCGAAGCGAGGTTCGGGTGGGACGTCCCTACGTCGTTGCTCCCCGCCTCGATCTGGACACCAGCTGCAGCTACCTGGCGAGTGACCCGCGCAACAACGATGAACATACGCACGTTGGCATAGATCATAACGAGCATCGGCAGGAAGCCGGCAATCATTTCAAAAGCAAGCATGTAACTAGAACTGTTTCCACCGATGTGATGCCGTCGGGGAAAACACACACATTGACTCCACGTTACGTCGATGAAGTAGAAAGGCGCAGCGATGACGATACTAATAATCCAGTTGAATACGATAACGAAGTAGCAGTGTCGTTCTGTGACCACCGCTAGGTAGCGCAGTGGATAGACGACAGCCACCATTTTGCATACGCTGACGCAACACAAGTTGTAAAGTGACGCGACCGTAAACCAACCTGCCATTACTATATAGACAGAGATGAATTTACCAACGTATATATCAGGATGGGAACAAATTATTGCGCTGCTGATTGTGCAGCAGATGCCGAAAGCGAGACTCGACGTGGCTAGGGAGAACATGAACAATGTTGACCGGTCGTCTCGCAGTGACGGCGTTCTCACAATCACGGCAATGACGAGACTGTTAATGACGATGTTAGCAGCGGCACTGAAGCTGACGACGGCCACCTTCACTGGGTTGACGGCCTCCATGTTGGTGGGCAAAGACAAGCTAGCAACGATATTCCAAGAAATGTGCAGTTGTATGTCTGCAATAATAAATGTTCACAGCTATGGTGCCAATTACATAATTTGTTTTTATTTAGATTTTTATTTTATTGATTTATTATTAAGCGGGCTGAGAGGAGATATGTTTTATTTTGTCGCACGCAAACTCGTTTATATATAAATACAAAACACAAAACACAGCAATCAGGATACACAAACGCACACTTGCACAAACACATACATACAGACACACACACCCATACACACACTCACACACACACACACACACACACACACACACACACACACACACACACACACACACACACACACACACACAAACACACACACACACACACACACACACACACACACGTACACACACACTCATACACACCTACGCTAGCCCGATCGTAATAAAACTTATAAATAAATGCATAGCAGTAGGTAAAGCGATACAGTAATATTTTTCTTAGATTAGCTTTCTTACCTCAGAAATGTTGCCTCACCTTAGCAAGCTGGCGGGGCACTTGGCACACTGCAGATCGCAGCTTGCTCTAGAGCTTGAAGAACAAACTGATAGTAATATGTGTTTGTTCTACCTGTAGTCGTGGATTGAAGCAATTTCCTTCCACCCAATCAGTACATCCAATGTCACTCTACTTTGGTCACGTGTTGGTTTGTGATGATAGGTAATGTCCTACTCAATTATTCTTCAGTGATTTATTTGAACAATGTTATTGTCCTCTTTTAATTAATTCATTCACGTTGTATGTTGCTACATTTTGTAGTGTTTCTAATTGTTTCTGTTGTCTATTTTCACAATTATTCCATTGGTGTACATCTGCATTTACTCCACGGCAACGTCTGCATAATTTTATTGCTACAACGTGTGCTACTAAGCCTAATGAAGTGGCGATAACATATCAGTATTATTGTCTGTCTGATTGCTAGGTATGTTGTACTTACCACACACGTCGACAGATGCCGTCGTATTGATGTCTGACAACATCAAACTAACTACAGGCGTCGCGTATGCAGTAAACGTGACATCTGTACGTAGAACGTAATGTATTCGTGTAAAACGCCATCTATTTTCATACAGCATATTTATGTGGCTATGAACAGGTACAGAAATAAAATTAAACAAACACATTACGTATTTCGGAAATTTGGGCAACAAAGGACAGGTGTATGCAAACGATTTCTTTTGATATATTAAAAACGTGATTTTACCTTGTAGATGTAGAATATTTCGTTAGCGAAGCACAGCAACTTCTTCAGTACATGCGACACAATCCGTCTTAGTCAGCGGCGCTGGCAACTGGATATTTAGTTGCATAATGATAGTAATAACAATGACCTGAAAGTGATTTGAAAGGCAAAGTAGCACTTCAATTCACTGCAGCAGACGATGAATGTCCTTTGACATCCTTAGATGTTGCTGTGTCTTATCGTTGTTGTGTTCTTTAAATTGCAGATCGATATAATTGGCACAAATATAGTCGCCGGATGCACTCAACTGCTTAGAAGTAAAACATGCCTCAGGGCCAAATAGTTATGACCATTTCACCCTGTTGCTATGGGCGGCCATCAGGGATTTGGCAGCAATTTTGAAATATGGCCGTCCACAAGTTATGCCCGTTTTTTTTTTTAATTCCACCTATTGAAATTGTAAAGCTATATGTGTCTATTGCTCAAATCAACATTCAAACTTTCTTAAGAACCAAGTGTAAATACATATGTAGGGCAGGGCCAGGACTATTAAGTACACAGGCGGATGAGTGTTGTTATGCTGATGCGGATGCTGCAAATTGAATCGCTCCATGTAGCGATTCGAATCGTATCCGCACAGATTGGAAATTCCCAAACGTGCCGTCACTCAGAGTTATTCCCCATTAAGCATGCCGCATCCATACGCGTTTACGTACATGTATAATCCTAGCTTTAATGAAAACGACCTTTTGAAGTAGAACACTATGTTGTTCTCGTTGTTCCTGTCGTCCCGTAAGTCGACCATACACTCGTAGAAGTTACCGAAGACATTGTAGTAGCCTGGGTAGCACCCACCCGTTCCAGTGTTGTATTAAGGAAGGATTGCTTGTAGGTAACGGCATTTACAATTTTCTGCAGATATCGTATCTGTTACAATCGCATTCATTTTAATTTATCTTTGAGACGGAAGCAGATTCTTCACCGCCAGGCGCACGGAACGGTGGAGGACGATATAAAGAAAACTGTTGATGAACGTGTTAGCACAGAAAAGCCAGATAATGGTAAATTCGACATCAGATGTTATCACTGTGAGATTAACGCTCTTCGCGAATATCATTAGGATTATCATTATTATCAAAACGACATACGTGACGCAAATGATGATGATATTTCGCGATGATCGCACGCTTCTAAACAGGGCCGAAGCGAGGTTCGGGTGGGACGTCCCTCCGTCATTGCTCCCCGCCTCGATCTGGACACCAGCTGCAGCTACCTGGCGAGTAACTTGCGCAACAACGATGAACATACGCACGTTGGCATAGATCATAACGAGCATCGGCAGGAAGCTGGCAATCATTTCAAAAGCAAGCATGTAACTAGAACTGTTTCCACTAATGTGATGCCGTCGGGGAAAACACACACATTGATTCCACGTTACGTCGATGAAGTAGAAAGGCGCAGCGATGACGATACTAATAATCCAGTTGAATACGATAACGAAGTAGCAGCGTCGTTCTGTGACCACCGCTAGGTAGCGCAGTGGGTAGACGACAGCCACCATCTTGCATACGCTGACGCAACACAAGTTGTATAGTGACGGGGTCAGCACACTGTCAGTTTTCCCATTGGCGACCATGTTAACGTTTTGTGTGATTATAAGAAAACGTGACCTGTAAAGTTTCTTAAACTTATCACCTGCTGTTAGTATCATCTCATTGACATGCTGGTCGAGTTTAGTTAAAATCTAATATCTCTAGCTCTTGCAAAGTGCCTGTATGTATGACACCCGTCAATATTTACAACTGGATGCAGGCAGTAAAAGCTAAAGTGTCAACTAGACAAATTGCTGCCAGATACCCTTCCGCTTAGTAAAATCAGCTAAAAAGACACAATTTTACTGTCAACAGCTTCTACATTCACATCTAGAAATCTGACTACTCAAATGCACTTATGTCAGAGCAAGTGAACATTGTAAAAAATCATTTCTCAAAAATATACTGCACTTTTTTCGTCTGTAATCAAGCAGGAAGTCCAACAGTGTGCTGACCCCAAATAGGTATGGCAATTTTTGAGAAACAATTTGAAATTACTATATTTTAGAGGCACTCCTATCTCAAACACTGTGCAATATATATTTTTTTAATTTATCCACATGTTTTTTTTTCTATACACATTTCAAAAGCGCCACTCTACTTGACCGGGCACCATATGAGTAAGCATTTTACTGTTGGACATATTCTAATCTGGCATAACTCTACACTGTACACACTTTCTCATCCGGCATATATGAAGACCTAACCCTGTTTTCCAGAAAGCCCAGTATGTTTTCTGTAAACATATCACATAAAGGCAGTTGTTATGTTGCATTTATATTTATATTGATTTTTTTACTTTTTCCCTATTAGACAACTGTAATTATACATGATGTATGACCTTAAAGTGTGGATTCTTCAAAGGCCAGACGTCTTAATGAGTTCAATTGCACAATATTACACAACCCAATTAGTAGACATTCAAAACACTGTGGCAATTGCCTGATTGAGTACTGATCAAGTCAGGTGACTGTATGTCCTGGCAGCCTGGGCCTAGGAGCTGAATCCCAGTAGTTACTCTGCCAAGATGTCATTAGGGTTGCTCCCAACCTCTTCACGTGTGTTTAATTAGCTGAAGTAAACAAAAAAAGATTGTTTAATCACCCTTCTGCAATGTCATTGGTCCATTTATGATTTAGATTTCAAATGGAGGCTTCACTAATGTGATTCTCTCCCCACCCCACCCCCCTACCGCACCCAAGTTATGTCACTGTGATTTGGACTTTCAGACTCATTAGAAGTCTGTGATTTCAAATAACGGTTTGTCCCTTTCAACTGTGATTCTGCCGGGATTATTCTGCATTATTACAATGAAGGAGACTGCAAATTATGAGACTGGTAAACTTAGCAAACGTAGTGATAGGAAGACACCGCCTGTTAGAGGAATGAGGAGAAATCGGCGCGGTTTCCAACAAAGCCACCCACATTTTGAAGCAATGCATGGTGAATCAACAGAAACACAACACAGTCATGTATGGATGCCATGACTCGGCATGGCTGACTTTTCAAGAGTCGTACAAGAAACTTCTGGTGGACTTTTAACGGTACCCGATGCTGACGGCAGGCCTGGCAATAGCAAAATTCTACGACCGCGGCCATACCGATGCCCAGATTTAACAGACAGCTACCTCCAGCCAGACGAAAATCAAGGAGGATCCGAGATGCGTCTGCTAAATATGGAAAAGAGTGTTCAGATGTGGAATTAATGTTACACTGAGCACGCCTGCAAGACGACGTGCACTTCTCCACAGTTTCAAATATACCATGAACAACAGATTGGTCTCTGTTGGAAGCAATCACTCCGATGTACAAATTGTGACTATCATTCGCTCATGTACAAACTGTACACTGAGGTCAGCACTGGACGTAGTGGTCAGCGAGCTGCTACAACTAATGTCGCACTTCACGTCGGTCTCCAGGATTCGACAATAGGGACCACAAAGATCCGTCACATTCTAGCTGCAATGGACACACCACCACCAAGTCGCACAGGATTACAGAGAACTGCAAACAAGGTCGCAACTGTCACCGCACAAGCAACCATGGATGACTTACACAGGAGAAGACAGAAAACAAAAGAGACCAACACTCTGCGTGGTCTGCCAGAAGATGCTCCAATTAACATAAGCGTCGATGTTCGGTACAACTCCACAAATCCCAAAAACACTTACAGCTGTGGTGGGCAGAATGCGTCACAGGCTTTGGGAACTGCAATCAGTTGGCAAACCGGTGAAAAGGAAATCATAGCTTTCTGGATGGACAGCAAGCTGTGTAAACTAGGAGCTTCACTTCGGAACAAGGGTGTCAATGTCACCTGTCCTGGCCATGCTGGTTGCACGGCCAATGTGCAAGCAACAGATCCGCTGTCCGAGTACAGAATTGGAGAAAAAAAATTGGCGACAGTTTAGCACAAGATGACGTTGCAATCAAGTATGTTGCTACAGACGGTGACGCATTAGCATCGCGAGGTGTACAAGATGCAATGCCAGCAGGTATGGAGACACAGAGGCAATCCGATACGACGCATCTGTCTCAAACGCAATTTCGTCATATCATGAAAGCATCATTCTCCCCCAGGATGTTTCCAGGAGAAACTGCTGCAAGGCGAGCAGAAAACATAAAAATGTTTGCGGAAGATGTGAAAACAAGATGCCAGAAGATCTACACAAGTGTCCACATACTTCACGACAGTGACACGACAGTTATAACCAGACGTATGCCCGACATCATTCAAGCCACACTCGACTGCTATTCTGGCTCGTGCAGAAACTGTCGCAGACATGCAATTGTCTGCCGTGGTGGTCGCAAGAATTGATGGAATACCTCACAGCATTTGAAGGCCTGCGGCCTCACGCGACTAAATATGACAGACAGTGATCGAGCAACACTTCAAGGACTGATTGAAATGCGTCTTGGCAATGCCGCACTTCAAATGACACGACGCAGACTAACAACAAATTCAAATGAATCTACAAACAGAGCTTATTCCGCGTCGGTACCTAAGAACGTTAAATTCAGTCGAAATGTACTGGGACGTGTGTGTTCAGTCATCGATCGTCTAAACTACGGTGCTGGAGATTCAATGCTACGAAAATTGGAAAATGTACAGTGTCCCATTACAAAGGGCGGAAGAGTTGCTCACGCTGTTAAACGGATCCAGCAAGATGTAGCTTACCAACGACAAATTGCCAGACGGCCATCGGTGCGCCTACACAGACGAGCCACCAAGTCAAAGAGGATGAGAGACTACATTAGGGCGAAACGACAGAGATGCCAAGACGACATCTACAGAAAGAGTCAACTTGATCCCAAACCAGCAAGTCATACAGTAACAACAGTAGCAGTTACAGCAACGGCAGTTACACCAGTGAGAAGGAGGCGCCGACAGCCACCGGGAAATCGTACTGATCACCCATATTCGTTAAGGTCACGAAAATCGGCCGATCACTCTTACGCAAGCAGAGAGTAGACAGACACACAGACACACATACACGTGAGCACAATGTGCATACACAACATTATAACAATACGACATTCTGTATTTCTGCAGCGTCTACTTGGGCTGCAAACTGACTATCATCCATGCAAACACAATGTGAAGACCTAGACCATCCGACACACACGACACCATCTGCCTGCCGACATTCATGCGCACACAATCAGACTACGAGCACCACGAACATCTTGAGTACCATGATTAATCGACACGATGCAATGCTACATCAGTGACAGCAGGGGCTGACTGATGTCGACATATATCAGTGACCAGTTGTAACGATCACACATCGGAAAAGTTCATCGTACACGAACTCCCGAAAAAATGTAAGTGCTCACCATTTTTTAATGGATTTAATTTTAAATCTAACATGCATGCAGGGTAAATGCCATGACCACGACATTCGCATGATTTCACGCAAGAAATTCTTTCATTGTTGACACCGTGTGGTTCCAGGCTGACATGTGTGGCTGTCACACAGAGACTATTGTGGCAGAGATGTGAAGCATCTAGATTCGTTCTTATAAATGTTCTCCTGTGGTGCAGCATATAGCTTAACCGGTGTGCCGTGATGGTACGTCTATTGTCACATCTAAACTTGCAGCTAACTGCTCCGTATTTTACCCCTGTGCCTTTTGTGCAGCCTGTCCACAATATACATTGATTGTTTGTTGAAATAGACACATTTTCATTAATTTTGTCTGCATATTTTTCATAAAACCTGTCGTCCATGATGCCTCACTGTGTAGCGTGTTTCCGTTGCTAGGGACTTTAATTGGGATCAGCACACTGTCAGTTTTCCCATTGGCGACCATGTTAAAATTTGGTGTGATTATAAGAAAACGTGACCTGTAAAGTTTCTTAAACTTCTCACCTGCTGTTACTATCATCTCTTTGACATGCTGGTCGAGGTTTGTCAAAATCTAATATCTCTAGCTCTTGCAAAATGCCTGTATGTATGACACCCGTCAATATTTACAACTGGATGCAGGTAGTAATCAGGCTAAAGTGTCAACTAGACAAATTGCTGCCAGATACCCTTCCGCTTAGTAAAATCAGCTAAAAAGACACCATTTTACTGTCAACGGCTTCTACAATGACATCTAGAAATCTGACTACTCAAATGCACTTATGTCAGAGCAAGTGAACATTGTAAAAAATCATTTCTCAAAAATATACTGCACTTTTTTTTGTAATCAAGCAGGAAGTCCAACAGTGTGCTGACCCCTGACTCGACCGTAAACCAACCAGCCATTACTATGTAGACAGAGATGAATATTTATCAGCGTGTATATCATGATGGGAACACATTATTGCACTGCTGATCGTGCAGCAGATGCCGAAAGCGAGACTCGACGTGGCTAGGGAGAACATGAACAGTGTTGACCGGTCGTCTCGCAGTGACGGCGTTCTCACAATCACGGCAATGACGAGACTGTTAAGGACGATGTTAGCAGCGGCACTGAAGCTGACGACGGCCACCTTCACAGGGTTGACGGCCTCCATGTTGGTTGGCAAAGACAGGCTAGCAACGATATTCCAAGAAATGTGCAGTTGTATATCTGCAACGATAAATGTTCACAGCTATCGTGCCCATTACATAATTTGTTTTTATTTATATTTTTATTTTGTTGATTTATTGTTAAGACGGCTGAAAGGACATGTTTTTTTATTTTGTCGCTCGCAAACTCGTTTATGTAAATACAAAACACACAAAAACAGCAATCAGGATGTACATAAACGCACACTTGCACAAACACATACATACAGACACACGCACACACACACACACACACACACACACACACACACACACACACACACACACACACACACACACACACACACACACACACACACACACACACACACACACACACACACACACACACATACACACACCTACGCCAGCCCGATCGTAATAAGATTGATAAATAAATGCATAGCAGTAGGTGAAGCGATAAATTAATATGTTCTTACCTCAGAAATGTTGCCTCACCTTAGCAAGCTGGCGGAGCACTTGGCACACTGCAGATCGCAGCTTGCTCTAGAGCTTGAAGAACAAACTGATAGTAACATGTGTTTGTTCTACCTGTAGTCGTGGATTGGAGCAATTTGTTCATTTCCTTCCACCCAATAGTACATCCAATGTAACTTTGCTTCGGTCACGTGTTGGTTTGTGGTGATAGGTTATGTCCTACTCAATTGTTCGTCCGCGACAGTGATTTATTTCAACAATGTTATTGTCCTTTTTTTATTAATTCATTCTCGTTGTATGTTGCTACATTTTATGGTGTTTTCAATTGTTTCTGTTGTCTATTTCTACAGTTATTCCATTGGTGTACAACTGAATTTACTCCACGCCAACGGCTGCATACTTTTATTGTTACAATGTGCACTACTAAGCCTAACGAACTGGCGATAACATATCAGTCTGATTGCTAGGTATGTTGTATTTACCACACACGTCGACAGATGCCGTCGTATTGATGTCTGACTACATCAAACTAACTACAGGCGTCGCAAATGCAATAAACGTGGCATCTGTACGTAGAACATAATGTATTCGTGTAAAACGCCATCTATTTTTATACAGCACATTTATGTGGCTATGAACAAGTATAGAAATTAAATTAAACAAACACATTACGTATTTCGGAAATGTGGGCGCCAATGGACAGGTGAATGCAAACGATTTCTTTTTGATCTATTTAAAACGTGATTTTACCTTGTAGATGTAGAATATTTCGTTAGCGCAGCACAGCACCTTCTTCAGTACATGTGATTGTAGCATTTCTGCTATTTCTAGATGGTTAAATCTACTTGCCTGAGGTTTAATTTGGGAAATGAGGAAGGTCAAGCCAGTAGATAGACATATTGTTGACCAACCGCCTTGGTTACGTATTTACGGCAACTCGGTTGCAGATGCGCTCAGGGGGCGTGGTATTCTGTTGCTAGCATTGCCAGCAGGTGGTTTCACTGTAATCTTAAAGGGTGTTTCACAATGTTTAGTTTGAATGGTATATTGCTTTAGCCAATAGAAATGATGGAAAACTGTCATATGATGTGTAATTAGGTCGGAAAGATTGACCGAATGCGACTCGCAGCGGCCGGCGGTAAACGTATACTGCCAGGCGTCGTCATTCGCGCGAACCCGTTCTTCCGACTTCTCGATCGTTTGCGACAGGGCAAGACCTCTCGATCGAATTCGTAGCGGCCGGCGGTAAGCGTCTACTGCCCGGCTTCGTCTTCCAATTGAACATATTCAACTGACTTCGCAATCGTTTGCGACCGTGCGATCATTGAACGGATGCGACTCGAGAATTCGCGGCGTACGACGGCAATCGTCAAGTGCCCGGCATCATCACTCGTGCGGCTGAGATAAACCGTTCTAACTGTGTTCTGAGCTCGGCGTGTTGACTTCAACAAACGTTCGTATATATTCGTTCGTATATATTGACCAAAAGAAAGATATCTTATAATAAAGTTTATTAATTTTTTTTCGTTCTTTGTCGCTTGTTCACGAAAACCGTTCTTTCTCATATGCGTTGCCCTTGATATATAAGAACCCTACTAGACTGAGCCATGTAGTGTACGGAGACCTCGCTAATCCGTGACAGTGACTCAATCCGTCTTAGTCAGCGGCGCTGGCAACTGGATATTTAGTTGCATAATGATAGTAATAACAATGACCTGAAAGTGACTTCAAAGGCAAAGTAGCACTTCAATTCACTGCAGCAGACGATGAATGTCCTTTGACATCCTTAGATGTTGCTGTGTCTTATCGTTGTTGTGTTCTTTAAATTGCAGATCGATATAATTGGCACAAATATAGTCGCCGGATGCACTCAACTGCACAGAAGTGAATCATGCCTTAGGCTGTATATCGAATCGTGTTGGTTGCACCTATGACAGTTAGACATGCAAACATACGATGCTATTAGTATCATCAGGTCATTATAGCGCCGTGGTGCAGTGGCTAGAGCTCCGGACTCTCAAACGAGAGAACCCGGATTCGAATCCTGTGCGGCGGTGTCGAACCTTGGGCAAGTTCGTTCACTATACGTTGCTCCAGTTGACTGAGCTGTATATATGAATACCTGGCTATAGACAGTGGTGGATATTTGTGTACGAATAGTCTTCGCGTATTAATTGCAGCGTGGCTGGATGCTTCCAAGAGAAGTCCAGATGGTGTTCGATTGAACAGGTCTGCCAGGGTGTAAAGTGTAATGCGTTTTGAGCACTCCTGAGGACTGGATACTGCGCTATATGATAACTTTTTTTACATTACTTTTTACTTTATAGTCAATAAAGGAAATGTTGTTCGCCGTCATCTAGAAACCTATCTTTTTTAATATTGCATATCCCCCTTAGCTTCTTAGATATTCATCTGTTGACGACTTTTGCTTTGTACATGACTATGAGAAAGCTTAATCCTTTGGTTTTGTTGCATCACTTAGCTTAGATTTTCTGAGGATATTGGCGGTAAAGAAATAATTGTATTAATATTGTTGTAAGAGATCAAAGAAAACGATAGGAAATGAAAACATACAATTGAAGGTCATTTGTCGTTTTGTAACGAGACTAGTACATACCTCGTTTTGTAACGGGACTAGTACATACCTCGTTTACGTGACGAGAACGTTTCCCGCCGTATAGCAGTCACGACTAGCGCTGACGAAAGTGAGATTCCTCGCTGATAACATCTGGTGACATCAACGAACTAAATTTTAGTCCGGTTACGTAACGGCAAATGACATTTGGTGTACGTTTTTGTTTCATTTCCTACCTTTGTAAGCATGCAGTTCTTGTATTACAACATTACCCGTAAGCAAAGATGCAGTTCGACATTACTGCCGAAGCCAGCCAAACTGCAGTAACGAACAATTTACAGGAATGTCTTAAAATATCTAAATTAATTAATCCACCTCGGCAGAAAATTAATTAAAGGGAAACAATAGGCAACTGTTTGATGTAGCGCACCTAGAAGAGTTGATACAAATTAACCGTTTGCAACTACAATCAAACGTTTAACGTCATTGGTTTACTCAGAGTGTGGTGTCAGATTGGAAGATTCCATTGAAACCTCCGATATCCTGGAAGTTGACGTCTTGCTCATGACGGGTGACTTGACTAATAAGCAACCAATAACCGAACAGGAAGCGAAGTTGCAAACGCTTCATCCATTCCTTCACAAAGAGCTGTAGCAGCTTGGGTTAATTGCCAACACGTCGTGGAATAAGGTTCGATAGAATCTTACAAGGTCGGTTTGCAATAAAGCCTGATTTTGTAATGTAAGCCATTGTTTGTGGCGTGTGCGCTTGTGACACTCGCTAGGTGTCAACCAAACCGTGATGCCTTAGGCAAAGCCGCCCAAGACCGGACCTACCGCGGCCCCTGCTGCTGACATCCACCTACAAGTAAGCGCCGACGCGGATGAAAGCCATACCTACAGTACATTCGTCGAGAAGCTCCTGAAAGTACAACAAGAAGCGTACCAGTCGTGCTTGCAAAGCGCGGTCGCTGAAATCAACAGAAGGGTGGAGTGTCTTATGCGCGAGACAACCACGGCGCTGACTGAACTCCGAGTCAGCCTGCAGTATACGTAAACCCAAGACGATGCGATCAGAGAGAAGCAATCGAAGGAAAACATTGACGATATGTCGAAGAAGATGATCGAGTTTGAAGAAATAATCAAGAAAGTCGTGCACGTGATTGACTACCAAGAAAACCAGTCAAGACGCTGCAATCTACGATTCTACGGCGTTGCTGAGGTCGACGACGAGACGTGGGAGCAGACGGAGAAGAGAGTGCGCAGGGCTATGACAACCGCCCTAGAAGTCCCCGAAGCTCAAGTGCGCGCCACCAACATCGGTCGCGCACATCGAACTGGCGGCACGGGGACGAGAGCCCAGACCATCGTGGTAAAGTTCGAGTCGTTAAAGAATCGCGAGCTGGTACTGCAGGCGGCGAAGAAGAAACGGCCTCGTTGCATTTACGTCAACGAGGACTATTCGTAGAGGGTCATGGCGAGGCGGAAAGAACTGCTACCAAAAATGATAAAAACCAGGGAAGAGGGCAAAATCGCGTATTTGTCATTTAACAAACAAGTGGTGAGAGAGAGCGGCATGATGTCGCAAACCGTGGTACATGCTGACTATCCTGACAAACGTTGTTGTGATCACCATGGCGTCAACTACATAACAAAATGACGGGTTAACGCGTACGTATGATACGCCGTATGATTATAATGAACACTCCTACGAACACGATATTGATACTGATTGTTTATTGTGTAACGATTTGCCCATTCCATATAATACTCCACCCCAGCACAATTTGTAAACAACTTTAGCAGTGCTGGCAAAAAACAGCCAGACAAATTGAGTATGATACAATTTAATGACCGGAGTTTAAAAGCTAACCTATCCAAGATTAAAGACACTATCGAAAGCATATAGTATAAATTTCATATAACTGCTATATCAGAATCGTGGTTTAAAGAAAACAGTTTGGACGGAAGTGACGTAAACTGTAACGATGTCGTATTTTCAGGTTACATACTGTACTGTAATTCCAGAAAAAAGCAAACGGGGTGATGGCGTTGCCATATATGTGTATAAATCTGTACTTTATAATTGCCAGTCTTCTAATATTTGTTTAAAGAACATATTGTATGCTGTTGATGACTGTTTTGAAAGCATCTTTATTGAGATACAGATTAGTAAACACACAAAAATCAATGTACAGAGCATGGATACCAACAACAGCAAACTTAATGACAATCAGTCATTCATACTGGGAAATTTCACAACTAAAAAATTGTACATATGTGATGATTACAATATAGATCTATTGCACTGTGAAGAGCAAGCTAAATCAAAGTACTTCATTGATCAAATGTTCAGCTCTGGATTACATCCCTTGATCACCAGGCCCACAAGAATAACAGGCACGACTGCTAGTGTAGAAACAAAATGTGTTTTAAGCGATGCTACAGATCATATGCCAATTTTCGTCGTGTATGACATCAGCACTTATGAGGTTACTAACGATGGTCCAACATATAAATATAACAGAACGTTAGATGAGGACTCATTAAACCAATTTGAGCACTATTTAAATGATGCAAACTGAGACACTGTAATGAACGAGTCAAACCCTGATTTAGCATTCTTGTGCATTATGCAAATATTAAGTAACACTTATAACGATGCCTGTCCTGTCAAAATGACAACGTATTCAGACCAGACCTGGGGCGAAAGTACTCGGTACTCGTGTACTCGTCTATTCGAGAAAAATTTTGAAGTACTCATACTCGTACTTGTACTCGTAAAACTTATGGTTCATGTATTCGTACTCGTACTCGTACTCGTACTCGTACTCGTACTCATTTACTCAGATTTTACGAGTACATGACGAGTACATCTGAGTACTTTCTCAATATGTTCTGGACAAAATAAATTAATTTGTAGTTATAAAATGAAACTTTCCTGAAATAATTAATGTTCACCTATTTGTAAACAGTTTGTTATTACTGATAGAATACCACCTTACCATCCATACACATAGTACAACCTCATTCTCTGATAACCATGACTATGATACCAAAACATGGCAACAGGCAGCATCTTTTTTCCAGTCAGAAACACCCTGTTAAGCGCACAATAACACTAGGTTATCAGTTCAGGCCATAAACCTGTTTGTTCAATTAAGCCACCAGGATGTCCTTAATGAGAAAATTAGCAGTTAAACCACCATTTAGGCGGGAAATGCCTTTGGTATAGTCTGGAGACCATGCCACTGGGCACTGGCTGACAGTGCTAACTGCTAAGAACAAGAACTGCCACTCTTCCTCTGTAGAAGTATAAGATGGCTCAAGTCAGACTGTCTCCTATACTAGTATAATCCGGTGCCTTCAGCCTGACTAAAAAAGTCCAAAGGATATTTTGAGCCTGTTATATACATGTGCTAACCCTCTCTAAAACCATTAGTCTACGATCAGAAAATATAAATTGCAAAACTTATAATTATTCCCCCCTGAACGGTGCAGGCTAATTAAGACTCAACCTTGAACAACTCATGTTCATTCGGTGCAATGGCAAATAGATGATAAGATCATAGGATGCCACTGAAATGAATGCCAACGAAATAAAGAGGTTTTTCACAGTTTTCCTCATAAAAAAATATTGATCAACTGCCATTGCATATTCACTTGTGCTGAGTTAGATTAATTAATAAAATACGTTATTATTTAATATTTATATTTTTATGTACTCGTACTCGTGAGAATGTACTCGTACTTGTACTCGTACTCAGGTTTTGGGAATGTACTCGTACTCATCCATCGTCAAAGTACTCGAACTCGTACTCGTTCTCATGAAAATGTACTCGGCCCCAGGTCTGATTCAGACAAGACAAAAAAATGATAAACCTTGGTTATCAAGAGTGCTAAAACTGCTAGCATAAAGAAGAATAACCTGTATTTAGCTTTTCTAGAAAATAGGACAGAATTAACAGAAAGTGGCTACAAAAAACAAAAAAATAAGTTACAAAAAAGATTACGTCTAGAAAAGAAAAACTATTACAGAAAAAATTCGACGATTATAAGACTAATATAAGAGAAATTTTGATAACTCTTAATAGCATAATAGCTATATCTGAAACCACATGTTTGAACAAGTTTCGTGTTTGTGAAAATCTAGTAGTATTAGAAAATAAAGAAATAGCTAACCTTTTTAACAATTTCTTCGTTGACATGGTTACCAAATTGCTCAACCTCATAGAACCCTGCCCGGGAACAAAGCCAACCGACTTTGTAAAACGTACTGTATCACAATCAATGTATATGTCCCCCGTTACTGAGCAAGAAGTATTCGAAATTAGGTCTGGGTGCAAAAGTAAAACTTCATGCGGACATGATAAAATCAGCATGAAAACAGTTAAGCATGTAATACATTATACAACCGCTAACCCACATTTTAACATATATTTGATCAGCGAATCATTTCCAAATTATATCAACTCAAGCAAAAACCATTCCTATATTTAAGTCGGGAGATCACTTTCAATTTTCTAATTATAGACCTATATCTCTCTTATCCCAATTTTTTTAATACTTGAAAAAAATATTCAACAAAAGGCTAACGTCTTTCACTGAAACACAACGCATATTGACTTGACAGATGGGCAGTATGGCTTCAGAAATAATCATTCAATTTCACTAGCTTTAACAGAATTTGTCGAAAAGTTTACTTCCGCGATGGATAAATACCAAAGAACGGCTAGTGTCTTTATCGACCTGAAAAACCGTTTGACAATGTTGACCACAACATATTGCTAAGTAAATTGCACTGCTACGGAATAAGGGGTCTGGCTCTGGACTGGATAAAAAGCTACTTAACCAACTGCAAACAATATGTATGCTATAACAACAGTAACTCAGAACAAAAGGAAATCAAGTGTGGAGTCCCGCAAGGTTCAATCCTTGGTCCATTATTATTTATTCTGTACATAAATTACATCTGTGAAGTCGCAAAATTGCTTCATATTATTCTGTTTGCTGTTGATTCTAACATTTTTATTCTGCTAGTAACACTAATGATGTAAACACTGTTGTTCTAACAAAACAAATTATCGCTCAATGTGAACAAAACACATTTTATAATGATTAACAATAAAACAACCTAGAACAGATGTGAATATAGCTTTGAATGGGACCAACATTGAGCTGCTATCATATACAAAATTCCTTGGAGTAACCTTTCATGAAAACTTAACATGGCGACAACACATAAAAATGGTTGAATCAAAAGTATAACAAAAACATATCAGTTTTGTATGAAACTGTTCATGTTACACACATTATATAATTCACTTATTAAACCACATATGTCATATTGCTCTGAGATCTGGGGAAATACTTATCAATCTAGACTCAGAAAACGATATATGTTACAGAAAAAAAGCTATACGGATTATTTATAAACATAATTACCATGATCATACATCTGTATTTTTCCATCTCTCAAACATGCTTAAATTTCAAGATTTAGTTAAATACAAGTCTATGATTATAACTTATAAAGCAAACAACCATTATTTAAATGGTCAAGCATTATTTGAAACAACCGCATCAATACACATGCATGATAGCAGACAAAGCAAACTGTTCTATGTTAAAAAGACAAACACCACCCTCCGACTGCTGTCACTCACCATCGAGGGTATAAAAACGTGGAACAATTTATCAAATAAATTGGCTCAGCTTCCAAGTTTAACACAATTTTAAAAAGCATTCAAGTTGTCAATGCTTTCTACATATTTGTGAATTGTTAATTGAAAATGATGTTTAGCTAAACCCATGTATTAGTAACACAAACACTATGGTAACAAGTTTATACATGTGTTGTGAATACTGTTTTGTAATTTATTTATAGTTCGTGTTGTACTGATTTAGTTTTTTTGTTTGAGAAGACCACAGCAACACATAAGTCTAAGACTTCAGCTATATCCTTTCAGCAGCAGCAGCAGCAGCAGCAGCAGCAGCAGCAGCAGCAGCAGCAGCAGCAGCAGCAGCAGCAGCACACCATACTCTGCAGGTATTATGTTGTTGTTGTTGAATAAACTTTCATTCAATATGCCATACTGTCGCGCATAGAAATATTACAGTGAAGCGCTGTATTTTTCCGTTTCCATGTGAATAGATCAGAAGTCAAACAGCGGACGGATTGACTGGCTCTGGGTGATCTCTTAATATCCGACCTAACTAGGGAAACAACTACATAGAGTTACCAAACGTCAACTTATATACAACATATATACAAATACTATGTTATCAAAATATAGTTTAAAACGTGTTTGCGTTAAACCGACCCACCGTAGTAAACAATGCGTACGATGGCGCCACTAGATCATGGGCAACTACTTACTTTCTCCTGCACGGCCTGGCCTTTCTTGTGCTTAAATACCACTGGCCTTTGTATTTCAAACCTGGTCATTCTAAATTCATCACGTCATCCCGTGTAAGCATACTCTTAGTTCAAAATTATTCTCTAGTAAATCATTGATGATTTTGTACGAATTCTTCATTCCAGTGCAGCCTTACATAAATCAATTGAAAATTTGCAAAACACAAACAATCGGTGATGATCCGCTTGTTTATCAGTTCCAATGCAGAGACATAGTATATCTTACGGAGAACACATTAGTACATGTCATATCAACAAGGTATGCGCAATGGCATGTAGGCCTATATTGCCCTATTGCGTTCAACACGTTCCCCAAAAACAAAGTATTATATGTGTAACTGACACTAACTTAATACATTTATTAAGCAGGTCCCTTCGGTTTAGACTAGATTGGGTAATACTGCATTGCCGTCACACAACGGTGAAATGATGCCGTTGTGGGCAACAGACGATGGCGCCACCTCACGTAGCTTGATTAATACGTCGCCTAGCGGACATGTGGGAACTATTCCTAGTAATAGAGAACCGAAGTGATGACGTCACGCCGCTTAGCAACCGGCCCAGCTGGTTCCAACAAATGTTTTCAACCATATCTGTTAACACGGTGTTACGTTTTGTTCAACACTGTAATCAATATCTGTAAAGTCATACGTGTAGTTCTTTATGATTCCCATAAGTTGAAACTGAGAAGCAAACATGGGTGAAACAAATTTGGCATTTGTAATATTCTGGAACGAGAAAATTATTTTATAACGCAAGCTCTTTTATCCCGCTGACAATATCGGACGTGATGCAACACAGTTTTTGTCGTGCATCACATTTTCACCGCAAAATGGGAAAGGAGAACCTGACAATACTATTTAATTCATGTACGAAATTGCCAATATCGAAGGATTTGATAATATCGTGAAATAAGGAACAAAACAATTAAGTTTCAGGCTGAGAAGTTAGAGAGCAGCCATTATATAAAGTTGGAGTTTTTTGGTCACCATCAAGGAGGATGCAGTCGGAGGGTTTGGGGGAACCTTTTGTTGACCTACAGTTTGGGATTTTTAGTGAGCCTCAAAAGGGGTGCAGTTGGATTTTTTGTGAGCCTGCAGTTCGGGAGGGGTTTGATGCAGTTGGGTTTTTTATGTAAATATGCTGTTAGCAAAATTACTGACTATACAAAGTAAATAAACACAGCTTGTAGTTAATTAACAGTAACATTAATCATATGTATTGCATATCATACTTAACTCCACAAATGTCTATGACTGTGAGCCTTGCTACCGCGAAAACTGGTTATTGTCTTGGATTTGGATCAATTTCTTGTAGTTTCATAGCATATTTTCAAACTTAGCTCTAATATGGATTAGTTCTCCTCCATACTAGCATGCACCGCACCTCGAAGAACGCTTCGAAAATAAGTGAAATTATTAACATGATCAGATCTGACATGATTGTGTCCCCTCTTAAACAGTTTTGGCTCGACTGAGAAGTATGCAGCAAGTGCAGAGATAGGAGCCTACTGACGCCATTAGCCATATTCGAACGAAAGTTAGCGATGCTTGCGGTTTGTTTTCAATGGGTAAATCTCACATACAAAATGGGTTTTTATTAATTGTGAACTAACATGGACACCCATAGATTTTCAGGAAATGGTCCCCGGGGAGTATGAATGGTTTTCTCAACAAAATATGTTTTAGAATGTATTGTTATATATCTGCCTGCCTGCCTGCCCGCCCGCCCGCCCGTCCGTCCGTCCGTCCGTCCGTCCGTCCGTCCGTCCGTCCGTCAGTCCGTCAGTCCGTCCGTCCGTCCGTCAGTCCGTCCGTCCGTCCGTCCGTCCGTCTGTCTGTCTGTGTACATTCGATGTATGTATGTATGTATGTATGTGTGTACGTATGTATGTATGTACGTATGTATGTACGTATGTCTGTACGTACGTATGTATGTACGTACGTATGTATGTACGTATATACGTATGTACGTATGTACGTATGTACGTATGTACGTATGTACGTATGTACGTATGTATGTATGTATGTATGTATATATGTATGTATGTATGTAGGAATTATAATATCTACTAAACCATTACCAGGCTCTTTTACAAAAAAACGTTACAGGCGTTTTATGTATATTGACTGAACAGTGGCTTGTAATGGCAGTAGGAGTAATTTGCATTAACCAAACATTAAAAATTGCACTATTAATACCGTTTGAACATTGCTCACTTGTATGTGCTATCGACATAGAAGCCGAGAACACATTTCGAGCGTTCACATTCACAACTGCCGACGATGAAAAGAAATATGACGTGGTACTAAAGACGTTTGACGAACATTTCCTTCCTATCGTCAATGTCATCGATGAGCGAGCAAGATTTCATCAGCTGAGCCAGAAGCCTTGGGAATAAGTTGAATTTTGTGTTCGTAACTTATATGAACTGGCAGAGCGATGTGAATTTGGTGCACTGAAGAGCGAGACCATCAGTGACAGACTGGTCGTAGGGATCACTGACAACAGACTTTCTGAAAAACTACAACTGAAATCTGACCTTGACTTAGAAACAGCTATCCAAATAGCGCGACAGTCGGAAGTGATAAAAAGTCAGATCAACTACTGCTAGAGAGCTGGAAGAAGTGACATCTAGACAGCAACACTGTAGAGGGAAATTCAATCATCGTGGACACGATCCCCTACCAACAAGTGGCTTGCAAGACCACAGTCACACAACACTAGTTTGCCAATATGTGGAAACTGCAACCGGAAACACCGTCGCGATGAAAGATGCCCCGCAGCGTGAAAGCGATGTCGGAGTTGCAACAAATACAATCATTTCCAAGTGTTTTGCAAGTCAACAAAGCATGCCCGAGGCGTTCGCGGAGTAGTCTCATCAATGTATCATGACCAGAATGGTTAATTCTTCCTAGGATCCGTCACGTGTATCACTGAAGCAGACGAATGAGCAATAACTCTCCAGATAAAACATTATGCGGTACTTACATGGCCCTTCCCAGTCGACCGAAACTGTTTCCTACGAGTTTCACTCTAAACAGTCCTGGAGGTACACTTGACTGCAGAGGTCAATTCACGGCGCATACCTCTCAAAAGGGACAGAAATATTCGTTTCGAATATATGTCGTTGCTGGTGAACAAGTGAATAGCTTGTTAGGTCGGGCAGTTGCTCAAGGAATGGGGCTAGTGAAACACATAGAGGAAATCAACAGTGACATCTTCACACAACCGGGTCTCCTGAAGTGCGAGGCAGTGAAAATAGCGTTGAAAGACGATGCGAAACCGTATAGTGTTACTACTGCAAGAAGAGTACCATTTTCACTACTTTGTAAAATAGAAGCCGAACTTATCCGGATGGAAAAAGAAGGGATCATCGAAGAAGTTACCGAACCAACAGACTGGTGCGCGTCCTGTTTTGAAGAAAACGGAAACATTCGTATATGGTGTTGACTTGAAAAACCTAAACGAAGCCGTCAAACGTGAAGGATACATTTTGCCAACACTGGAAGATATAGCACCGAAACTTGCTTGAGCAAAGGTATTCTTCACACTCGACGCAGCAAATGGGTTTTACCAGCTACCACTTGACGAAGAAAGCCCGAAACTAACGACATTCATCACGCCGATGGGTCGATTCTGCTTTCGACGCGTTCCGTTTGGGAAAACGTCAGCTCCGGTAATCTTTCAAAAGAATATGACTGATTTGCTTGACAACCAAGGAGGAGCCGTAGCATGCATGGACGACATTCTGATTTATCGTGGAAATGTCGAAGAACATGACCGTCTACTGAATGAGGTTCTCGACAAAGTGAAGAAGGCAGGTCTCCAGTTAAACAGGCACAAATGTCGCATTCGTCAATCTGAGATACCGTATTAAGCACACATCATCAGTGGTGATGGAGTATGGGTGAATCCAGACAAGGTACAAGCAATCCATGACCTTGCTGCTCCGACAGACTTGACGGAGTTGAGGCGTACATTGGAGGTGATCAACTGTTTGTGGAGATTCATACAGGAACTGTCTACAGTCATGAAACCGATGACAGACTTGATGAAATCAACCAGTGCATGGCTATTTGGGGTCCTTAGTAAGAAGAATCATTCTCCAGAGTGAAAGACATGTTGACATCGACGCCAGCTTTAGCCTACTTCGATCCAACTAAGCCTACAACCGTGAGTGCAGATGCCAGCAGCTATGGCATCGGTGCAGCTCTCTTCCAGGAACATGATGACCTTTTGAAACCAGTGGCTTTCTGTTCCCGCACGCTGATCTCAAGCGAAACAACGTATATTCAAATTGAAAAGGAATGTCTCGCAGGCGTCTGGGCTTGTGAATATTTCTCGAGATACTTGATCGGTTTGGACTCGTTCACACTACTCACTGATCACAAACCTTTGATTCCACTCATCAACACTCAGGATCTCGACAGAGTCCTAGTGAGATGCCAACGTCTTCTCATGCGTTTAAGGAAATTCAAAGCCAAAGCTGAACACGTCGCAGGGAAACATCTGGTAGTTCCAGACATCCTGTCACGCAGTCCCTGTGACAACCAGCGAAGTTGTGACAACAGAAGAAGATGTCGAACAGTTCGTCAATCTCATCGAAACCACCAGACCAATTTATGATACTAAGATCCATAATATCAGGCAAGAATCTCGCAAAGACCCAGATCTCCAGGCAGACATGAGACTCACAAAGCTTGTTTGGTCAGATCGTCGTGTCAGGCGTGCCAGGATCTCTGGCAGATAACTTCGATGCACGTAGTCAACTATCGGTGTCAACCAATATGCGTTTATATCGCGACCGAATCGTCATTCCTGTTGCGCTACGTTCTGAAATGCTAGACAACATCCACGTGGGACATCGGGGTGTGACAAAATGCACTGAACGTGCCGAGATGACTGTGTGGTGGCCAAGCATTTTGAAAAGGATCGAGAGAAAAGTTGCAACGTGTGACTTTTGCCAAATTCATCGATCATCTCAGCAAAAAGAGCCATTGAAACGAACCACAATGCCTCTAAGATCTTGGCAGAAGGTATCTGCAGACCTCTTCAAAATCAAGCAACAACAATACTTGGTCGTGATTGATTACTGTTCACGTTACCTGGAAGTCGCGCATCTCCCGAACATTTCGAGTGCTACAGTCATTGGGGAAACAAAAAACAAGTTTGCACGATGGGGTATACCGGAAGAAATCGTTTCGGATAACGGAACACAATTCACCTCCGCAGAGTTCCAGGACTTTGCAGCGCAATACAACTTTGTGTGTTCCTTCACAAGTCCGCACTTTCCGCATGCGAACAGACAAGCCGAAAGTGGAGTGAAAATAGCCAATAGAATTGTATCTCAAGAAGATCCAGTATTGGAACTAATGGCCTACCGTTTAAATCCAGCAGCAGTAACAGCAACAACAGCAATCGAGTTGACAGTGCAGCCAACTGAATGCAGTGAGAAAACACCTGATCAACCATCAACTCCAGTGAAAATGTCCTACGGAAGATCTGTCCGTAGACCACTGGAGTTTCAAAACTGTGTGTGTTAAACAAACTGTTGTAGTCCGAATACATTACATTGGATATATTTCATTTTGTGAAATGTACAATGTGGACTTTATTCACATGGACTGCTGAACGCTTAATTGCGATTAATAATTTATTCGTTATGAGAACAACATCGTATTACGAGAGTGGCAATCTCATGGACAATGACTTTGAATCAAAGACAGTGATTTGAATAATCGTATTCGTAATGAAACTAAAATCTCTCCAGTTCTTGTTGAATGTCTTCGATTGAACAGATGTTATTTTGTGTTTAGCATTTGTAAAGTTAAACGATAGCCGAGCGTGTATTTGCTTATCTTAAAAGAGATGTTACAATGCCAGTCCGGGCTCGTCCGTATACTGCGAAATGTATAAGTACCTCCGAATGCCCAGCCACATACGGGCGTTTCCGTATGTACCGCCAGCCATGTGCTCGATCGAAACTACAGTTTGTGTGTTCGTTAATAAACCTACCTTTGTTCCTACATAAACAGTGTCAGCATTAACTTAAAGACTCAAAACAGAAGCCTTAACCATTCGAACAAGTCTAATAATGTATATCATAATTATTCGTATTCCGGTTTGGCCTATTGTGGCGACTGCACAGGCTTTTACATCGGCTGTCAGGTCAATCGCTGAACTTTATATTGCTCGTTGTTCAATTGAATTAGTTTTTGCTTTGTGTACTGTTTATTAAATACGTTGTTTCCGCATGAGAACATGACAGACAACAGCGATACCACATTTTTACAGAGAAAAGCTTCCATTGTGCGATGCCACGCCTAGTGACTAAGAGGGTGATTTGGTAGAACAATTAGCAATGCAAAATTGTAATTGCGGTTTATATATACTGTAGTTTGCCTTTTTTCGTCCGAATGCTTATGCCGTCGAATTAGCTACAAGGATGGCTAATACAGCCAGAGATACCTGCATATCATGAGGATGCATTTGGGAAAGGTTACGGTGCAAATCCATTGAAAATAGTAATGCGCGTGTTTCGTTGTCGTCTCATGACAGACCGGAAAGTTAATAAGATTGTCGTTAAATGTCCGCCGTGCAATTGACTATCGCAAACTACCATTTCTTTCATTTAAGAAGTATTCATTTTTTATTTAATAGACTGCACATATTACTTAAACTATTACTACACATCTGGACATAAAAGAACCAGATTCGCGATTGGCAAATGAGCTTATGAAGCAGCTTTGACTAAACAAAGTAAGATCATTTGTTTAGTCACCTGTGACCGTAACGGTGCGGACGACCATATTATCGGCGAAAGTCAAAATACGAGTCACTTTGGAACAGAAATTTGCCCGGAGGAATATCAAGCAATCGATTCCGTGTTGTTGTTTTCATAAGCTTTTAAAAGTTGCATTATATAACTCTTATCGTGGCATGCAGCGATAAAGATACAGTTTAATTGATAATAGTTTGAATAAAATGTAAGTAAATCAATAATATTGCAGTCCATTTCCAAAATACGCCATTTCTTTTACAAAATTTATTGTAACGGAGTTGTAATTTTCGAAAACACAACTTTATAGCTCGAGAGCAATGTACGGTAGTAAGTGTATATCGGTCTCACGTAGTAAACGCACGGTCATCCACAATGTACACAGGTCAAATGTGTTGTCGTGTTGGTGTATGTGATACTAGCAGTAACGGAGTGTAGTTTAAAAAGCATACTGTCATTAGATGAGAACTTTAATTGCTAGAAGTTCAGAGAAAAAAAGGAAAAATCACGTATCCTTGCCTGGGCGGTCGGGCAGAGGTGAACTGGCAGTCGGGCAAACTTGACTGATCGCTGCAGTGGCAACTGATCCGCGAGGCCATGCGTTTATCATCGGTAACGGTGTGGAGTGACATTAAGTGGGACAGTCATCATTTAGTGTTTATGGCATTATAAAACTATGTCATGAGTATATTGGTTCTATAGAGCAATCAACAGATACATTGTATTTGTGATTTAAGGAGAGAAAATGTCCCCAATTTTTAATTATTCGAGCATAAAAATATAATACCATTAGTTGGGACGCCATAATAGTATGTTATCCTTTATATGTATGAATATGAGAAGATAAACTAACCACCAGGGACAGTTCAAGTCTGTGTCCACGCTGTAGACAGTTCCACCAACGTTGTATGTAAATTGACAGACAGATATTGTATTTAATAATAGGTAACTTTGGAACAGGTAAGATATCAAACCTAACTAATAGGTAATACGACTTTTGCCCATATATACCTTGATGAATACGACCATTGCCCGATATTGCGACGCCGCGTGAGCAATGACGCGTCATAACGTAGCAACGCCCTAGCAATCGTTACGTATAACAGCACGACTTGCGAACTGTGAAGACATGGGCATATTGGCAATCCTCCCGAGTAGTCGTATTGCGGTGGCACTTGTCATTTCCAAGCTGGTGGTGTTGTGCTGGTTCTCAACGCCTCTTAAGGAGAAGCTCAGATACACAGACGTCGCGGCGTGGTTGTTCCTCGCCGGCGTCCTCAACGTCTGCTATCCCAACGCGCCATTGCTGCCGAGGTTCCGACGGCGTCACGTGTGCAGCTTGCTCACCATCGTGTGTGCGTGGTTCGTGTATCGCTCGGCGCGTTGCCTCTTCGTGCGCGTCAAGGAGGCTTACGCCGACGACGTGTTCGCTGCGTGGATTCCGAGCCCGCTCAACGAGGAGACTGCCTCGATGCTGTATGTTGTGGTTGTCTCTAGTCTCACAGCGTTGGTATACTTCACCCGGCGCGTAACAGACCCGGCTCTGTTCGTCACTGCCGCGGAAAAGACGACGACGACTACGACTATGGCGACGACGAAGAAGGGACAAGACAGGAAGCGGAAATCGTCATTCTCGTCGATGCCGCGAGCACTCATCCGTTTGCACGACTCCGAGGTTTGGTCGCAGCGTCGGTCGGAGCGCCTCAGTCGACGCCGAGGAGTGGACCCGGCGAGGACGTACTCGCTCATCGCCGGCGAATACGTCCCATCGGCCATATCCGAGGAGTATGTCACGTTCGTCAATGCAATACGTCTCGATAAAGATTTGCCCGAGTCGTACAATGGAAACTAGAGGACAACTGATGACCGACTGCGGTTTTCGCGAACGGCCAATTGGCGTTACGCATCGCCGAAGGCAGCAGCGTTCGCAAGCGGCACAAAAGACGAGACCATATACGTTGATCAAGTGTTTTTTACGGGGTAGAACAAAATAAAATATATTGAAGTAGCCTTAAGTTGGGTGTTAGTGCATCCACGGTTGATGTCTTCAAACAGGACTACGGCGATGTCGTGCCTCAGTGCATTTTGGTAGAAAAACATGTGTCTTACGTCTAGAGCGATTAGATATATATACGCTTGCTGAATATTGATAACGACAAAATATGTGACAATGGTACTGATTTATATATTACTTAGCATTCTTTCAGAGTGCAACAATCACTATCGTTTGTTTGGCTTGGTCCTGGTTTGCTTGGTGATTGCATATTTCTTGCGTACTGACCTGTTAATGAAACGATGGCGGTAATCACAGTTTGAAGTATCTCCCTCCTCCCTCTCTTCTTCCCTCCCTCCCTCCCTCCCTCCATCCCTTCCTCCCTCCTTCCTTCCCTCCCTCCCTCCCTCCCTCCCTTCCTCCCTCCCTCCCTCCCTCCCTCTATCCCTCCCTTCTTCCGTCCTTCCCTCCCTCCCCCCTCTCTCTCTCTCTCTCTAAATATAATATAAAACCTTATGGAGTGCATGTGATAAGAAATTAGTATCAGACCATAACGGTAAGAAACTGGCGATTTGACGCTATGTAACGCAAGAAAACATCAAGAATTCGTAGGGCGTCCTTTGCAACACCATGTGTTAAAAACGAAGTTTGAAATACAAAATCTCACTTATTAATATGATGTTGCATTAACAAGAAAACGCTCAGTCATTAAGCAAACAATTGTGTCGTCATGAGCGTGTTCAACCGTTCAGTCGCTCATTAAAAGGCAATGCGTATCGATTAGATCACACTATGTTTTACCACTTATATTCATTATACCCTTTCGTTTTTGTGGATATTCTTTGTGTCGGGTTTCTTTAAACTTCTAAAAACCATAATTAAAATTGCCTTTAGTACGAATATCGTTACAAATAACGCCCACATGTTACATCCAAGCGTCCCTGTAGTTGATGTAGAAATGTTGGTGCGTTCGCGGCTACACCGACCGTTTTCATCTGCGAATGACAATTGCCTGATCAATGCCATCACTTTGAGAATAAAACCACACAGCAACCTACATACCCAAAGGCTGGAGTGCCAAGGGACGTTCGCACCCTAGTAAGGTTCAAAGTCCGCTTGACAGAAATGAGTTCCGCTTGACCGGACCTGATCGAGGTTTTCAATGAGCCTTAACGGGGTGCAGCTGGAGGTGTAACAACACACCTCCTAAACAAACAACAACGCTACTGGCCGATCTTCACCATTTGATTTCCTTGTGACTCATTACTTTTAATACCTGATGAACCACACAAAGTGTCTATTAAGATACGTAAATGTATGCCTCTCGAATAACTGGTTAAATCGAACATTGTGCGGTGGTGCCCGGTCCCTGCCCGGTGGAAGTTTCTCAACGGTAAAGGATTACGTGTAACAAAGAGTTTCAGTCACGGCAACGAGTCGACGTCTGTAGGCGCCACTCGCCCGCTAGGGAGCGTGATGGTGCCGAAGACGGCAGCGAAGAAGAAGACGAACACGGAGACGACGGAGAAGCCGATGACGCCGCCGCACGCCACCTTCAACAGCCGCTCGATCTGCAGACACACCGGAGAGATTAGATCAGTACATATCAAGACGGGCGGGGAAACTCAATCGTCAGTGGCGGATCCAGAAAGCGAGTCTAGGGGGGGGGGGCACAAAATCTGCACTAGCGGCCGGACCAAATGGTATAGTAGAAATTTGGTCGCTACCGCGCCGCCGAAACTTGAGCCGCTGTCTCGGCTGGGCTGGTGACATCAGAAGACGGCGTGGGGGGGGGGGTGCTGTTGAACATATTTGTTGTTGCTGCGAGGCCCCATTTCACCTTCCTCTCGCTGTCTCGCGCTGTCTTCTCTCTCAGCGCAATTGTTACATCGGAAGACTGGGGGAGGAGCTGTTAAGAAATGTTCGCGCCGCGTCGCCGGAACTTCAGCTTTATAACCTGAATGGAGGCACATCGCCAAGGGTCTAGGGGGCACGGTCGCGTGGGCCCATTATAATAAAAGTTCTGCCCTCCAGGCCCTTTGGATCCGCCTATACTCGTTATATATGCAGATAGACGGGGAAACTCAGTGCATGTCTAGACCGACGCGGATACTCACGCATTTCATGTTCAGACGGACGGGGAAACTCTCCTAGTATCTGTCTGGACGGACTGAGAAACTCACCCAATAGAAAGTATAGACAAGAATCTCAGTATATACGTGTCTAGACGGATGGGGATATTCGCTCAGTATATATTTCAAGATGGACGTGCACATTTAATCAGTATATGACTAGACGGAGTAATAAACTCATTACATATCTAAACGGACGGGCAAACTCACTCAGTAAATGTGTATACGGACAGGGAGATTCTTTCAGTAGATGTCTAGACGGACAGGGAAACTCAGTTTATACTATATATATATATATATATATATATATATATATATATATATATATATATATATATATATACATATGCATATACAAAATATATAAATATATAAAATTATGCTGAATTAATTCCCATCGTCCGTCTAGACATTATATGTCTAGAAGGACGATGGGAATTCATTCAGTATAATTTTTTGTCTAGACGGACGAGGATCTTCACTAGCTTCATTTTGAACGTGTAAACTCTTGGTGTCTGCCGGTGTGGCGGGCCAACAGTACTCCCGTACCGAAAGTGGGCGTATTCCTCGAACGTCGCAAATACGCATTGCCTCTAAGGTGATGTGAT
Source organism: Escarpia spicata (assembly GCA_963995525.1). NCBI lineage: Eukaryota > Metazoa > Annelida > Polychaeta > Sabellida > Siboglinidae > Escarpia > Escarpia spicata. The sequence continues at coordinate 44,052,153 of OZ023211.1, read as the reverse complement.
TGTAACATAGTTATCTTAAATATGTTAATTGTTAGAATACATATAACAAACATTAAAGATAATAATCTTAAACAACAATAAAAAAAAACATTTGGCATGGCAGATACTTGACTGTCGAAGGGCAGGTCAAAGTATTCACTGCGCGTGCGCGGGCATGCTCAGTCCACAACGGATCACGTTTGGCACGGGACCACACTCGACCCATTTCACCGAGAAACAGGAGGACACATTTGTCCTGTATGGGGGTATCACTACATCAGCACGACCACTTACCCGGTGTCTGTAATCTGCCAGACCGTCTTCGTTGAACTGTCGCGAGCTGTCGACCCAGTAGACTGGTATGGGATGGCCGAGACTGCGTGTCCACAGCGGCAACTGTCGTCCCACGGCTACGTACTCCGACTTGATGCCGACATTCCGCTGATACCGCACCGTCCGTCGCCAAACGGTGCCCGTGATAGGCTCGACGTCTACCTGCGCACAGCAGACACAGACTGAGACGCCTCCACACCGTTTGCATACTCCATAAACATGCAGTCTGCTGCAAGCGTGTAACCATGCACCTATGCACATTCCAGCATTTAGGAACTGTACAGCTATTAGCGGTTGTCAGCAGCACTTCCCAACAAATACGTTCAATTTAAAAACGAGGCAATCTCTTATGTTTATGCTGTGTTCCAGTGGACTCGTTTCTATATTGTAAATACGAATTCGTGACGCTTATGTGACTTAGTTGCATAAATTTACCAATGGTGAAGTCGGGCTGGTTCTGAACTTTCCAGTTCACCATTAATAACAATTATACATTTCAAACGGAACACAGCAGTCGGCCTTGTTTTGGATGCATGCAACTAAACGTATGTGTCAAGTGGAGACTTACCTCGGTATATCCAGTAATCTTTCAGCACAGTCGATAATTGCTTGATCAGAAAATAAATTTTTTGAACTTGCAGTAATGTAAGTATCTCGTCTAAGATGTTTAACTGTCTCATGATTTGAGACGACATGTCATGTACTCATATTAGAAAGATATCGTGAGTTTCCATTCTCTTTGTGTGTCTTATCACGTGACGTCTGCTACTGCGCTTCTACATTTGCAATTGTATCTTGTGGCAGTTAGCGTTTGATAATTTGTGTGCAACATGTGTGCTTTTTTGCCTGTTTTACTAGAAATACCTATCAAATATCGGCCACCTCTTCACCACATTACAAACATAGTAATAACATCGCTATTAGTAATTAATTAAGAAACTGTGAACTTACGAAGCTCATGTGACCATCTTTTCGCGGCGCCATCTTGTATTGTTCGGCTAAACTGCGGTTGGCGTATAAGAAATGCGGCAGACTGGTCCACGAAGAAAAACCATTGGTTCCCGTCATATCTTGCAGACCCGCAGTGAATACAAATGTGTTGTCTACGTGCACGTTCGCTGAAAAAAAAACGAACGATACTGCTATTAGGTATTTGTTATATTGTAATATTCCAAATAACTGGAGAAAAAATGTATCCTGCACTTTATCACACGCACGCACGCACGCACGCACACACCCACACACACACACACATACACAGACACACACTCACACACACACACACACACACACACACACACACACACACACACACACACACACACACACACACATACACGCACACACACACACACACACACTGAACTGTTCATTGTCAATTGGGAACGTCTTATCACGGATTAAAAATGCTAGCAGATTGGAAATGAGTATCATAAACTAAAAAACAAAGTAGATAGTAGAATGCTTAATTGTTAATACATTTATTATATTATTATATTACTGACCATAGTAGCAGAAAGCAAACAAGAGCTACAAGACATGTTGGAGGAATGGAACAGGGTGTTTAAGAAACACGGGCAGGGAATGATCCTGGAGAAGACAGAAATGATGTGGTTGGACGCTATAGAAAGGAATTGGATATTAAGTTGGATGAAAAAGAAATTAAGTAAGTGGTCGGCTTTGTGTACCTTGGAGGATTGGTTACGGCGGATCTGCGTTCAGATGTGGAGGTGCGACGCCGAATACAAGCAGGCGCGAATGCTTGGAGAAAGGTAGAAGGAGTCACGATGGACAGAAAAATCTCAAAAAAGCTAAAAGAGAAAGTCCTGAGAGTGTGTGTTACACAGGCATGTTCATCATGGTCTGGAGACAGTGGCGCTAACAGAACAAGAACAACAGAAGCTGCAAGTTTGTGAGAACAACTGGGTTAGAAGAATAACAAGAACAAAGAGGGTAAACAGAAGAAGGACGAATGACCTGAGAAAAGGGGTTGGAATCCAATGCAGTGTAACATGAGGATTACTGAGAAGCCGGGTGAGATGGGCAGGCCACTTCGCAAGGATGAATGCCGGAAAATATAGCGAGAGCGCAGAGGCGGAACAGCATAAAAGATACAAAAAGGGGAAGGCTGCGCGAGAACGGATATGCGAAAGTCAGGGGAGGATGAAAAATGGAGAGACGGACAGAAAACTATAGAAGGAAAAGATACAGCGAGTGATTCAGCTATATTGTACCTGACCCTCACCCCTGTACAGCAGGGAACACAGAGGTTTACATAAATCTCCCTCTAAGTTTATACAAATTATTTGCTGGTATGTGCCATCTATGACAGTTATAAAAACGGTTAATTGCAAATACAGAAAAGACAAACAAGATTAGCTGGTTCGATACTTACATTCTTTGAGCTCCAGTCGTTGTAATGACACGCCATTGAATAAGCGCCAGCTAACGCTGCTGAAGAGGAGCCGCCGCCAGAACTCTGGCACGAATATTGTATAATCATCGAAAGGAAGGGAATACGCGGCGCATGCGCTAAGCCGATCAGCCGGCGGTACACTGTCTCCGTAGGCGCGAATTCGCCTGTCCGGAAGTGGCGCATGTGGAAATTGCGCATGCGTCGAATAAGCTTGATCGGCATATTCTGAAGCACATTAGATATGATACAGGTCAACCAGCTTGAAGTTGTTGCGTTATATTAACTTCGTTAAATGGTATTATTGTTTTGTGTGCATGTGTGAGGCCTGGTTTCCGCAACCAAGACGGACAGAGTACAACTCAGCGATCATACTCCTAATAATTACCGGCCCCGGTTTAAAATGATTGTACATTGCAATGGATAGACAAAAATTGTGTGTGTGTGTGTGTGGTGTGTGTGTGTATGTGTGTGTGTGTGCGTGTGGTGTGTGTGTGTGTGTGTGTGTGTGTGTGTGTGTGTGTGTGTGTGTGTGTGTGGTGTGTGTGTGTGTGTGTGCGTGTGCGTGTGCGTGTGCGTGTGCGTGTGCGTGTGCGTGTGCGTGTGTGTGTGTTTTCATGTTCATGAGTGCATGATTGAATGTGTGAGGTGTATGGATGCGTGTTTTTGGTTATACCTCACAGCAACTCAACGTATATAGCACAAAATAGTTATCAAAATGAGAGCGGGTCACATATCAAGACAACCCTCAACCACAATCACTGCGACAAACTTATATTCGTGTTGATGGACCTGCTTACAGCGCAAAGAAAGATCGAAACAGTTGTTATCATTTGGCGGTGACACAACACTCAGCAACACATCAAAGGTGCAAGATGGTGAGGACTGATTTCAAGTCACAGAGAACCATGATTCCAGCGACGGGGAAGTTGTGATCCACAATGGAACTGGAAAATGTGTGGCTGCATTCAACGAAGATTAACGGTGTATATATAGAAACGTTAATTTTGCAGTATGCACAGAGGTATCTTTTCCCTTGAATTATATATTGTAAATCTGTGACAGTTCGTATGCTGTAAATATGTATAACAGCATTCAAGGGTTTTTTCAGTCACTAACTAGCTAGAATGGAAAATTATTATATATATATGTACAAATTGTAGTACATAGCATATGCGGTACATAGATCAGTAATCTTTATGTACCTGTCTGTGCACAGGATGCGAAATACACTGTATATATTGTCTGTGCACAGTGGCAATCCCTGTGAATTAATAAATTTGGATTGCCCATTACCAACCTATGCAATAGTTGGTGTAACTTTATACAAACAGAGAAAGGGCTGCATGAACAATTCTGTAACACATGTCATCATATATACACTGGGGGTGAGGGGGTACCGAGCGAAAGTAGCACACGAAATATAGAAACGTTAATTTTGTTAAACTGATGTGACTAGACAGGCGACGGTATATGGTACATCTTGGATTTGGGTGCGAACAGTTTGGTACACGCGATCAAAACCTCAAGTGGGTCATAGTACATATCATTCAGCCAATTGTTTTTTGCTAACAATTACGATGAATTACTACCCCTGGGAACGGCACGCGATGGGTCAGACCACTTCGCTTCAATAATGTGTAAATGGTGATTCTGATAACGCACTAATGGAATCACACAATTTACGCAGAATCTATTCACCTTTCCACATGAAGTTTGTTTTGGCGTATGGGATGTCATAGCAATTAAGCAGACTGTTTCTCTTCCCGTCCGTCTCGGTGTCCGTGTCGCCGCTGTCGTGCTCCAGTATCCCCGGAACGTTTCCCTCAATATCACTCAAAACCGCTGACACATCACTTGACACGGTGTATCCAAGCGCGAGATCTCGTTGACTTCTCGTCGTCGTCACGCCGGCGTCATACATGGCCGCCGTTCGGTACAGGACGTACCACATCAGATGCGCAAAGATGTAATCGAAGACGCACGAGATCAACGCGTGTCGTACGACCGAATCGATGGGCAAACGAAAACAGGCACGTCTACTGTCGCTGCACAGGTAGTTGCCGATTTCTGCAGACAGATTGTCGCGTTCGTGTGTAGCGTCCAAAAGAGAAAAATCTTTGTATTTCCTCAAATAAAAAATCAGTCCACACTTTGCTTGCGGGGTAGTTTCACTGCTGCTGTTACCGCTGCTACTGATGTTGATCCCAGCGCAAAGTTCTGTTGAAACTGATTCGTTCAGTTGACAGCCACAACTCTCATTAACGAGATTGTGTCTCGTTACGCCAAGCGTTTTTGGATTCATCAACACTGCATACAATCCCCGAATTTCGATTTCGGTAAAGCTCCTATACCTCCAGAAATTTAAAACGACCGTTTTCGTGCGCGAATCGTTCCTGCTCAACCAACGCCCGAAAGGTAGGTCTGTAAATGAATCAGGGTAATCCAGCAGTTCGGACAATCTGTCCGGCTCGAAGCGACGGGACACCGATCCTAGCATACGCATGGCAGCTCCCTCGCTGCCGTAAGAGTCCGTGATGCGACGCAATGTGTCTGTAAATACACAAGGCGTCATGAATAGACCGAAGTTTGTATCTCCGTCCAGTTCTGACACCAACCGGAAGTATCTTTCGTTGACAATCGTGATCTGAAACAATACACGACAGCACTGTTATTAATAATAATAATAATAATAAAATAATTAAAATAATAAAGGTATACTAGCCACACAAAAACTATGCATAGGAAGAGAGGCGCAGAAATTTAATGCAATGGATTAATTTTGCTCAACGTCGATTAACATGAAACAGGGACATGTAGACTATACCATAACATAACTTTCATTGGAAAGTTACATAATGTAAGGCCAGGCAACGCCATTGTGTGAAAACAAAGAAAATGGTCCTGTAGGGTCTTACGTAACAGGCAGACGTTTGGAGAGCTGCTGGTACACCCAACTTAAAAACACACGAAGTACAAAGTAAAGCTGACAGTGCACAACGGGTACCATGACAAGATTGAGTCTTAGCGAACGCCATCGGGCTATCGGAATGTTGAAGGCTGGCATGAGCCAGCAAGACATCGCAGCAAGGTTCCATTGTATCGAAACACGATATCCGCTCTCCTCAGATTTCATCAATGAGGCGCCGATGCACTGCAGTGATCATCGCAGATGGGGGACACACCCGTTATTAATATTGTGACGTTCAAGTTTGCCGCTGAAACTTTGACCCTAAAGACTAGGCATAAACGTTAAAGCCATCGTGTTATTTTCACGCGGAAATAATGGCATCCATGTTATATTTACATAACACTTGGTGTGGACAGTTGCAACTACTTTTGAAACAAGAAATTTGTATAACGTACAGTTTCTTTTTGTGGCTAATATACTTATATAGCGCCCGATCAATCAAAACTGCTCTGGGGCGCTTTACATGCATTCATAATACTGGTGTTCAAACTACGTTAGGCTACTCTGTCTGTATTCAATCACTTGTTATAGATAGGTTACGAGACTAAACATTAAATACGTCTCGATTTGAGACAGTTGTTTTGGTAATGTTGCATTTACCGTGTCCTAGTTGTTATGGCTTTATAGGATATTCTTACTTGTTTATTTCTCAGATTATTCAGGAGTGTTTATACGAATGGTGATGAAGAAGAGGTAATAGGCGTTCTGAAAGGTTTTGGCGATGTTGTGTGTCTAACGAATTGTTATTCACTCCCGAGGTGGCTCGAGTAATTAGGTTGTTCAAAGTCGCATATAGGAAAGAAATGACGACAGATCTTCAGCATTAAAAGCAGACTTAACATTCACAGACGGAACATGAGTGACATGTCAAGTCACCAACAGGTGTAATAGAGAAGATGGTAAATCCATTCCGTGACGACCGCAATGACTTCTTTTATTGGACACCTGATACGTTGCTGTCGTGACTACTGGTCGCCGGTTTGGAAAACAGAGAGTCAACACCCGCCTCTTCAGTCAATTATTGAATGGGTTGCCATCGTTAATATACTATGACTTGGCCCTGCCAAGACAACTGATACCGCCACTAATTGATTCTCAATCACCGCATCTATACCGGGGCAGACGTTGTGTGGGATTAGCAACTGCCAGAATGTACAAAGGCAAGTACTAGACCAGCGGTTCCCAAACTGGGGTACGCGTATCCCCAGGGGAGCGCGAGAGGTTTATCAGGGGGACGCGGCGGGTTTGCTGAAGAAAAAAAAATTACCACTTTGTATTCACGAAAGAGAACATTTGGTTTCGCAATTGGCCCTATTATCAATCTGACAGAAATAATATAGTTTTCATGCAGTTATTAAATCAGTGCTGTTAGATAATTACGTTTGTAAATTGGTTTTTGTGAAGACACACCGGTTACGCTTGACAATTTCAAGCTCGAGTGAAGTTGGTGAATCTTAATCTAAGCCACCTTTTGTTCCAGCCAGAACCAAAAACAGTTCTTGAGAGTGTTGGTAAGACGGTAAATGTCATACAAAGTCCAGCGTTCTCAATATTCGGCTTTTCCACTTTTTGTGCGATGAGGTCCATGCCACCACACGCCGCTATTCTTCGATTGATTGTCACGTGGAACGTAATAATCAGAACGGAAAAGCGAGGAGATCGCCGAATTATTTCACCACATCAGAAAGGAACAGTTTCCGACATATGTCAAGAAACTATATGACAAAGAAAGGTTTTTAAGCTGGACAATTATTCAGTTAAATAAGTCACACCATCTCTTGCCTAAACCCATTGAAAAACTCTGGACAAAGTAATTGAAAATGAAAAAGGAACTGGGAAGGGAAACATGGCTCAATTTTTGCAGGCGCACCTAATCTATAGTTAATCCATACAAATTTGTGTTGGATCTGAATGCGCCTGACCCGAAATAGCTTCAAAATAAGCTCAGGTGAAAGTGCAATCTCTACAAGACAGCTCATAGGAGGTTCTTTATGGAGTTCGAAAACGACTACACGGGTTGTGACGCAGTTGAGGCTTCCTCTGGCCATGTTCTGTTCTAAGCTGAGCATGCTTCGTATCCGACTGTTGCTGGTGTACTTAGGACGACATTGTTGACGTTTTCTTTCAATCATCACTGTGAACAAGGATTCTCGCTGTGGTTCGGTCTGGAGACCAAATGTCGTGCTCTACTGTGTGTCAGCGATGATCTCCAAGTCTGCCTGCCGAAAATTGTTCTCGGATTGAGGACCTGGTTTTAACAAAGATAGCTCATCACTTGTATTGAGGTGATTGCTTAACCATCCTCAATTTTGGGAAGAGGTATGGTTACCTCTTAATAAAATTTGTGTTTTAATGTAACTGGATGAAGAATGCTGTTTTGTCTGTAAATGTATTCTACTTTACAATGATGGTGGTACATTGTACCCCGACGATCGTTCCATGCTTCAGGGGGTACGCGAGAAGCAAACGATTGGGAATCGCTGTATTAGACATGACTGGACCTAAAACGTCCAGTTCTTCGAAAGTTGAGTAAGTTTCTTCTAGACAACAACGTTAACTCTAACATGATATGTGTTGCCTCGTAGTGTCAATTCTTGTTTCATTGTTTCTCGAGGACGACTCATCCCCCACGTGGAAGATGCCACGAACAAGTGAATGCCCGTGTATTTTTATGCTCATCCTCAGGGAAGGGTTCAGTGTGTTCGGGTGAATTCCCTTCTCAGCGAAATGGCAATAGGCAAAGATGTGTTCCTTTCTGGGGGAATAATTGTGAGAAATCATGAAACGAACTCCCGTTTTGAGATACTATTTTTATTCAATGGTTTAGTAGTATAGTATGAGTATTTCCGATGAGCGTCATGAGAAGTAATTTCAGGTTTTCCAAATATTGTGAAATTATGCAGCTTTTCCTGAAACACCGAACGTCATTTTCCAAACTCATAGGACGGGCCTGCCATGAGGCACATCCTACCTCTGTGTACGATGATGTTATATTAACAATGCCACAATTTTCCACAACATATCAGTTGGACTATAACACCCGCTGGACTATAATAGACGAAGTGAACTACATGTAACTGTTACATATAAATAGTGTGAAATGTTAAATGAGTTGTCTCAACTGCTATTACATCCATGTGTTATTAATCGGTAAAAGTTGTGTAACTATAAATCAATGCTATGCGATACACGTAATTAACTAAACACCTTCAATTGACGAAGCGTTGTCAACTGCCGTGTGACGTTTGCTAGTGCAGAATTTAAAATACCACAATTGATCATTCCTAATTAGGATGTCTGAACGCAGTAGAAAGAAATGTTGAAATTATGACAGAGAACACACACACACACACACACTCACACACACATAACATAACAACATATATATATATATATATATACACACACACACACACACACACACATACACACACACACACACACACACACACACACACACACACACACACACACACACACACACACACACACATCTACAAACTGATTATCGACATCGAAACCACGGAGCAGATTCGTGGTCTCGCGAGACTGCAGGATGCCTACTGAAACTAAACTAATTAAAACTAAAATATATGCGTGTGTGTGTACATGTGCACGCGCGTGTGTGTGTTTCTTTGTATTGCATATAATAAATCATTTATAAATCCAGTAACGATTTCGACAGCCTCTCGTGTTACTTCCTCCTTCCATCAGTACAAAGATTGCAATTAACGCCACAACTTAAGACGTACTGAACACAATAAACCAGCTGGTAATTGTCGAGTGTTTACGTCGTGTGGTGTAGCAACGGCATCTCAGTTTCACAAAGATCTGACCACCATAGGATAAACACAGACGGTTGCACCAAAGCATGCCGAACATTTGTGTAGCCGGTGGGTGTTCATATAAAAAAATAATTAGAATCAATCAATTTGCATCATTTCCCTCTAATGGATAGCATAATGTATGTCCAATGGAATCGATTCTTTAGCGTGAAGCAACCTGGCTGGGTTAGCCGTCAGTGTATTCGGGACAGTTCTGTTTCTCTCACGTTCTCCAATTTGATTTTGACCACACCCTACAACATGCTCAGTCGGGGCTCAGTTATGGTATATTAACATGTTGGACGAAGACGACGTCCCAACATTTTCATCTTTTTTCTACGTAATCGAAGGCACTGTAACAAATAATTTCGTTACAGTATTAATTTGTTTTGTTACCAGTTCATCTTTGATGATACGTTTCCTGAATTCGCTATTTTTGCGAGCATGTTTCCACGGCATCGATCGTATGTGTGCTAATGGTAACAGGAGAATGTCCCCGTTGGCATGTCGCGGTAAGGTTAGTCCGAATAGCGGTTTTGTTATCCACAATTGGCGTAGGTAACAAAGAAATATATTTTGTTGATTAAGCGGATTTGGGGGAAATAGGGTATCAGATTTACACCGCTATTGCTTGCAATTTTGCGACACACGGTTGGTTTTGTGTGAAATCTGAATAATTCACATATTCGGGTTTAAAACTAATACCACTATTTTCTCACACAGGCAATGAAGGCGCGAGCCGAATAATCCTGAATTAACTATAGCGCTAGTGCCTCCGGTGACGAATCCGGCTATTAAAGCGATTCGATATCGAGTAACATTATTGCTGTCATCTTAGACGGCTTCACGTGCGCGCACGAGTTGTGCGCTGGGAATATAGAGTGCATCTGCGGTAACGAAGCAAATTAAGGAACAAATTGCATGAACTGCGTGTGTTGATACTGCGGTATCCAGGGCGTGTGACTGCTCAAAGCACTAGCACAGGCAGTCGTGCTCGTTTCTGCACCAACCGATGCATACGGGAAGCATACTGTCTTGCAGCAATTACCGCGCGAAGACCATTGATTCACATATGTCAACCTTTGGCTATAGCTATGTATTCTTTCTGATTGACACAGATGAATGAACTGAAGCTACGTGGAGTGGACGAAATTGCACTAACTTCCAAACACCAGAGAGAGGACTCGATAAATTGCTGGTAGACATAAATGTTACTATCATATACATTGACAAAAAGATTTTCACACAAGGATTATTTACGAAAACGTGCTCATACGCACATACGTACAAACAAGTGGATCCGCACATACTTACACAACATGCCCCGGACAATTCAACAACGTGTATTACCTTATCGTCTTCAGAACATGTTTCTCCGCATTCTTCTCTCGTTTTCTCGGCGTCAAACGTTTGTTGGCTACGCTCGTAAAAGGTGATATATCGGTAAACGAAACGAACGTCGATTCGCTGTATCGTCTCCCGGTACACGTATGGGCCTCTTTCCTTCATCTAAAGTGTACACAAAGGCAATATGTAAACACCTGTGGTAATAGTATGCCTATTATAATACCATCGGTGAAAGTCAACGAGCGCCCATGTTGGATGTGTTTCAACGTGGTGTTGATGGGACTTCTAACAAAGGTGTCCTTTGGTTAAGATACATCAAATCAATAAAGTTCAACGAGTAAATTGTTCGGGAATTGTGTCCTCGGTTACTTTCTCCGTAAACAGTAACTGTACCGTGTATTTGTATGTTCGCTAACGGTGTATATTTGTTATACATTTGTCTGCCTTTATATTAATCTAGTTTCCGCAAATGATAGCAGGTTCTGTAGGACACTTATTACGAAAGACATCTATGTAGTGACATAGGAACGACAGGCTGTGATCATTACTGCAATATTACCCCCACTTACACTGACTAATGAAAACATGATTAGGTTTAGGTCCACGGAGTATGATGACAAACAACACGATCAACGCTGATAATGTTTCACAGTAGACTATTCCTGTACACTGATTGTTTTGCAATTCTCGCTGTCACGCAGTAGTTATCTAACACCCACAATTTATGTATGACCTAGAAGAAATAAATAATGACGTCATCAGACATCAAAATGGAGAATGACGCAATAAAGTAACACAATACTGATTGCCGGCATTGTGAACCACTTGACGTGGCCATCTTGTTGCTGCTAGTGGATAGTGTTACCTTACAGAAAGATGAGTAAGCTTATACATAATACACACGGAGTTCACAGGTATAAAACATGCGTCCTAAAATCAAAGCACAGTACCCTATTAGCGGATATTGCGGTTACGATGTCGCGATAATGTGATGATTTTAAGCATTTAGTTGATTCCGTTTGATCATTCCCGACGTCGTTTGGTTGTTTGCACATTCTCACCATTTGTGTAGTTATGTTTTGCATACCATTCGCATGTCCTTTTTGTTTCAGGTAATCGGGTAGTTAGTCCATTTGCCAAGAAAACTGCTGCTGGGTATTACAGAATAACTACTCTGTGGTTACTGATAATTGGGGAAAAGTCACTGAAACAGTGTAGTACAGAAAGGATTTGTACGATTAAAGGCCAAATTGAAATAGCCTTTTTCCACCTTCTCGGCTGATATATATATCAGTAGACACATATCACAACGGCCTATATTATAATTTATATTATAATTTGATACATATGAATATCAAGACAGTACATGCTCACCAGACATCAGTCAGTATTGATGTACTACATATTTTTTATAAATTATATCCTATTTTTAAATATCATCATCATCTATGTACGGTTTGCTGCACTGGTTGTATCTTTTTGTTCTAACATTTTTTCTAACGATTAGTCAGTAAAACCAGTAAAGCGGGTGGCATACAATTGCTGATTTAATTAGCCTAGTCATATTTTCACAGGAAACATTTCTTTTTCCTTTTTTGATGGATCCGTTTTGCGAGTCAAAATAGATATCAAACAGCGAGTTTTTGCAGGAAACCAGATTTTCCTTTCCTTTTTTGTGATGGACAGATCTGAGCCAAAATAGATATCAATCAGCCGTTTACATAAACGTGCAATCGACCGCTCAGAACGGAAGTGTCGGACCGGAAGTACGCCCAGATGAGTGTTTGTTGTGAACTGTTTATGTGTTGGAACATATAACACATCGGGTGGCAGCATCGATCGACGAGAGGCGGTTACAATGAAGCCTCTCCAGATTGTTAAAGGAGTGGAAAGGACGATAGCGAGAGAGATGGGAATGAAGGAAAACAGAGGGAAAACAACAATTAAAAACCAGTATCAATGTTCGTCTCCTCGCGCAATTGAGGGATTAAAAGGCAAACAACAATGAGTAGCGCACAGTTCTGTCAAACTTGAACAATATGTGCAATACAAGCAAAACTACATTTGAAGCAATCATGACGTACGACACTAACCAGTCTCGTTGAAGATGCTTCGGCAGTGTCGTTTACTTCCCAGTAGTAAATCCGGTTGTATCTTGTTCGATACGAGTCGTTAGCCTGAAACCGCGAAGATAATACAAAATCCAACACACGCATTCAAAGGACTCTTGTCCGGTTAAAAAGTAATGTTATTATTAATAGCATGTCCACCAACTGTTCCATTTGAAAGTGCATGCGGTAGAACTGTGAATGCAACATATCTTTCAAGGTCTTTTTAAGTGCGCCAGTGCGTAGTTGTTCGATGAACTTCATGTGATCAGCTTTAGGCGAGAAAATGAGGAACAGCCCCTCCCCACTTGATGCATTGAAATAAGTGAATCGATCAGAAACCCCCCTCTGCGCAATTCAATTAAATTAGTTCGTATTCTGACTTTCTTGTTTCTGTTTTTTTCATGAGCGTCGGAAAGTATGCAAAGTTGGGGTTCCGCACTCGCAACATAATTGTTTCTTGAAAACGGAGACAAACTAAAGGACCTCGTTCATTATGTGATTTGGTCCATGATACTGTGCATTCAACTGTTGAAATGTCCAACTATTTTAACTAGAAAGGCAAAATCGCACGCATATCAAGGAATTCTGGTATGTACACACCGTTATGCTCATCGAGCAAGCTAATTCGATATTGCCAACACCACCCCTCGACTCAGCCAGCATTCCTGTCCTTAATACAAGCGGCGGTGACGTGGGGAACGTAGATCTAGATCTTCATGTATAATTTGCAGAGACTTACCATAGAAGCTTTCTTCTTAGATAGCAAGACATGCAGACTATGTTATTAATATCTGCTGAGGTCACGGAATTGCATGTTACACCCAAAACAGTTTGAAGGAAATGTCACTTATAATAACGATGTACCGCGCGCACTTGCCGACGGAACAATTTCTTTTAAATTATTGCAATTAATCGGTAACTAGGAACTATTATAAATAAAGTCAGCCATAACAGTCAACACTTCATTGACTGCTAACACAGTAAACATATTGGAATCCTCCATCAAAGTAACTCACAGTCGTCGAATGTAGCGTTATCAGTGAAACACCATACATAAGCAATAAAGTCAATATATAAGCCAAAGCTCATGTTCAAAGCAGCAATATGTATTGGTTAATACTTATAATGGCGATATAGAGGTAAACTGTTACAATTATCGCAGAAACAGCTGTAGTTATTTTATGATACTCTTTAACGGTATAATAACAATAAATGGTAGTATCCGGAAAGAGGGACAAAGCCGACAGAGAACATAAGATGAAGACAGTGAAGGCAGCGATGTGAAGAGCATTCCAAGAAAACCACAGACAAGAACACAACAAACAGCAGTTAATGTACCAGAACACAACACAAATAAACCGTCGATTGATGGAACGCAACAAAATACCCCCTATTTTGTGTCATATAATTTCCTTAGTAGAAGAATTCGGAATAAACCTTTTCAAAGCTAAACCCTGTCGTCAGATATAACGCGTGCACATCCTGCTCAGCTTAAAAGATCAACCCCCTGATCCGTACTAATGAAAACCAAATGCGTGTTATTTCTAATAAATTCACTCGATCGATTAACAAGACCTTTGACCTGCACTTGAAGACCTTTGTTAGTGGAATTACATTTTACGTCAACGAACCGAGCGAATCCATTACATAACTCGTACTCGAAGAAGAATGTCGTTTCACGTCAGAACTAATGAGTACTGACGGGTATCCCGTCACCTTGGCTACAGTAGTGTGATAACATTGTTCAACCGACCTGTTCAATCGAGCACCATCTCAACCTTTCTTGGAAGCATTCAACCACGCGGCAATTAATGCTGGAAGACTTTTCTTACACAAATATCCACAATTGTCTATAGCCAAGTACTAATCCATGCAGCTGATTGAATTGGAGCAACGTAGAGTGAACGAACTTGCCCAAGGATCGACACCGGTTCTCTCGACTGAGAATCCGTTGCTCTAGTCACTGCGCCACTGAATTCCTACTTATGAAGCCTTAATTACTGTCAACACACGAAATAATACTCAACACACCCATACGCTGAACTTGACGTGTTCACGGCTGACCACGCACAAATCGTCGATGTTCTTCGTGAAGACATATTGCGGGAACTTGAGGCCAAGGATGAGCGCGAGAGCGACGACGAAGCCGCCCACAGCGATCAGTCCCGCCACCAAGATGTTGTTCGGCATCCCTTTGCACTTCTGCATCGGAGCTCGTCATGCGCCACTAACGTTGTGCTTCGTCACGCGCCGCTGACTTCTGCTGCTGACGCCGGGTCACCTACGGCAAGAGGGGACGTACGAATATTATTGCAAAAATTTGGATATGTTCTTCAGTGTATGTTGGCATACACTGTAATGTGTGTAAAACAAGTACTACTTGTCGCGGTATTCTTTGTCAATAAAAATAATATTTTTCTCTCTCTCCCCTTCTTTCTCTTACTGTTTCTTTCTTTCTCACTCACTTGCCATATTGTCGAAATGTTGCAATTATTCTTGCTATGCAAGTGTTGCCATATTGTCGAAACGATTGCAATTAATTGTTCCTGCTGTGCAAGCGGCATATCCAAAATAAACCAATATCAGAGTAAAGGCGCCAGAACGTGTAGACTGTGTCTTATAACGACTGCCTGGTGCACGCGTCGCGTTTAGCATGGTATTACTTCAATGGTTACGTTTAACTACACACGACCTACTTCCAATCGTGTGTAAAATAACAACGCTGCGTCATGTTTGTCTTAAATTCGCTTACTAGTGTCTGCACCTACAATACGACTGTGACAAAACCGATACAACACGTAACGATACTTAACATTCTACCAATCCGAACAGGTGAGTTTTGTGTGTGCGCAATTGCGTATATGTGTTTACAAGTGATTATATGTGTTTACTTTTTGTTGCATGTGCCTACAAGTGTTTTCATGTTTGTGTGTGATCGTATATGTATACATGTGTACGTCTTTGTGCGCATGCAAGGGTGTGTGCACGCGTGCGCACGTGCTATCGGCGTTGCCATAAATCTTGCAACATCAACTACTCTAGTGCAGCGACGTTAATTGCATGTTACGTCAACCGTTGTTGAACCTTTGTCACTCCCCAAATAGCCACTCTTACCTTTAGTTTCTTTCCGTACGTGCACTCGCCGAGAACACGTTAATACAACAACGCGACGTCCCTAATGTGTTGGCGACCGTCTCTCTCAATGCGACTCCAATTGTGCGTCCTTCACGACAAGCAGACGCTGCTGAAACATCTTCGCCAAGGCGGTGCAGATCGACGCTGATCACCGCGTTACGGTATAATCAACGGAAAACACTCGCCGAGATGTGCCTCCACGCGTGGCCGCCGCGCCGTCACTGATTGTTGCTGAATGATCAACAGCAGTCGATGCACGATATGATACCCGCATACTCATGCATCGATCGCGCTTACCCAACTCCCGCGCTGTTCTCTGTGTCTTTCCGTGCAAGCCGCTTACGTGGAACATACCTCTTATCGTCGCCAGACTCATGGGCGGTGTCAAAATGTGTTCATCCGGATCCCACGCACCTAAAATCCGGCTCTTGCATCATAAAACAATAGCCTTGTTCACAAGATGATTTCTCGAAGCGTTACGAATTCTTGCCAGCTTTGTTTAACATCAGATGGCAGCTGCCAATTAAAAATCCGTGATCGTGTTAGTGTAGTAGTCTGCGATTTGCAACAATAAGATTCAAAGTCGTGCTAATAATTTGACTCAAAATTGTATGACGCGTTCAAGTCCTGCCTTATTGCATAACACAGCGTAGCTCTTTTTCTATGTTCCATTTAGAACGAAGAATTATTGCCATACATGCTGGAGGCTTATTATAGCGAGTCTGACATTCAGTTGTTCCGCATTGTAATAATAATAATAATAATGTATTTATTTCAGACAATCACCATGTCCATATATACAAATACATCAATAAAAGTATGTAAATAAATATAAAAATACATAGATAAGAACAATATGTTTAAACATTATATAAATCCCGGACCCACTGGTGCCGCAGTTTCGAAGTACAATACACGTCGCTAGTTTTAATGCTATAAATAATGGGATTCAAAGACATGTCAATCCTATTCATTAAGCTAAAAATAGCCTTTCTGATTACACATTTACCCGAGCTGACATTAGCTGTAGCAAACATGTGGCTAGCGCTACATCTCATGGGCAAATTGTTCAATATCCTGAAAGAGTTGTTATATGCAACAACGAATTGATGAAAATTAACTTGTCTAAAGTTCACCCATAACGCACACATATAGATATTACCAAAATACGCTGTAAATAGCTTATTTTTTACAGCAGTTGAACAAAAGTGAAACTTTTGACGTAACATATTACTCTTGGCATACAAAAGTCTCACTTTGGCTTGCATGTCAGACTCATCAGACAAGTTATTAGAAATGACCCGATGTTTACGTCACCGTGTATATTATCAATGTTTGTCGGAAGTTTTACTTTACTGTTCGTACAGTGCTTAATTTCTTTCCAGAATTTGCGGTGGTCTTTCTGACACAACTGTTCTGCAATGTTATCAGCAATGATAGTTTCTTTCTCCCTTTTACATTTTCTGATCGCCTGTTTGAATTTCATTCTGGATAATTTCATAACATAAAAAATGTCACCTTGTCTAGGTTTACCAGTCTCTTTCCATATACAGTAAGCATCACGGGCTGTACAATGAAGCTCTTTCACTCGCTCGTTCCAACCTGGTACAACATTATACTTATAAGCACCTTTGCGATTTGACCGGAGTGTGTGACCACACCTCTTCAATGTAATCACGATAGAATTGTAAAAGTCATCGAGATCATCATGATGATTACAGTTATGACAATTGGGATCATTGCATCTAACACCCGGTTGAACATTCAGTTTGCTCAATTCAACGTTCGTGCATTCTCTATATGCATCAATATCTTGTGGGTTTAATCTGTCCCACTGTATGCCTTGCTTACTCTCATTAGTATTGCCACTACCACTAACGTATTCTGGTACAATATCACTGTCTATGCTGAACGATATCGGGTGGTGATCAGAATAAATAACATCATAAAGTATGGACATGTTAGATAGGCAATCCTTTGCATCAGCGGTACATATGATATGGTCTAGCCATGATGTAGTTCCCCAGGCAGAACTAACGTATGTATATGTGTCTATCGGGAGAGTATCTTGATCACATATAGCCAGAGTAAATTCTTTGCAGAAATCAAGTAAGATATTCCAAAAAACTGATTTCTTGAAAATATCCGCGTTAAAATCACCAACAATAGTGATGCACGAGCTATTAATATTATTAACATATACAGCAATTTTGGACATATAATCATTGAACTTGTCCCTGTTTTCCTCGCATTCATAAGGTAACTATACGTTTAGTAGATAATACTCCTTGTTACCCCAACAAATTCTTATGCCGCATAGCCAATCATAGCACTGGTCAAGAATGGTGATGTATTGATCAAGGGAATGTTTCCATAAAAAAACCTACACCACCATACGGCCTACCAGTTAAAATACCACAAGATGCATCTACAGGAGAAACACCATAGCCCACATAACCATCGTGACAGGTGTTTAGTATATGGCAATCTTGTTTAGTGAGCATAAGCTCTTGTAGGCACAGTATATATAATGTCCTAATGACCTCTGAAAATACATTAAGCATCCATTGACTTTGAATTTGACTGATTCATTTTGCAATTATGGCGTACGACATCCTTCGACAATCGGATCAATATCGCTCATGTAAATTGCTCTCGATTTTGATTATCGGTTCAATTTGTGGCTACGGCAATGTCGTAGATTTGGAAACGATTACAACTCTGTGACAGTTGGATGCACTTTTTTGGGTTAATGGTTGCCAATGAGAGACGGTTGCGGCCAACACGTGTGAGACTCGTCGTGACGTTTTAACAACATTAAAGTACGGATTGGCACGAGTTAATAAATCCCACTAGTTGTGTTTAGACAAGTACGACCCCGTGACATAAGCCATACTCCGAACCCAATTAGATGCCAATCGCTCGTGTAAACGGGTGTTAATTTCATGAGTGAAATTCGCATAATTGTAAATATGTGACTCTTCATTTGCTATTCAATCTGACGACCTTAATCTGGCATATTTAAAGACAATCGATATTTTACTATCCACTGTATAGCAGGCCACCGGTAGACAAGTTAATTAATAGTCTACGAACTACGGCTGATGAACTGATTGTGTCACGCCGATATAGCACGATGGTCGCCCCCACACGTGTACTTGAAGGATGTCTCAATCAGTGCGCACTTTGCTCATCGGAGACGTTAGTGACACCGTGCCATAGGGAGCGACACTGATATGCCAAGACGCAAGGATCAAGTAGCTTTTGTCCAAGCAGCTCGCAAATGATTACACGCCAGCACATTTTTAGACGGAACCATTGATTTTACAGACAGCGTGTTCCAAAGCCTACGTTGCAAGTTAATACGATTCACATAAATCAACGATTCACATTACGCGGCGTGATTCGTGCAACCTATCTAGGCAGTGTACGGCAATAATTAAAATGAAACTTTCGTGAGTGCTTGGTCTGCAATTTGTATGTTAATGGAATGTGTCACAAATAATTTTGGATGTCAAAACGATCATTCGTTAAGCCGTCCTTTAATATAGTTTTAACTTTACATGTACTAATCCTCTTGTGTTGACAAAGCGTACATTACGAATGCATCCATTTTGAAATAGTCATTGGATAAGTGTCAAAAAATTAGTGGAACAACGGGTAAATTAATGACGATAAGTACAAATCGCCGATTTGTGCTTTATTAATAAAACATCAATTTTGTAACAAAGCATTTTAAACATAAACTGATCTACCTTCTTTCAATAATAACAAATTAACTTTCATTTTACCGCTTGCAATTTGTGTGGACTTGTAAATCTCACCGTGTTCATTCCTGTGCATATGCATGCACGTCCCTACCTAATAAAATGACATGACTCAGTCACCTATTCCCTGTGTTACACGATTTTGTACTTGCTCAATTCGCCATCGTTTTTAATTTACTAAATGCCACTATCTGTTAGCCTGTATGTGGCAGTGCTTTCAAACAACCAGACATCGTTAACTACGGATTTATCCATGGTTTATTACTGTTCTACCTGGTTGACCCCTCACAGGTACAAAATGTCCACGTTCTGCCGTAATTCAACGAGTCGCAAACATCGATCCGACATCTTTTGGCGACGTCTGCCCGGTGCAGACCCGTGTGCTGAAATGTTTGTTTTGCATGTGAACCTATTATTAACATAGCGACATGATTAGGTCTATTTTTATTCGGTCAGCGTTTGATTTTTCTTTCCAAACGACGTCCGCCTCTTACGTAGCAATTGACAAAAAAGCGGTTGTGTTTAAGGTTTATTTGGTGCAAGCGTCGCCGTGTCATCATACATTAAATGGTACCGACATGTCAACCAATTCACACCATTTGTTTAACACATCACCGGCAAACGAAAGCTTTTATGGCGCAACCAACAAATCACAGTCATCGGAAATGGGTTATGGAGTCTGTGTTCTTCCATAACTGGAAAATATCTGCATCAAGTCGTGTCGTTATACG
Source organism: Escarpia spicata (assembly GCA_963995525.1). Classification (NCBI taxonomy): domain Eukaryota; kingdom Metazoa; phylum Annelida; class Polychaeta; order Sabellida; family Siboglinidae; genus Escarpia; species Escarpia spicata. The sequence goes on along the minus strand of OZ023211.1, from coordinate 44,031,542 downwards.
GAATCAATTAAAGTGCTAATTGCTAAGGTAGAACTAGTCCGAATGTTGATTTGCTTCGTCCAATATCTTCTCTTAAATCACCAGTATATGTTCGTGTTATTTTATATATTGTTCGATGGTGTTACTATGATTAGTATTTGTCATGACGTTGTATTGGTTCCTTCTCATCCATAATCATGTTCTCGGTGACTCGTGCGTTTCTACAAACAACCAAAAAGCCAATTAGTTGTACCCATTTGACACGTGGCAGGTGCGTGCATTACAAGAATGTATATATGACCTGACCAAGTTCAATGCCTACTACATTTAATAACTACCTCATAAGATGTCAAGATATAATGAATCTCAAGCAAGTGGCGTTGAAATACGCGGCGTGACGTTATAATTACGTATAAACTGGAGGCGGCATGATTGTCATTCTTGGTATTTTATGTTCTCCTTGCGAGACTTTATTCCGGAGCCATGGTAACCTTTTCGCTGGTAAACTGCCAGTTTATGCGTGTTGCTTTAAAAGGTATTCAGCGTGTGGACCTGGAGCAATAAAAAGGACGTATTCTTATAGCTTGAAAAATGTTGTATTTCTCTGTTACTTATTGCTTCTAATTCTGTTTACTGTCTGCCCTTAATCAATTCACCACGTTAATCAGGTGGTCACGTTATTTTCGTGAGTTTGTCATGATTATCCTATGTATGTATCTGTGTTGCTTGGGAAAAGAAAACCAATACCATTGAACATGTCTACGCATAAGAACGTGAGTGTGTAAATCGTAAATTGTGATAAATGTTTGCGAATGTCTCGACAATTGAATCCAGCTGACGTCACTTCCGTTTGTTTCGGGTTCGTTCGCTGCAATTTACTCAATCATCAAATAATTAATAATTTTTTTTGTTTTTACCGTTCTGATATTTTATATGTAAAATATTCGGAAAGGAAGAAGCTGAGGTAACTCGACTTATAAGTGTTTCCTCCATAAAACATTGTTGTCAATGAAGAATAGTATCACTTATCTATAACATGCCATGATAACACTAAGTCTACAAACAGATAACACGCCTTTCATTATTAATAACTACATTGTGCATATCGTAATGGATAATCTGAAATATTATGAATGTTAACTTGCGTAATACAAAACTAATTGCCAAATTAATAGTTTATTAAGAGGTCATTATTAAGATTGCATGCAAGATCGAGACCCGAGAGGCTGTTTTGTAATACCATTGCAACACCAGCATGCAGTCCATGCTTCCGCTTTGCTATATCGCCTCTACTTCGCCTCTACGTGACCTGCCCGCTGCTAATCTGTAGCGCCGGCTGTGTCGCCGCTTCGATCAATACCAAAACATAGAAGTGCTGATTGTAATTACAAGTAACAGACTCCAAAACCAGCGGTTGTGCTGAAAACGATCGACAGACGTCATTATAGACTTGGCTCGGGGCCAGATGCATATCTGTGGTTGAGTTGTTCTGGGTCGAACCACTGATTGTCGTGTCTGGCTAATTATTATATTCCAGCCGATTAACTGAAAGCTCGTCAGTACATGAGAAATAACGTGGTCACGCACTATCGGACAGCGGATACTTCGATGACTAGCGTGGAGCAAAGGAACTACACATTTATTTCATTTCATTTCAAATACTCCCTTATGTTCCCATCCTCTCCTTTTCTCTTCATCTCCCTTCCTTCTCTCCAACTCCCTGTTTCATTTTCTCTCTCTCCCTTTTCTCTCCCCGTCTCTTCTCTCCCCCCCCCCTCTCTCCTCTGTCTCTGTCTCTCTCTCTCTCTCCTCTCTCTCTCTCTCTCTCTCTCTCTCTCTCTTCTCTCTCTCTCTTCTCTCTCTCTCTCTCTCTTCTCTCTCTCTCTCTCTCTCTCTCTCTCTCTCTCTCTCTCTCTCTCTCTCTCTCTCTCTCTCTCTCTCTCTCTCTCTCTCTCTCTCTCTCTCTCTCTCTCTCTCTCTCTCTCTCTCTCTCTCTCTCTCTCTCTCTTCTCTCTCTCTCTCTCTCTCTCTCTCTCTCTCTCTCTCTCTCTCTCTCTCTCTCTCTCTCTCTCTCTCTCTCTCTCTCTCTCTCTCTCTCTCTCTCTCTCTCTCTCTCTCTCTCTCTCTCTCTCTCTCTCTCTCTCTCTCTCTCTCTCTCTCTCTCTCTCTCTCTCTCTCTCTCTCTCTCTCTCTCTCTCTCTCTCTCTCTCTCTCTCTCTCTCTCTCTCTCTCTCTCTCTCCTTCTCTCTCTCTCTCTCTCTCTCTCTCTCTCTCTCTCCCCTCTGTCTCACCTCTTTTTCTTTTCTTTTTCTCTCTCTCTCTCTCTCTCTCTCTCTCTCTCCTCTCTCTCCCTCCCTCCCTCCCTCCCTCCCTCTCTCTCTCCCTCCCCCTCTCTCTTCTGTCTACTTCACTCCCTCTCCCCTTCTCTCTCCGAGTGTCACGTCTTTCTCCCTCTTCATGCATCTTCTCTTTCACACTCACTGTCTTTCCCTCACACATACACACACACCCACGCACGCTCACACCACGCACGCGCACGCACACACGCACGCACAGGTAAAGAAAATCACTTAATACTTTTACGAATACCGAATCAGGTGTAAAGTTTATTTTACCATTTATGTTGGTTGGGCTTCCCGTCAATGGTCACTACAGTTGGCTACGTTACCAGCAGCCCAGTAGTGATCGTCACCGGACCGTGGTGAATACTTGTTGTGTTCGCCATTTCACAGTTGGCTGCCTGTCCTGTCCAAGCGCGACCGATGGCAGTGCACTAACGTCAGCTGAGGTAGTGATTACTTCGGTCACGCATGACCTCCGTCGTGGAGTGATAAGGGTGCGATTTCGTGGTAAATTGCTGAGACTTCTCAACTTGTCAACATGCCCAAGACAAACTCAAAGACAAAAAAAGATTGTTCCAGCGAGCGAAGTGACAATGTCGACCGCAGAGACAGCGACCGCTACGACTACATTGAAACCATTCTGACGAGTCAACAAGATATGATGGAACTGATGCTTCAGAAACAAAACACCATGTTAGCGGATATGATGAACAAATTTGTGGAATGCATCAGCAAAACAGTAGAAACAAAGCCGGAATCAATGCAAAATGAAATTTTTGCAGTAGCGAATGATCATCAAAAACTAACCAAAGAAAACTCTTTGCTGAAAAGAACCATTGAAACTCTCACCGACAAATTACAAACCGTAACAAAACAAAACGATGATATGGAAACACAACTGGACGAAATCGAACAATACTCAAGACGAGACTGTTTGGTTATAAATGGATTGCCCGAGGTAACAGCCGAGACAGATGGGAAAACTTTCGTAACTTTTGTCCAGAGCAAATTCCCAGATGTCAAGATAAACGTAAGCGACATTAGCAAAGCCCATCGACTACCGAAAAACCCATCGAAAAACCTTTAAAGGCACCAACGTTTACATGAACGAACTGTTAAAAAAAACACGCTGAACTACATCGCTTCTGCGTCAGCAACAACAAGGAGAGAACAACTGTGTGGACGAAAGATGGCAAAGTCTTTGTGGGAGTGGGAGTGAGAGAGCAAATCGTTCACGTGAAAACAAAAGAAGACGTAAAGGCCTTTGTGTGACTGTGCGAACAATGCGTCAATGCCAAAGTGTTACCTGGCTATCATCGAGTATTTTCTTCTTGTGTTACTGCGCGAACAATGCAGCAATGTGTGTTACCTGGCTATCATCAGACACTATCTTCTTGTATGACTGTGCAAACAATGCATCAATGCCAGAGCGGACTACGTCTAAATGGAAAGTCACTTGCATAATGTACTCTATGCGACCTTTATATGTATGAATGTTTTTTGGGTTTTTTTACACACTTTTTTTTCTTTTTGAAATGTTCATTTACACATTTTTACTTCTCTCAGTTATGATAATTTTTAAATGCACTAATGGGGAGCATGCGACATCTCCTTTAAATGTGCTATTCAGATTCATGCGCGTTATATGCGTTATATATATGATTTTGCCCAAATGTGTTTTTGTTAACAGTAAAATTAGTCTTGTCATGCTGTTTAATTTGATTAATTTGACAAGCAATATATTGTTTTAAATATGATCAACACTGAACGTTTGTTAGGAAGTTACAATGGTATAGAAAATAATTCTTTAAATCATATTTTAAGAATAGATACACATGATGAAGATGGTGAATTAAATCTAATTCATCAGTCACCATATTTTAATGATGACGACTTAATTAATCACATAAGAAACAAACAGGACACATTTACAATGCTAAATCTAGACTGTCAATGTCTAAACGCAAAAATTGACGAAATTTTTATTAAGCTAGACATATTTAGAAAAACAATTGTAAAATCAACGCTCTTTGTTTACAAGAAACGTGGCTTAAGGATGATTCTCATACCTCCTTATTACAAATTGATGGATACAATTTAATATCACAAGGCAGAATATGCAGTGGTCACGCTGGCCTAGCAATGTATCTTGATAAAAATTACAACTATAAATTGTTATATATTTATGCAAAGTCAAACATATGGGAAGGACAATGTATTGAAATAACATCAAACACCGTCAAGAATAAAATCATCCTTGGAAATATATACCGACCTCCTAGAGACGTCATTGAGCATTACCAAACATTCATAGAAGAATTAGGCCCTAAATTAGATAATCTGCAAAACCTAACTGCTGAAGTAATACTAGCCGGAGATTATAATATTGATCTACTGAAAATAAAAGAAAAAACATAATATGTGAATATTTTGATACAATCACAGCACATGGTTTCTTTCCTAAAATTACTTTACCAACACGTTTTTCAAATACTAACTGCACGTTCATTGATAATTTTCTATGCAAACTCTCAAAAGGTCTTTTTAAATCAACAGCCGGCATTTTAATCAGCAGCATTTCTGATCACTTTCCGTATTTCAAATGCCTTGATTGCAATGCAACTGGTACAAATGTCCTTAAATTTATCAGAATTAGAAAACAAAATACTGGCAGCCTTGAACATTTTAAAATAGAATTGATGGGTTCAAATATTTATAATAAACTAAATAAGGATAGAGATACTAATCCCAACGACAATTACAACCTCCTTGATGAAACTATTACTACTGCTATGGATACATTCTTACCTACTAAAGTCATTAAATATAATAAACACAAACACAAAATGTCATGTTGGATTACACAAGGTATCATTAGATCTATAAAATTTAGAGATAAATTGTATTCAAAACTTAAACATACTTATATAGGTACAGCAAAATATGTTTCGCCCAATACAAATTCTCATACATATAATAACATTCTTAAAAGAAATATTAGATTAGCCAAACAAGTAACTGACAAGACTATTATTGCAAATAAATGTAATTAATTTTTCATCAATATTGGTTCTACACTTGCATCACAAATAACCAATACTGGAGATGACTCTTACAAAGACTATTTAACAGAGAGACGTATAAAGACTTTCAACTTTAAGCCAATATACAATAGTACAACGATTAGCATAATTGATAGCTTACATCCAAAATCTAGCTGTGGTAAAGATGGTCTATCAACCAAACTACTAAAGCTAATTAAAAATGAAATAAGTGAAGCAGTCACTCTAATCATTAACCAATCAATAACAACTGGCATATTTCCAGATAAATTAAAAATTGCTAAAGTTTTTCCACTTTTTAAAAATGGTGATGAGACAATCTTTGATAATTATCGTCCAATTTCAATCTTACCAGCTATTTCCAAGATATTTGAAAGATTTTTGTTTAATCAAATTCACGAACATTTCAATTCCAATAACTTATACTGTGAGAATCAATACGGGTTTAGGGAAAACCATTCTATCTACGGAACTTGCCACTCTAGAAATCATAGACAGAGTTGTCCAACAACTTGACCAATCAGCAACTCCAATAAACATATACCTAGACCTCTCTAAAGCCTTTGACACAATTGATCATAACATATCATTACAACAACTACATTATTATGGACGCAATGGTGCAGCACTAGACCTATGTAACAACTACTTACACAATCGTAAGCAATATGTTGAAATTGGCGCTTACAAGTCGGAAGAAGCTGCCATAAACACTGGTGTTCCACAAGGGTCTATTTTAGGATCCCTTCTATTTATTATATACATTAATGACATAATATTTTCAAGTGATCATTTTAAATTCATAATGTATGCAGACGACACCACTCTTTTTAGTACATTTAATAAATTCCAATCTCCGGAAGGCCAAGTCCAAAATCAAAATATAAATAAAGAATTAGAAAATATATGCAGGTGGCTAAAGGCAAACAAACTTTCTCTTAACATTAAAAAAACAAAATTCATGGTATTTCACATGCCCCAAAAGGAAATCGAACTTCCTAAAATAGAAATAGATGGGACACATATTGAATGTGTACATGATTTTAATGTTTTAGGTATCACCATAAACCAACACCTAAATTGGGACAGCCATATAAACAAAACAGCCAATAAAATCAATAAAATAATTTGAATTTTAAATAAACTTAAACATTTATTACCTAAGAATATATTATATATAATGTATAATTCGCTCATTCTTCCCTAGATTAATTATGGCATATTGATGTGGGGTTATCAAGCCCATCGCATTTTTAAACTTCAAAAGAAAGCAGTGCGAATAGTTACTTCAAGTAAATACAATTCTCACACAGATCCCATCTTAAAAGAATGTAAATTTCTTAAGCTGGATAACATCTATAGACACCAACAGCTCAAATTTTATTACAAATTGATCAACAAGGTTATACCAGAATTCTTCAGTCGTATTCCATAAACATATAACTTTGCAATTCACCAATACAACACACTTGGTAAAAACAACTTATTTATTCCCAGAGTTAATCATCAATATGCAAAAAAGTACATCAGACACAACATTATACAAACTGTTAACAATACTCCAAATATCATCTTTGATAACATTTCTACACATAGTTTATATGGTTTTTCCACTTACACAAAAAATTACTTTATCAAGAATTATGAATCATGTCATATTTCTAACTGTTACATCTGTCATTCTTAAACTAGACATGACTTTGCGTTTGTTTAAACTAATTTATGTATTGTACTATACTATAATATACTATACTAAACATACTATGTTTACACATGTAGGTATGCATATATAGTTGATCACGTGATAATCATATAATTATGTTACATCAGTGGGGTGGCTCCCATGATAGCGCCATATAATTGTCTTAATGGGAGCCTCCCTGACCTTACGATGAATTTTATATTGTAGTTTATGTACTTATGATGGTCAAAATAAATACTGTCTGTCTGTCTGTCTGTCTGTCTGTCTGTCTGTCTGTATGTATGTATGTCTGCCTGCCTGTCTGTCTGTCTGTCTGTCTGTCTGCCTGTCTGCCTGTCTGCCTGTCTGCCTGCCTGCCTGCCTGTCTGTCTGTCTGTCTGTCTGTCTGTCTGTCTGTCTGTCTGTCTGTCTGTCTGTCTGTCTGTCTGTCTGTCTGTCTGTCTGTCTGTCTGTCTGTCTGTCTGTCTGTCTGTCTGTCTGTCTGTCTGTCTCTGCAATGAGCTAATCTCACTAATATCATATATCAGTTTGTGAAATATTAATTATTAGATCAGCCACGCACGTTTACAGACATAAGTAACATTCTCAGATTAAAAGCGCGCTACCATACTACCAGCATAAGCTTCATTCATAATTACTGTCATTTATCTATTCGTACAGAGCATACGAATGAGGAGGAATCAAGGCCTGGGTACTAATTATACAATTGTCGGTGTTGTGTGAGTTGCATAACCATTGTGATTGTAAATGATGTTTATAAACATCACACTGGTGATTGTTATATGATCTTTGTATACATCGTGTTATAGCACTGTTGCATACCTACACATGACATTCAACCTGGAAATATTTCGGTATTGTAACGTACTATTTCGGGGGAGAGCGATGGAGGTCTGATATTCTTTGCACATGACCTCCGATCCGTTCAACGATCTACTGACGCACATTGCTTGCTGCCAATAACATTTGGATAGCAACCACATTATAAGAATATAACACTTGAGACGCAGTCCTTGCTACAACATATTGCTTTTTGTGAAAACGAGTGAGTGTTTTCAACTTGACCACATTGTTATGAAATTTAATTTAGAACACTCTATAGTGTTTTTTCAACTTAATTTCTAACACTCTAGAGTGTCTTCAACTTGAGTAGTGTTTGCAAATTCTTACATCAACACACATGGTGCAACATGTGTTGCTGCGATTCATTTTTCGAATCGGCTCAACAACTGCAGAGCCAGTCAAATCAACACACAACTCGAATGATGTCGAGTTGCGGACAAGCGTACACTGCACGACTGATCTGCATTTAGTCGAACAAACACACGACTCTCAACAAAAGTTTAGAGGTAGCCCCTCTGGTATCGCGTACGCATCGGTATCGGCTAATTAGGTCCAATAATAAAGCCAGCCGACTTTGTTGACGCAGTCTACTATGGCATTAAGTAGTCACTCAGGCAAGAAACAGGCATTGTCTAAGTCTCCGGAATACGCCTACTCGAGACGCGCATTAGCAACCGCTGAAAGGAATTCATAAAATGAATCCCGGCTTTGAGACAGTAAAGCCCGGCATATGTATACATGAATCTACGCGTGGGTCAGAGACGGAGCTTGTGTCGTGTGCGTGGCACGCTTCGATATCTTAACATTTACACACGCGACAACTGTTGGAATGCTGCTGTTGTCCTTGGACTTACTACGTGTTGTGTGCAGAGTCACAGGTAGGTGATCAGTTTTGATTTTGTTCTGTGTGCCGGGCTCCTCGACGGTAGCAAGCCCAGTGAATCTGTGTACAATTCAGCGGTTATCAGCAGGTGTTAACATACATACATACACACGCACACACACACACAATTTGGATGTTTTGTATACGTTTCGTGGGCGCAGCATTGACATCACGAACAATGTCAGAGCTTATTAAACATAATTTGGCGGGTAATATACCTTTAACGTATTTGTTCTAGTAGTACGAACATGATATTAAAAACGAGGAACAAACAAGATCCATTTAACCGCGAATGCGATGGAGTGCACATTAGTATATAACCCGTTATCATTGATTGAGAGTACGCACCTAGACGTCGAGTATAATTATGCTATCACATTGTTCAATGTTGTCTCCTACTAAAATCTCAGTTACACATCTGACCAATTCACAGTCTTAATGCTATTCCACACACACGTCAACAGAGGCTTTACGCTCTTCGCTGTCTTTGGGCAAGTTTCCTCCGGTGCCTTGTTCTTGAAGTAGCTCAATCAGCACAGTCCAGTAATGTTAAGGTCGAGGTGGTGTTCGATTGAACAGATCTACCAGGCTGTAAATTGTAAAGCAAGTTGAGCAGTCTGAGGACTGGATACTACGCTATATAAGACCTTATTTTTATTTTTATTTTGTGAGATATAAACAAAACAATATGTATATTATTATGTGTTTTATATTTTAATCATAGGGGTGCTGTCGTATTCCTCCGAATATTAAAAATTCAGTTTTGTGTACCAACAATATGTTAGTGCGGCGAGTCTGCACTAACATTCGTAAAACTTGCTATACACGACAAGGCGCTTCATTCGATGTCTGATCGGTTGTAGAATCGACATAGCGGCGACAACCCACAGACCCCAGGCTTCCTCTTTATATAATCCGACACCAATCAGCGTCTTGGGATAAGAAAAGGTCGTTGACGGTTGGGCGCACACTATTTTCTCTAGTTGCCTGCCCACTCATACGGACACCTGACGACTCACGTCGCACATGGATGACTACCGTCATGTTCATCACAGTGAAATATGCAGGTAACTGCTTTGTGTCGTAGTGAGACTATGATCGCTACATTTGTATATTGTAGCTATACTCGTAGTGTTAATGGTTACGGCAGTGGTACGTTGACAGTGGTTGTGTCAGTGGCAATATTAATAGTGATAGTCGGAACTCTGACGGTGGCCATTATTGTTTTCAGTTGTTGTTGCTGTGTAGTTGTTATCCTGCTTCTTTTGCCATGTTGCTGCTGGTGTTGGTGTTGGTGTTGTCGTTGCTGTCGTTGCTGCTGTTGTTGTTGCTTCACTGCTATATATGTGTTGTTGGTATTGCTGCAACAGCAGAAGTAACTATAACCACAACAACACCATCAACATCAGCCCTAAATGATTGTATAGTAGTAGTTCTACTAAAGGGAAAGAAGGACGGTTATTTCAACTGATATGGATCAAATAATATATGTTGTGGACGCTGAGCAATTAGTGTTGACATGAAACACCACCAATGGGGGTCTAACTTCTGTGTCCGTCTTTACAATAACGCAGGGCGAATGTACGAGCTACAATATACTTGGTAAAACAGTAACAGCCATGATCCCACAAGCGTGCATAATAGCAACAGGAACAATGCAAACTAATATTGGCAATTGGCACTGTAAGCGGACCTACTGATCAGCAAGTCTGTTATGTACAATATAACCCATCATTCAACTCCTTCGGCCAATTGTATTTGTTCTTTTGTTCGGTACTAAATCAGCGTAACAAAGAGATTTACTGACCGCGTAGACGTTAGTCATGCAAATGGATTTAACACAAGAACACCCGTGTCTGCGGCGGCGTGTCATGGAAGCCGGTATGCAATTATAGAAGGCCTTCGCTTAAACTATGGTGTGGCTCGCTTACTTTTACACATATCTCGTCAATACACCATTTACTGTATTGTCCATGTACAGGCCCGCAGCCAGCTTTTCACAATGGGGGTTCACATTTTATCAATTCAGAGTCCAGGGGGCGCCACAAGTTCATGTGGGGGTTATATTTGTTCACAATACACAGGGCCCCACATGTTCACGTGGGGGCTTATAATGCAGAAGGTTACATTTCTGGAAGAACAATGAAATAGGTGTGAGATTGGTGGACCATGTGGTTTCGTCTTATATTCTTTCATCTTATATATATGTATATATATATATATACATATATACGTGTGTATATATATATATATATATATATATATATATGTATATATGTATATAACCTCTCATTTAATGATAATGATTGTTTAATGATTTCTTTTATATGGCTTCATTTGTGTGCTCATAATTGTTCAATCATCGCCATCCCGTTCATTCACTGGTATTTTGTCTGCATCTGTCACCTCTGAGTGACTACAATTAGGACTCATAATTTTACGTTTGGTGTCAAACTGGCTTCTTGTGTATTTGTTTCCCCTTGCATTTACATAACAGGAGACCCTGGAATCGTGTGAAGTCCTTCTGCGTGGCTAATTGGATGCAATGATCCTTTGACACACATTCCTCTAGTGACTGCCCTTTTCACACATGGCATTGAAGACAGACCCCTCAGCCAGGCTCCCATACATTCAGTGATGATCACATAATAGATAAGGGTTCTCCCTTTAACATATGTACAAACCAGGCTTTCTTGGCATTCCTTGTAATGCTTGAACACTATCCAGCAGCTTCTAAGAGGGGATTAACGCTTTTGAGAATTTACTGGTTCACATTTTAAAGATGCAATTTTTATGGGGTTCACATTTTGGAGAAAGAGGTTCACAAAAAGGTGGGTTCACGGGGTTCACGTGGACCCCCCCTCACTACGGGCCTGATGCCGGTCTAGGGTTTGTAGCTAGGCAAAACCGATTGTATATGTGTCAAACTAAGATTGCTCTGTTGATGTTGCTGCAGTGTCTGCTTATACTTAGTTGCTAAATGAATTTACACATACATGTATATATGTTCGTAAGGTGTGTTGGTGATAACATACCAATAAGATTCCTTAACCGAGAACCTTGCGTATTTCGCGAGCAGATGGCGCGTTCTCCTCGTTGTCGCCGCAATTTTGACATATCGTGTATTGCATGCAGTAAACGATCGATAGGACAAAATACGAACACTTGGATGACAGGCGCTCAACCATCAAGTCGTTCATTGGTTTGTCACATACTCATGCATGTTTCCAGATGAACAGACACACGTGTTCAATCCGAACTGTCGAAATGAAATACTACTTATGGGAATTAAGAAAGCATGCCACTGCCTACGCGCGGGTGAGTAGGGAATAATAAGGAATAACACATGCGGATAACCGTCGCGGTATATTTGACTGTTATTCGACAGCTGACACTCAAATAACGTCCACACTCTCTGTGTTATTTCCATTACTTCTTCTTCTTCTCTGACTTGTCCCGTCATCTGGGGTCGTCGGTATGGCTGGTAATTTTCTTGTGTCGCCCTGTCCGTCACCTCACCTGCACTCAGACCCGCGATTTCCATGTCTCTTCTGCGTGTGTCTTTCCATCTGGTTTTCGGTCATCCTCTCCTTCTTCCTGGTATCTCTGCATTTAGCACTCTTCTCACTATGTGCTCCTCTTCCCTTCTCATCACATGCCCATGCCATTTCAGTCGTTTCTCAGTTATCTTTTTGGATGCTTGTGTCACTCTCGTTGCTCCTCTAATATATTCATTTCGGATCTTATCTTTCTTTGCTACTCCACATATCCACCTCAGCATCCTCATCTCATTCATCTCTATCCTTGCTTCTTGTCCTTTCGCTGTTGCCCAGGTATCTGCCCCGTACAGCATTGCTGGCTTGACTACTGTTTTATAGATCTTCCCCTTTAACTTCACTGGCAACCCCCTGTCGCACAACACTGCACTGCATTTCTTCCATTACATAGGAGAAAATTAACTACGTAACCGTCGCATGAAAGTTGGCTCATGTTATCTATATCAACACGCACTTGTTATACTATGACAACAAGTCTGTAGTTCATCATAACTGTCACAGGCAGCATAAGTATCTTTGACCTTTATTCCGTAGCTTTGACCAGTTTTTCGTAACGTTACGTGTGTTTTGTTCCAAGCTACGTAAATCGTTCACTGCATGATAGGCCGAGGACGGTATACGTAAGTTGCAAAATCGTAATTTGAATGTTAATAATAATAATAATTAGAACATAATTATAAAGCGCCGTGACTCCAGGTAAAAAAAGTTCTTATACGTAAACTGGAAAACTTGAAATAATATATTATATAGTATAATATCTAAGTATTATGGATCTTTAGAGGCTCGTAGATGTCAGATGGTCCAAATCAAAGATATATTTATTGACATGTTATTACAGGTGAGGATTATCTAGGCAATTGCAATACACCCTGCCACGATACTACACACTGAACTCGTTCTGAGATCATATATTAAAGTTGCATTCTAAGTTAAACTACCATGTTATACTGTATTTACGAAAGTGTATGTACATTGTACAGCATGAACGATATTTACTTATTTGATCATACTTGCTACCGTATATATGCCACTTTGGCATTTGATATGTTATTCCATAAATTATGCTTTTGCAAAATCATCGGTCGCCAGGTCCGTACAGCGGAATAATAGCCGTATGACACGCCGATATAATGGCTCGTCATTTGCGACGTTTTATTTTCTAATTGTGTGTCATTTGAAAACAACGTTTATACGGAGTTGAGAAAAATGGTGTATAGTTTATGTGGCATACGTGGAAATATTTGTAATTAAAACCTGGACGATCTCAGAACGCAACTTTGAATATACGTGTTTGGATAGCGAGAAGAAATCACCACAACTAGCCGTTATTGAGAGTGCATCATAGCATTCCTAGTATTCCGTGTCCGCAAAGCAGGATTTCTCACTTAATTATTTGTTTGGGCGTTTCGCCACAAACGTGTTTCAGAAACAGTGAAATCGATCAACTGTTAACAAATGTACGTTATAATCCTACCGTTGTGAACAGCTTGGTATGGTTGGTTATTTATCAGTTCATGCTAACTCATCAAACGTCATATGAAGTTAACTATTCAACAATTAAAGATATAGGTTATATTTTGAATTGTTAAATTTTATACACCTAGATAATTTAAAAGCAGCTCAACACAGTTACTGTTGGAGAAGTTCTTGTTTGTGTTTATAGACACGTTGGAACTATCCGACGAAACAGGAATGGTGAAACATCTGCACAGTCATTTGACGGATTACGGAACTACTTATTTCAAAGACCGGGAGACGTTGGTATTACTGCGCGTTGAACGTAAGTTTTTGTTCTATTTGTCAGTCTCGTGTTTCACAAAATGTTACCTTACTAACTACTGCCTATTTGATGCTCTCAGTTTTGGAATACTTTTAACTGGTATAATATGTATGATTTTCAGTGTGTCTGTTTCCGATCTTTTTCCGATATTACCTCTAGTCATAAATAAGGTTTGGCATGTGTTGCGTGAACTCACACGATTCAAATATGCACGTGAAGTTCAGTTGTATACAACCTTTTTAAGGATTTTGTAAACATTATATAATTACGTGGATATAAGAGTTACCTTGCTAGTATGTGCACATATGCGCGAGTGTGATACAAAATAAAATATATATTTTTTCAGACTCCGGTGTAGCACCGCTGCAAAGGACGAAGTATGTACCTTTACTAAAAAGTCTCGAAACAGACAAAGATTTCCTTGGTATGTATACCCATTTCGTGCTACCCTACCATTTATTAATTTACACCCATAAGCACATGCACACGCGCTCACATACACACATACACCTGTACACACACAGACACACACACACACACACACACCTATGCACATGCATACACACATACACACACGCACGCACGCACAGACAGACACAAACACACACACACACACACACACACACACACACACACACACACACACACACACACACACACACACACACACACACACACACACACACACACACACACACACACACACACACACACACACACATTTCAAAGTTCATCCCGTATACCGGATGCCACTGGCGATAACACAATCTGGAATGTGTGTGTGCGTTCGTGCGTGTGTGCGTGCGTGCGTGCGTGCGTGCGAGCGTGTGCGTGAGTGTGTGTGAAGTCGGTACCACTTTGTTCGCGAGACTATTGTACGTCCAGTCGTACCTGGGTACGACTCTCCTGATTTGCTATTTCATGCGCAGACATTCGGAGGATGGTCTTATATATCATAATTATATATATATATATATATATATATCATATATATAAATATCATGTATATTTATACGCTATATTAATTCTTGTGTCTATATTAATTACGTGTCTGTCCATGTGAATATTGAGTACTGACACAGACGCGTTACTCTGTCGACAGATAAAATCAACCCGAAGTTTCTGAAACCGGACGATCGCCTTTTAAAAGACCGTAAACACCCGAGACGAACATCTGCGTCGGTATCGAGCGTGGCGTCAGCGAAACGTCAAACGACGCGACGCCCGTCAAAACAAACGACACCGAGAAAACAATGAAACTGAAATGCGTAGACCACTGTTTATTCGACATTCTTCAGGACAGTTAATTTCCATAACAACACAGTTCTGTTAACATATCCAACAGCTCAAAGCGATCCTGTCAGTACCGTTAACAGGAATCATTCAGTTGTATTTCGTCCCACTAATGGTCTTGGTAGTAGGAACCGGCCAACTTCAATTTGCTATTCCAGTAACGTGCTGTTAGTGTATCCCCGCATGCATACACAATACCGCTAATAGTAATAGGTGGTGTTTACCGTCATCTCTATCCCGTGTAGTAATTGGTAACAGGGGGCCTGCTGTGTTGAACGTGGGAAAGAGGCAAATGGGTGGACATCAAAATGTATTGTAGTCAACTTAGCCCGCCTCTGCAATGTTGCCAATCAAGCTTGTTTTGAAACTGGGTGTTTGTATACCATTTTCGGGGTGGTAACTTTCAAACTGCGAATATTGTTACGGGCTTACTGAACACAACGTTGGCGGGCAGTATACCTTTAAGTTTAACATGTTCATTACAATCTTAAGAACATTATATTAATTAAAACTAGAAACAAACCTCTTTTTAATGTTTTGTATAATTTGTTAGGATTTCGTGGGCGAAACTTCCAGATTGCAAGCATCTTTTCGGGCTTATTAAACCAATTTGTTAGGTAATATACAATCTCAACATAGTTATTATAGTATTAAGAATTTGTTTAGGAACAAGGGCGATTTAAAACCTATATGTACTTCCGCCGTCTTTCCATGGAGGTGTTTCAATACGTCTGACGTCATGATAGGTGAGTGAACGTCTGAAACTGTTGAATGTGTTAACAATAACGTTGTTATTGGGCGTATATAGTAGATCACTGTCTTACACATGGTAATATTTTATGTCAGGCTCTCGATGCGCACAATACATACTATTACGTACACTAAAAACAATACACAGTGGGTGTATAGTTATATCACACAAAAGAACTATGGAGTGATACACACGATCGCTCCTGCTTAATAACCACTGGATTCGGGTATCGCCTTATCACAGATCGTCTGTTTGCTCAATGAAACAAACGTATTGCTCTTCTCTCGGTAACCGCTGCTGCAATAATAGTTCATGTATAAAAACGTGTCCAAAATGTGTTGAATAATGATAATTTATTAAACTTGTGCCTCTGGCTTATCGACCCACAATGTGTCTCATATGAAGTTTGTCCGGACCTTGTCAGGGTCACGAAAACGAAGTGTAGTACCTAAGGCGGGATTTTAGTTGAATACTACGTGGAGCTTGCCACCTGAATGTCTTATACAACAGAGTTACACAGACGCAGTATATTTATCATATAGACTATTGTATTCACGAATTAGTTCATAATTGTTATAGGTGCGTAGTCTACCGTGTAATTACTACTCTCTGTTTATACTAATTTGCCATTTAAATGGGAAAACCACAATACTCCAGACCAGTTCTTCGCTTTACTCTATCATCATTCACCAATGTGCATTTATCCTCGTACAATCATCATTAATCGTCAATCATATATTAAAAGCTGGCATGTATAGAACACAACGATCAAAGTAGAGCCGACACAAATAAACTATAAGTTTTCATAACCTACCGTCGACTATCGCCATCAAGGTTACACATTGAACTATTGTTCCGGCTACACTGATACAATATGCATGGAATTATCCTTGTTATTAACAGCCAACTTATTTACACATGTATATATGTATAATGATGCATATAAGTGCACAATGATACTGTGCACGTGACCTTTTCATCGTCTCTACATATTAAAATTGTCTTGCACTTCTACACCCAGCATCCACATTTGATGCGTTTATGGATGATAAGTTACAAAAACTATATCGTTCGACAGCTGTCTTATCCGTTCCTTTATATACGTTGGTGTAATGTTGCAAAAAACACATGTAACAATTATTATTTTAAAACCGACAGTTTCTACAATACATTAGTCTTGCATTTCAATAAAACGGAAAACTCATACCACACACACGCGCGCACGCACATACACACGCACACAGACTCAATTCATCCCATTGCAGCTGCTACTTTCAATAACCACATAATCTGTACTCTACTATTACATAAGCATATAGTGTAGGCCCATACACCTGCAGCTTAACAAGCATGTTGCCTATATTTCTCGTGGAAGTTTCCATTTGCCGCTAAATAACCGCAACAAACTTAATGTTTCACAATATAGGCTTGCATTCGAGATGTCATATCTTTCCTCGGTAACGGGGGACGGGTGTCAGACGTCGGGCCAACCTTACGATTCCTCCCGTAAGCACTCATGCTTCGTTTTCCTTTTCCCTTCATTTTCCCGTGTAGATCTTTAATGCGGGATGCGCTATCATAATCCAGTCGCCGGTTCATATCGCCAGCTTGTTCATCGACGACTTCCACCCAGCTGCTACAGCTTGGTTTTTGGTAAAAGTTTAGGAAGTCCAACTTATTCTTCTTAGCTGGCGGCGCAACCAGTCCCCTAGATTCCAAAACCGACGGGTCTATATAAACCAAACTACTGCGTCGCGACGACGCGTCACTACGCTGGGATGACGAGCTCCATTGTGACATCGGACGGACACGTATATTCCTCCGCCGGCGCTTTGCGCAGCGGCAGCACGCGCCGCGCCCGCGCTTCCGGCAAACACCGCAACATACCCCATAGCAAAAGCACCCACATAGCAGAACCATTGGCACGCCAAATAAAGTAGCTACGAGGATTGTCGCTGTTAACCCAATGCCGCCCTTCGTCGCAGACACTTTTTCCGAGTTCGGTGTTATTTCAGATGTTTGTGTTGTCGCTGTTTGATTGTTGTAATTTTGTCGGTTAACTGTGTCGTTTGCTGTGGAGCTGTCGATGTCATGTTCTGGTTGCTGAACGATGTTGTGTGGTAACGGTTTATCGACATCAGTTTCGGCCAAAGAGTTCGTTGTGCTTAGTTTTATGTAACTATTCGAGTCCAATGTTGTCGGTTCTGTCATAGCAACAGCAAACGTTGTTTCTGCAACAGTCGATTCACCAACCACGGTTGTTTCTGGCGACGGCTCCCATGTCTGGTCTGACTGCTCCAACAACGACTTCTCATTGGTATTTGTGACGATGGACTGGGTTCCGATTGCGGTTGTCTCACTGTCGTTTGATTCCGTTGTCTTTCTCTCGATGGTGATCTGAACAGTTGAAGCAACAGTTGTTTCGTCGGTGACTGGAACTGGATCCGATGTCCAAATTGTATCATTTATTGTTGCAATTAAAGTGTAGTTAATGTCGCGATAAGTTGTCGTGAGTGATGCCATAGAATTGTCTGCATCTGTGTTCAGATCATACAACACACTCGTAGTTTCGTTGGACTGACTTTCAACATAGTCAGTTCGTTCTGGAGATGATCTGTTCATTTGTCCGACGTACTCCATTATAAAGCTCACATTTGAAGCAGTGACGTCGCTTGTATTCACAGTGTGGGTAGTTGTTATATTAAATAATGACGTACCATTGTCAATGGGATTTATTGACGTCACTTCTGTGAAAGTCGATTGGGTACTTTCCAACGAAGATATGTTCCCCAACAACGACGCATTGTTCAAAGTATCAGTATATACCGAGACGTTCTTCCTGGGAATCAAGTTGACAAAATCCGTGACGACCGTCGGTGAAATACTAGCGGTATTGACGCGTACTGTTTCTGTCGTGCCATTTGTGATATTTACTGTTGGCGTGATGCTCAGTTCTGCGCCAGATGGCAACTCCGTTGTGGTTTGCTTCGTAGGTGTCTCGGTAGCAGGCGCCACTGTTGGAGTAACCGGCACGTTGTCTTCTCTCCATATCGTTTCATTTGCTCGTTTGTTTGCGATTAGCGTGCTGTTTCTATCATCCAAGAACAATACGTATAGTTCAGTTGCATTGTTGTACGTTTCCAGACTTGCCGTAGGAATCGTTACATTCGTTTGCGTTTCATTACTCCAGATAACATCTACCGTAACTGAAATTTCAGGAGTTGTCGTCTTGTTTTCTAAAGGTTGCTGAAATGCTGTGTTTTCTACCGGATCCAAGGAAATCATATTTTCTGTCTGGTTCGTGGGTGGAGGACTTGTGGGAATATTTGCTCTCTCCGTTGCGTATGGTGGCGAAAGCGTACTGATGGAATATATCGTGCTGTGCTGTTGATCATCGGATACATTTGTCTCAAATGTAGTCGTCGCGCTGTGATTTGTGGGTAATGACTGCATAACACTGAGAACACCTGGTGGTGTCTGTGAGCCGGAAGTTACGTTTACAGTTGATTCTGCAGACGACTGTGTGGAGTTCAGCATGTCCAAACTGCTCTGCGTTGTAGCTGGTAATACACCCGACTCATTCGTATTCAGGTAATCGTTGGATTTTGTCGAAGTTGCTGTTTCTTCATGAACAGTAGTTGTGGTATTTGCGAGCTCCGTGTTGTTTCTTTCAAGAGTTGTCATTTCGATCAAGTAGTCGCTCTTTTCCGTCGAAGTTTCCACTGCAGTCGGCTTAATAACAGCTGCTGTTGTTATAAGGGCATCCGTAACTGTACCATGTGTTAAGTTATCTTTTGATAACGTTACTTCTGTTGTCCAGCGAACAGACTCATTACCTTCAACTTGAACATTTGTGGTTGCCGTAGTATCGTTGAATGTACGTTTTGAGTTGCTGAAGGTTACTTTCACTGCCTCTGTTGTATTCCCAATGAGCATAGTCGTGCGACTGTGGGCCACTGTGTTGACAAAACTGTTTGGTATTGAGGTATCGTTATCCTGTGTAATCGTTTTTGTCGTTGCAATCTCTGGCCCGACTGTGTTTGTTTTGATCGTCGGTTTCTCCGTCAAATTAGAGGCAGACGATGTCACGTTTTCTAGGAACAGCTTTGTAATGTTGCTGTCGTCAAACCACGCCGTGTAGTTAACAAATGTTGCTGGTGCAAGTGTTGGACTACCCGTGATGTTTGATAGCACGCTAATGTGTCTGTGTTCGGACATCACACCATGTGTTGCCTCTATCGTGGCAATCTCCGTAGCTTCTGTTGTGTTAGCACTCGCTACCCGGAGAGTCACATTTGGGACGTTCTTTGGTGGGGCGACCATACTATTCAGAAGTTGTGGAGTAACTGAATAATCCATCGTTGTGTTCCACTCCGTCAAAGCCGTTGAGGTCGCATCAGTTTCAACATTGCTGCTTCCGTCAAAATTGTTCCGCAGTAACGTTTCGTTGAACATTCCGTCTTGATCCCCTGTAAAGTGGACGTCCGGTATTTCAGTGGTCGCCACAACATCATCAGCAACCGGGGTTTCCTTGCTTACAGAAGTTGCGGTGATGTGAACATAACCAATGGTTCTGGCTGCTTCTGTTGTCGGTATAAATCCGACAGTGGTGCCCTCTGTCGATTGTGCTGAGGTAACTTCCTGCGTTGTCCACGCGGCGGTGCGAGTAAATTCCTCTGGTGCTGTTACACGTTCCTGCTCCGTCGTAAGCTTCGGGAAATCCTCGCGGTAGTCGCGTGCGTACATTCCCAACGGAAACCCGTACGACTCCTGCCTCTTGAGCCCGTAAGCTACGGCGCCGAAACGGACGTGATTCACGTGTGTTAACACGTGAACACCGGCTGCCATCTTTAATTTGGCAACGGCGTACTCCCGGCCTGCTCTGCGCCAACTGGACAGGAAATCGGAATCCCTCAACGCGCGTCCGTCTAAGCGAATCCCTTCGACGTTGGAAAAGTCAATGAAAACGTTCGCGTAATGTTCATATCTGATCAATCCCGGGGTTGAGTATACGTAGTAGTTGGAAAGTTGTGTTGTCGGGGTAGCCAGCATCATAAACGGGTCGCTGTTGCGAGTGTCGTCTGCGTTGAAAGACTTGCACAGTTGGGCCAGCAGTACGGGTTTGGTGGACGTCACGATCACGCTCTCGCGAGATGAGATTTCAAACTCGTGATACCCGCCAGCATCCAGCCTCAATGATTTGATCTTGCCACGAGGTGTAACTGTTATCCTCACCAATGTGGAGTTCCTGGAACCTGAAAGACAGAAGGGATAGATTAATTATGTTTGAAAAAGGATACGCCTTGTTACACAATTTAAGGATGTTCTTGTTATACCAATGCTCTTTATTTCTGTTTACATCAGCCAATAGTTTATAGCCAAGACATTAGTCATAAGAAATCATTGATATTTAATATCATTAACCAGCATATAAGCCTAAGCGCCGGTCAGCCACTATTTATAAATAAGAGCAACACTTGGCAAGTTTATAGGTTTTGGCGCAGTTATTTTGACAAAAAACCACATCGAACACGTCTTTAATTCCAAGGCTCTATTATTTGTATGTGTCCACATCTATGTTGTCGTATACTGTAAGAGCGGATCTAGAAGGTGCTCCTCGGCTGTTTGGGCACCCCTTTATTTTAGCCGGATTATTTAGTATATTTTATTAATTCATAATTAGTTTTACGGACACTGCGAACTGACGCCCCCTGCACTGGTTTATCAGAAGAGGACAATTCTAACATACGAACGAGAGGCATTGCCAGCAATACTGTCATTCCAGTTACGCCCCTCAGTCATTCTGATTACGCAAGGCCTCATCATGCCTTATCTAATCCACATAATTCATTTTCACTGGTCCGCAGCCGTTGATAGAATTGCAAACCGGCGGGCCAGCCAACTGCATTATGCCACCAGACCACCGTACTAAAAACAGTTGTTCTCCGTGAAAAGCAACAGTTATCGCGAGAAGCCAACCCTCCGACGCCAACCGTATTGATACTGCTGAGAAGCACGGCGTCGTAAGTTGGGAGATTTGTCTTGCGATACAAAATATTAACACCTGGCAGGTTACGACGATAAAACAGACCGGAATTATTGACACCTTCTGGTTTTGCGCGAAGATCATGTCCGTTCGACCACAAATCAGTGCCGAAGAGACTTGTTATAGACTTTATATCAAGCAGGGAAATCAAAGGAACAGTTCAGCAATGATCTGCAATACGAAAAACAGAAGGTCCGTGAGAATATTTTTGTGTTGCTCTTATGTTACTATGCAATTAGAGTAGCAGACACGCCAAAGATCGAGCAGCACTGTCTGGACTTCCGAAAGATCCACAAACAAGCAGGATATGATATCATAAGTTAGCAGTTGCGAACATCTTTCATTTCTCCCAAAAGCGGCAAGTGCAGCTCTAAAGCATGGTCGCAAAGTTGTTGTCCGGTGCATCCTCGCAAGCCAGGACTGTTTGCTATGCAAAACTAGCCCTGGCTGATCCTCTACGAAGTGCGGAAGTTAGCTGAGTCAAACTAGTAACTGACTTCACCAGACGCGACTGCATCACCCGTGAGAACAGCGCAAATACCCGCCCCAATTTGAAGACGGATAAACGACTTCTGGGAATCCCAATATATAATGACCCGTTCGCCCATTAGCACGAGCAGCTTAGCGGTATTGTGTATTAGAAACATTGCTTCTACTTCCTAAACATTGTATGTAACATGAACCACGGTTGGTTGAAATTTGTTTTATTATGACCACCTGACCTGAGTAGATATACTGATCTAGTGAGCGATCTGATAGGCTGAGCTTAAATTCAGAGTTTCGCAAAGCGATCAGCCAGAGGTACTGCTGGCTGGGACTGACGTAATCAGCAGCAGCGACCCCTGGCGCGCGAGGATGGTCCGAGATGGAATAATGATATTTTGCCGTGTGATGGTGCAACTTTATTGGCGTATAATTAATTACTCTTTTTCGTAATACTCAGTTACTAACCCAGCACTCGAAATACGTCTCCCGAGCTTCTCGTGCCGACCGCTGTCGCAACGTATTGTTTTCCCCATAAAGACACCGGCGGTAGCTGTTCCAGTAGATGGTCGCCCATGTACTCGGCCCCGATTGATGTCCACTTGGCGCCAGACAGCACCGAGAGAGGCTTCGAGGAAACGACTCTTGTACCTGTCAGATCGTTGTTGCTCTGCAACTGGAAACACGAAAGAAACTCGTAATTGCATTTTTATAATCGTCGTGCCTCTACAGAGCATCGCAATATTATAATATACAATAAAACCGGTTCATAGTGGACATCATCGGAGCAGCACAATATGTCCACCGTGGCCACATTACCGCTACGGACAGCTAGGTGTCCGCTTAGGCAGGTTTCATTGTAATTATTGTTGTGTTGTTTATACCTTTTTATCAATGCCCCAATGTCTAGATTGGACGCAATTAATTATACAGAATGGGTTAATATTTTGTTACATGTACATATTTAGAAGATTGTCGAGTTATAATGCAATGATCTAGGCCAAACCGGTGATTTCAAAGTTATTCTTTTTATGCGAATATTCCTTACATTAGGAGTACTAATAAATAGAGTCAACAGACAATAAGCCTGTTTGTGTTTGTATTTTCAACGTATTAATTTCATCGTTGCATTTCTACTCACTTGATACGTTTCGAAACGGTCAAGAGTCAGCGACAGGTGTCTTCCTTTACGTCTGACGTCATATCCGGGAAAGGAGACGACGAAGTCATCGCTCGGTAAAATGATCATGATGTTTGTGCGGTCGTACACGCCAACCATGCCTAATTCTGACGGCCCCTGGTGAATTGCTGACGAACCTTTGTAGACGTACGACATGGCGAAGTATTCGTTCCCAAGGGCGTAAATCGGCAGGGCCGTGTACGCGTCCGCCGAGAAGTCGGTGATGCTGGCCGCCTGAACCGCGATGTCAGCTGAAGCGCTGATATAGATTCCTGCAGACGAACATAAACAATTATATATATATATATATATTATACATATATGTTCATACCTTGTGAAATAACTTTAACCGAATACAAAATTACACACCATTATCAAAAGCAATCACTAGAACAACCGAGCGCTGGACCCCTGAAGCGAAAACAGAATAGAGGATGTAAAAAAACAACCCAAATGAAGGAGACAGGAGAAAGCTGGGGCAGCCTCGAGAGGTTGGCGAGAAACAGACTGGTGTGGAGGAACTTCGTCGCTGCCCTAAATACCAATAGGCGTAATAGTCAGTAAGTAAGTAAGCAAACAACTAATCTATATATATGTAATATATATCCTAGTGAATAGCGAAATGCGAACGATTTTTAATATAATATTTTTACTATATAATTCTACAGAATTTGTGAAGAATTCCACAAAAGTATGTAGGCATGAAAATCTTATGGAATTCTATAGAATTTTATAGAAATTGAAGTGACCATAGAAATGCTATAGAATCATATAAAATATTCTCGACAATTCTACATATTTTAATGCCGCATCAATTTGTTTTAGTAATTGTGTAGAATTATGAGTGAGTGAGTGAGTGTGACTGAATTGAGTGAAACATATACTAGTGACAAGTAACGTGCCTGTGTGGATAATATAGATAACCGGATCGCTTTGGATCGACCAAAACACCACATATTGGTCGGGTGGGGTTTGTTTGAACCAATACCAAACACCACAAGTTATTGGATTGTGCTAATATCTATATGAGGTTACACATTTGTGGTCCACCTTTGCTTTCAATGCCCGTGCCCAGCATGTGTATCTCGTACGGGAACTCGTGCATGACAAGGGAGCCTGGTTGGATGATCAGCGTGACGTCACGGAAGGGTCTCTCGCTTGCGCCGTCAGACATCAGGTCCATGTACAGCGACGACATGTAGATCTTCGGTACAATGATAGCCACGGTCACAGGAGAGGCGCTGTGACTCGACAAGTACAGTCGACCGACCGGCAATGCGTTGACGATACGGTTCTCTATGAAGCCCACCACGAAGGTAGTTCCCATCTGCGTCTCGGCTCCTACAAATTACATTTTCAAAAATGTCAAACAAAAAGCTGCTGCGCGCCGAGTTCCCGATGTTTTGCTTAACTCGCAGAAACTTCGTTAAAGTCTCTCGGGTAAGTATTCAAACCAAGTGTGAGGATTGCAGTTATGAGTATTGATCTCCGTCGATGGTGATTATGAACATTGCTTGTGAGGATAAGCTTGGATTATCCGTTATAATGCAATTCAAAAACTCCCTGCACACACCAGAAACAACGGGTTTTTAATTAACCGCTCAGACAATACAGTAGTACAGTAGGACATACACGGAGTCTCGCGAATGCTGATATTTGTTGAATTACAAATATAGTAGTAGGGACTAGTAAGTGTTGGAAAAACAAAATTAAAATAATACCCAGACATGACTGTGTTTTGTTAATCCGTTTGTTTGTATTTATTTTAGTTGCGCTTGGCTAAAGTAGTACTTAAGAACATAGGAAGTGTGTGCGTGTATATATGTGTGTAAACGTGTGCGAGCATGCATGTGTGCATCCGTACGTCCATGAGCCCGTGCGGTCTCGCCTCTTGCTGCGGAGCTATTGTGATGTGGTATTCTACTGTACTCACCGTGTAGAGAAAGAACGAGAAGGAGCGAGATCATCAGTGCGAGACTCGTAACGCGGCGTCTACCAAAATAAAAATAGAACACTGTAAGACGACTTTTCGGACAAGTTTGACTAGCAAAAAAAACAGTAGCATAACTATAAACGGCGATCTACTCATGACATGTAACAGCCTTTTAACTATAATATTTATGTAACTCATCCATCCACGAACTGTGTCTTTAGGGCCAGCGTTTAATGATGTATTTGTAAAACTGCTCAGTTTGTGAACATGTTGTCGTTTAAATATAATTAAAGTAACAGTCTAGCGACATCCAACAGATGATCAGTGATCAACACGAAAGTAAAAAATGTTGGTCTTCGGTTAACCTGGGAGAAACCCAAGGTCTTAGACTGAGCAAAGAGAACTTCAGTATTGACGGACCGGTCAAAGTCAACTGAGATAGCGAAGTGACCATAATTACACTAGCTTCGATTATACGAAATAGGAAAACGGAAACAACCGAGGACAGTGTCCAATGCCACACAATAGCCTGTAGATATTTGAACTTATAAAGACAAATGAATTATAGTAAACTTTAGAATGGAATTACGCTAACTACATTGGTTAGGTTTAGCTCGCGCGTGTGTGAGTGTGCTTACCCGTGTACGTGTTCGTATGTGTACGCGTGTGAGCACGCGTGTGTGTACGCGTGTGTGTACGCGTGTGTGTATGCGTGTGTGTACGCGTGTGTGTACGCGTGTGGGGGTATGTTAACGGTTTGCGTCTCGCGAACCAAACTTTCAGCGAATAATCTACGACCATGCGGAATAAAAGTAACGCTCTTAGTTTAAAAAAAATACCCGCTGATTAAGGCTCCTTGCCGGTTTTGCGGTTCTACCTGACGTTAGACGGACGTAAATCCATAATACATATTGATACGGGTATTTTCTGCAATTGACATATCCATCACGTGACCTGTTGTCTAGCTATATGTACGTTAAGCCATCAGAAATGAACAAGTGAAGCATTTGGGCATTCCGTCGTATTTTTTTAATTCTAGCTCCAAACGTTTTCTTAATGACAACAATAAAGGCAGTTTTTAAAGCGACATCGCACTGACGCACGCACATACGAACATGCGCACGCACGCACGCGTACACACACACACACACAAACACACACAATCATAGACTTCAATCAACACGTTTGACTGGGAGTTCGAAAATACTGTGCCGCCAATATTTCCGCAATATCTTTAGAATCCATTCGCGCGGATTTGGCTAGGATACATGAACATCAAGTCCATCCCATAGTTAGTCACGTCTACGACCCCAAAAATATTTGAAAATGCACATCCACGGACGTTTCCGGCAGACGTTTCCGCCGCCGGCGATAAAGCAATTTAAAAAATAGAATGACGCTACTCTCTCTCTCTCTCTCGTGCACTCCGTGAACGTATCGCTGACACGATGAAGTTAATTAATACCATCACTGTAGGTTCAATAGCTTCGTTTTTTTATCGTTATGTAACCTATACCAAGATTCCATCACCCTATGTAAAGTTTAGTAAAGCTTGTCCGGATACCCCACCAAGCGAGACGTACTTTATGGATGGCCCCTAACACAGAAGTTTAACAATCTGAACAAAATGTAGTGTTTTTAACTTAACAGTAGTGTTTTGAGGGTACACTCAAAACACTACGGTAGTGTTTTGAAAGTACGCTAAAAACACTACTGTAGCGTATTGGGCGTACGCTCGAAACGCAACCGTAGTGTTTTCGAGGGGTAGTTTTTTCAACTTACTACACGGGCTTCTGTGATGCGTGTTTACTATCAGATAGCAGGTCAATATGACGAAAGCCCACCTGTATGGTCACCTACCGTCACTGTCAACAATGCTAATGAGAAGACTGCAATGTGTTGGTCCCTGTACGAGGGCAGTCGACAACCAGTCTCCAAGCTGGTGTTTTGGCAACCTCGTACATGTTTGGGTGGCTGGGACAGGGAAACTATGAGGTGCTTTAATCTGGTCACCAGACATGTCAACCTCTGATATATAGAACCGCTTACAGAACTTCTATTAAGTTGCGTACGTGACTATGTGACCACTAACAAAGCAGAGGGAAAGTTATGTGTATGATGTATTAATAGGCACGGACAGTGGTCAGGACTGAGATCGGTTAGTGTTCCGTTCGGTGTCAGAGCTCCTATGTGTGTGCGAGAAAATCACCACTTGGCAACATCGGTACCTCTAGACCGTTCACGGTGGTTCTGCTGTACTTTTCAATATTGTAAAAAAAGTAAAATTAAGTTCTTATATAGCGCAGTATCCAGCTCAAAACGCTTTATATTTTATTCCCTGGCAGATCTGATAATCGGTCATCTTGACTTCTCTGGGAAGCATTCAGCCACTCTGCAATAATGTGCGAAGGGTATTCGTACACACATATCTTTCACTGTCTATAGCCAGGTACTCATTCATGCAGCTGAGTGGACTGGAACAACGTGAAGTGAACAAAGTTGCCCAAAGTTCGACATGGCAGCACAGGATTCGAATCCGGGTTCTCTCGTTTGAGAGTCCGTCGCTCTAGCCACTGCACCACTACGCTCCGCATATTGTGATGAGCCGATGGTGTGAAGCCAACAGCGACCAAGGTGGTGGCGATTGTCGTGGTATATATTTTGCAGGTAGCAGTGTAGCACATAATATATATTGCAGGCAACAGAACGTTGGTCCACACGTCGGTTATTCCCGTAAGTATAGGACTAAATACCATATGAATGCGACGCGGATTATAGAGACAGTTCTCTAGGTTCGCATTACCGTCTTGATATCCTAGAGTTGTCAAAGGAAAACGAGGTGACATCAAAAGCAAAAGCAGTGACAGTATAGTCTGACCAGGGTCAACGGGCGGTGTGGAGGGGAAAGGGGGGAAGAAGGGACACATGAAGCCAGCCACACACACTTGCGTCGCACGCTCGCACGCACACGCACATAAACGCACGCACACGCACACGCATACGCACGCACAGACGCGCACTCAGAGAGAGAGAGAAAGAGAGAGAGAGAGGGGGGGAGGAGAGAGAGAGAGAGAGAGAGAGAGAGAGAGAGAGAGAGAGAGAGAGAGGAGAGAGAGAGAGAGAGAGAGAGGAGAGAGAGAGAGAGAGAGAGAGAGAGAGAGAGAGAGAGAGAGAGAGAGAAGAGAGAGAGAGAGAGAGAGAGAGAGAGAGAGAGAGAGAGAGAGAGAGCGAGAGAGCGAGAGAGCGAGAGAGAGAGAGAGAGAGAGAGAGAGAGAGAGAGAGAAGAGAGAGAGAGGAGAGAGAGAGAGAGAGAGAGAGAGAGAGAGAGAGAGAGAGAGAGAGAGAGAGAGAGAGAGAGAGAGATAGAGAGGGAGAGGGAGAGGGAGAGGGAGAGGGAGAGGGAGAGGGAGAGGGAGAGAGAGATGGAGAGGGAGAGGGAGAGGGAGAGGGAGAGGGAGAGAGAGAGAGAGAGAGAGAGAGAGGGAGAGAGCGAGAGAGGGAGAGAGAGAGAGAACAAACAGACAGGAAGAAACAGGGGAGCGATATGAAGAGGAGGAAAGAGCGAGAGAGAGAGGGGAGGGAGCGAGGAAGGGAGGGAGGGGGAGGGAGGGAGGGAGGGAGGGAGGGAGGGAGGGAGGAGGGAGGGAGGGAGGGAGGGAGGGAGTGAGGGAGGGAGGGAGGGAGGGAGGGAGGGAGGGAGGAAGGGAGGGAGGGAGGAGGGAGGGAGGGAGGGAGGAGGGAGGGAGGGAGGGAGGGAAGGGAGGGAGGGAGGGAGGGAGGGAGGGAGGGAGGGAGGGAGGGAGGGAGGGAGGGAGGGAGGGAGGGAGGGAGGGGACGGGAGGGAGAAGGGAGAGCCTGAAGAGGCGGATAGATAGAACAGACAGCCATGAAGAAACAGGGGAGCGATAGAGAAGAGGGGGGAGAGAGAGAGAGAGAGAGAGAGAGAGAGGAGGAGGGCGCGAGGTAGGGAGGGAGGGAGGGGAAGGATGGAGTGAGTGAGTGAGTGAGTGAGTGAGTGAGTGAGTGACGTGAGTGAGTGAGTGAGTGAGTGAGTGAGTGAGTGAGTTGAGTGTGAGTGAGTGATGTGAGTGAGTGTGTGAGTGAGTGAGTGAGTGAGTGAGTGAGTGAGTGATGTGAGTGCAGTGAGTGAGTGAGTGCGTGAGTGAGTGAGCTGAGTGAGTGAGTGAGTGAGTGCGTGAGTGAGTGAGTGAGTGAGTGAGTGAGTGAGTGATGTGAGTGAGTGAGTGAGTGAGTGAGTGACGTGAGTGAGTGATGAGATGAGTGCGTGAGTGAGTGAGTGAGTGAGTGAGTGAGTGAGTGAGTGAGTGAGTGAGTGAGTGAGTGAGTGAGTGAGTGAGTGAGTGAGTGAGTGAGACAGACAGACAGACAGACAGACAGATAGACAGAGACAGAGAGTACTCGTACCCGTCCTCACCTGCCGTTAGTTACTCCGTTGTCCACTCAATGTTACATCCGTGCACTGCTCTAAGGAGACACAACTTACTTCTGTTTCTTTACACAATTGAACACAGTTTTATATGTGTGCATCCGCCTTACTGAGATAATATTTCGATTTTGTTTTTAAACGTATTCATGCTGCTAGCTTCCACACGACGAGCACATAATATGTTAATGATGTACGGTTTTAACTGGTCGTTGTTCGTTTTACCAGACATGATACGGACGTTCTTACCCTCGCCTTCCCCGTGATGTCTGATCACCTTGCATGACCAGCTATCGGCTGCGGCACCTGCGTGTAATCCCAGTGTGTGTACACAGTTTCGCTGAAAGCATCCCTCCACAAGCTGTGGTTCGTCTGTCTTCTAGAACTATCTCAATCACCAACACATAGATGTTTGTAGCAGGGCTCCGCCCAGCGTTCGTACAGCACTACAAGACATCTGTCCAATGACGCAATCTCGTGCATCAGTTAAATACATCCATTGTTCATGAGTTTGGTGTTCCGTTGCAACTCAACCCGACCAACCCGATCACACCCTTGAAACGATGCATTCCACAGCACGTGAATCGAACGCCTCTTCCCCGCAAGCTTGCCGGCGTCTCTTACAAACCTCCCCGTGTTGTAATTTCCCCAGAGAGCTTCCCATGCATAGACGAGACGAAGGGATGATGTGGACAACATATGGTGAAAGCGTATCGGCGCTCCCAGCACCGGCCGTGTTTCCTCAAGCAAGACCGTTTGCAGCCGCATACTTAATCAATCGCCCTTTGCAATACCGGTTGCAAATATTGGCAAACATTTTCAATCTTAACATCTGTAATGATGTGGGGATTTTAATTTTTAAAGGCGTACGTGTAACTTGTGGGAAGAAATTCATCGCAATGTACATGTAGTTATTGTTATGATATAGTATAATAAACATGCAAATACATACGGCGTGTAAGGTTTGGGTTCTTTAGCATAAGATTTGGTTACACATGACAAATGTGCATCTAAATCGTGTTTATGATGCGTGTTCTTGCGTTCGTATGCACTCTGGTGTGTGTGTGCGCATGTGAGCAACACGCGTGTAGGTATGTGTGGTATGTATGTCCGTGCGAGCGTGCGTGCGTGCGTGCGTGCGTGCGTGCGTTCGTGCATGTGTACGGACGGTCGTGTGTGCGTGTGAGCGCGCGCGCACATACCCGATCATGGCTAATAAATGTGGATAATGTTG
The DNA here is from genome assembly GCA_963995525.1 of Escarpia spicata. Taxonomy (NCBI): domain Eukaryota; kingdom Metazoa; phylum Annelida; class Polychaeta; order Sabellida; family Siboglinidae; genus Escarpia; species Escarpia spicata. The sequence continues at coordinate 44,000,030 of OZ023211.1, read as the reverse complement.
CCAAGTATATTTTGCTGTGTGTTTCAAGATATTTCGATATTTGCCATATGGTTGATTGGTACATGCTAAATTATTTACCTAGCCGATTCATGTTTCCGTGGTAACGAATTCAAAATGTTCACTACTCATTGTCCACGTCACATAAGACATTGTTATTGCACGACAGTTCAAAAGCAATGCATTATTTGTTTCAGATTAGGTTACATAACGTTTGCAAGCTACACTTTATAGTTTGAATTTGAGGAGAACATTACATGTCAACATTTATATTTTAATTATAGATAAATATCGTGTACAGCTCAACATGTTTAATATAAAAAATTGCTTAACTGTACTTACACAATATGCGGGCTGAAATTGTCATTTTGTTAAATTGCCATCATCATTCGCTAGCTGCGTCGGCGCATACAAAAGTACATGGCCTGGATGAACATTTTAAAACATCTGTTGTTTATGGGCTGAAGATGTGCGTGTCAATTGAAAGGATAATATTGGAGTGGTTGTGTATTCATGAACTATTTCTTGCAGTGCCCACGTCGGTGTCACGGGTGGCCGAATTAATCATAGAACCACACGACGTAGCCCATCTGTCGTCGTATTCTACTGTCGGTGTCAGTCGAGGCGCCGGTGCGGCGGGTCTGACTCTGATGGGCCACACGGAAAACCCACTGCAAATCTAAAACTACCAATTATTCCTCTCCCATATTGGGCGTAGAGGTTATCTCAATTACAGTATAAATTGTATGTATGGATGCATGCGCCATGCGTGCATGCATGTACACACACACACACACACACACACACACACACACACACACACACACACACACACACACACACACACACACACACACACACACACACACACACACACACACACACACACACACACACACACACACACACACACACACACACACACACACATATATATACATTACATGATACATACATACATACATAAATGTATACATTCACGCCACAAATGCACGCACACACACACGCACGCACACACACACACACACACACACACACACACACACACACACACACACACACACACACATACACACACGCGTAGACATGCACACCTTTATAAATAAACACGAACATACAGCCTGTATACACATGCGCTCGCATGTTCGCAAAAACAAACACGCGCATGCACGCTCGGGTGTTACATTTACAAAAATAACGAGCGTCCACCTTGACAACATAGCCAATTACAATGCAATCCTTCTCGCGAATAAACACTTCTCAGCACACTGCGCTACAATAAACACAAGCCCGGGGTGATGTAGGCTATACAGGTAAGCACACCTGCTCCTGTTGACATTTGACACGGCGTGAGAGCGAGGCCAACCGTGTTACCGGCAGCCCGTGGAAACTAGGTCAAATGCGCCATTGCAGGTGCTTCGTCCAGTTCGTTGATATTCGACAGGTAGGCAGGCGATCGTGCAGTCTTGGAAGTTAATATTACGCCTTGGTTAACGTTATCTACCACCGAATAAATCAAATGTTCATAGTTTATCAGATATTCGTGCAATTCTTGTGTGCCGTCGCGCTTAGGCAATCATTAGCACCAAGTGGTTGATTGTTTTCAACTACAGGTAGAAGGAAACTCAGTTTTTGAACACAACAACATGACCCACTCTCCAAAACTTGATTTGAATACAACAAGGCGCCTTGTCCGGTCATCATCGGTCGTTCATTAATTAAACTTTCGTGAATACCCTCTAACTTCAAGTACAACATACTATCCACCACTGACATTACATGTGTACATGCTACACTACAGCGCGCGATAGTGTAGTGGTTAGCACATCCGCCTGACATGCCGGCGCCCCGAGTTCGAAACCCGGACCGGGCAGGTATGGTATATTTGGTGTAAAAACCTGGCTCTCAACATTGGGGACTGTGTATCCCTCGTGACTCGGAGATCACGTTAATGTCGGTCCCGTCTCAATTTGGGACGTAAAAGAACCACTGAGGACGACAAGCACCCTGGCAGTGACCACCCTCAGTGCCAGCATAGAAAGGTCGGCTTGGCGATAATGTTCTGAAAAAGGCTGACTAGTTGAATGAGACCTCATAAGATCACTGTAACCACAATATATACAGACTAGTCAGTTAATAGAACGTTGCCGAGTGCTGGAAACAACTAGAACTAGAACTGTATGGTTAGTGTTACAGTGGCTAGATAATCGCACTCTCAATCGAGAGAACCAGGATTCAAATGAAATCATACGCTGCCGTGTCAAACCTTGGGCAAATTCGTTCACTCTTGTAATAGGGTGTGTATACGCCAATGCAAAAGTGAGAACGTATTAATGGTGCTGTTAAAGGGAAATTGACCGTTCCGTTGTAATCACCCTGCTAAAAACGTACTACAGTTTATTATGGTAAACCATGATACATCCATAGTAAATCATAGTGAATTATAGTAAACCATAATATATGTTACCAGGCTTTCACCATAGTACCTAAATTTTAATAAAATATGGTATTCATTGTAGTAAATCATGGTAAAACGTGATATTCATCATAGTAAAATGAAGTATTTACTATAGTAAACCATAGTATGATAAAACATGGTAAAATATTCCGCAAAACACTGTAGTTTACTATAATAAACTATAGTAAATTTACGTTAGTAAACCGTAGTCATTTTTAGCAGGGCATTAGCTTAATCAGTTGTACTTTGCCTGATTTGGCTTAATCAGTTGTACTTCGCCCGACTTGTTGTGTGGGAGCCAAAAACATCAAAGGTATTTGCGATTAGAGACGCGTGCTACTTAAATGCAACTGTGGTTGTTTACTATTTGCACGTTGAGTTTACAATTTCAGAATTTCGCTGGCTCAACTTTCAAAAAGCGAACTCTAGCTGCTTCGTGCTTACTAAGCGCAATTTGTTGGGCAGTGTAAATACAACACACTAGGTCTAATCTTAAGAAAGTTATGTAAATAAATGATTACTGTTAACTTATTGAATTCTGCTATCTTATGTGATGAGCTATGTATCTTGCATCACAATAAATGCACCGAGAATGTACTCAATATATATTGATTCAAGTGTGTGAAAAAGGTTACGATTGTCAGGGGTACACTTACATAAAAGTCGCTGACTTCATGTTTACCTCCATCAAACATTGAATTCGCATTTATGTATGTATATGGCATTTTGCAGATATGATTATATCGCATCGAATTCATAGATGTGTATGTGATTATGTATATATGTATGGTTGTATTGTACTGTACCATGTTGCCAAAGTTTGAATAAACGAATCAATCAATACTGAAAGAGGAACGGATTGTCATCATGGTCTAATAATATTCCATGCCAAAATGCATGGTAAACCATCTCCAGATAGTTTTTTTTATTTGTACAACATTGGCGAGTTGACCCCACAGACGCCATTTGCAACAAGAAATACCCGTTTGTTATAATTATGTGTGCGCTTATTATTTATATTGCATTATCATAATAGTTCAAGAATCCTCAACAAATATGTTTCCCGTGGCCTGGGTTCTCGACTTTCAATCTAAATGGAACATCTTGCCAAAGTGACATACAGCACATCACTCCATTTCTGTTTTGTAGGTTCGCCAGTACCCGATGCTAACACAGTCCGTAGTGTTCTTTGGGGAATAACGTCATAAACACGACACTAAGCTCTACCACACCAAAGGTAGTAAGCAACCACCTGCACAGAGACTTTATCCGGAAGTGACGCCACCATGGGCCTTCTAGGAGACTCGAGATGGGCGAAGCTATCGTGTATCCTGCTGGTCTTGACCTTGTTACTGCACCTAATATGCTTCAGTGTTCCGCACTGGGCGAAGTCAAACGAGTACAAGGCTAGTCGCCGCGAACACATAGGCCTGTGGCGGTACTGCACATACCCAGTCAACGGACATGAGACGTGTTCCGACTTCATCAACCACACCAATTCCGGTAAGATCTGTTACGAATATTTGGGTCTATACACCGTCCTTTCCAAAGGATCTGTCAAAATTAATTAATTTCCATGCACTAAAATTAACAACCATATCAACAATGTCAGACATTTAAACTGCAGATAATATAATCTCAAATGCTTGATTGAACATGTGTGTCTTTAGATGGTCTTTCTACCACGATGTATAGGATTTCTTGACTTACTGACACATCGGCTAAACTTGCTCCGAGCAATTTTCTGTGATGTTGCACCCTGTCATCATGCGCTATTTAACTACCACCGATCTGCTGTCAACGACGGACATCCGGTATAATTTCTGATCTTGTCACTTCTCTACTTCAAGTCTGCTTCTTTTGCTGTTCTTTGAAACCTACGGGACAACAAACAAGCGAGAACCACCAACAAGACATCTACTTCACGTAGGCCCCTATACTTTCCAGGCCAATACCAGTCAGCATGTTGTTGTAAACGTTATTTCCAGCGTATAACGGATACAACTTAAACATATGTGATAGGCATACTGCAGTCTCGCAAGGCTATGGATCTGCGCCCTGGTGTCGACGATCAGTTGTTGAGATTAAACGTATATGTATAACCCAATTATAATATAGGACCACTGGACCATTTTAATACTGCTAACAAATCATAACCGGGGATATACACCCGAAATCAAGGAGAGTTGGCAGGTATATAATGATAGCCACACCAAGGGTAATCAGGAGCTAATCTTGTGAAGGTTGTTCTTGCAGACTGGCTCAAGGCATGCCAAGCGTTCATGACACTTGCGATGTTTGTACTTCTTGGAGCAATTGGCGCTGTTGGAGCTTACGCGTTCTCCCCCGACATGGAGGGCGATACGAGGATGCTCACAGTCTGTCTCATCATCACCGGAACAGCAAGTGAGTACACAAACACACCCCTGTCACGAATTTGACACCAGTCACATTGACTCAGTCTTTTAATACGGGTATGTACGTTGGTTGGACAAGAAACTAGAAACATGAATGTTTCTTTAAAAGGAGATATCCAAATGCGCGTAAAACGATTTATTTTGTGACCTAGCCGTTCGGTGATTAACAACATAGTGATTTATTCAGTTTTAAAATGTCTTATTTCATGACATTAAAATGTTTTTTAAAATAAAAAATGCGACACCCCGTTTTTGTGTGGATGGCTGTTTCAATGTGCAGTTTAACTGACATACCACGGACGAGCATGTCTACTGATTATATTTCTTACGCTTATTAGCAAAAATACCGTCTTTATATTTATTTACTGGCCTACTTCATGCCACGTACAACATTAACTGCAGTCGATAAATATATGCAACTGCTCTGTTGACTTTTATAAATTCGCATGAGCTGTCACAATGCAACCTCCATCTACACCAGTTCAAACAAAACGGCTTCATCTTCAACAGTACGACAAAATATTCATCTTGTTAAGAGGCAACATTCTGCACACATATTAAACTCTGTAGACGTTATGAAGAAACGTGTTCAATAAATATGAATTATTCCAAAGAGTATGCAGTACTCCACAGAGGAAGTGCATTCATTCTGGTGATGACGTGTCGTGTTCTCCCTCGCAGCCGTCTTCAACGTCATCGGTGTGTCGGTGTACGGCGCGCGCTACCACGAGTACTTCGACAACAAGGACGTGTGGAACGACGTCGGTCAGCTGTCGTGGGCGTGGGCCGTCGCAGTCACCGTCTGCTGTGGTTCGTTCGTCAGCTTCCTACTAATTCTTCTCGAGATGATGGCCGGCTTCAGGCAGATGACAAGCAGTGGCGGGTATACACAGAGGTACTGAGCACGGGGAAACTACATCTACAGTCGAAACTACAACTACATTTGGACTTCAGAGAAGATCCTACCTACAACCAGGTGGTATACTGGCGCCGAGATCCTGTTTGGGTTGTCAGAAAGGACAGAAATCTGTGAAAACAACGATGCAGCTTTTGTATTGAAATCTGCACTCTATATTGATTAAAATTGTGATAACCATATTAGGTTTTGTGCCGTGCTCGCACAATACTGTTTGAAATCTCTGGATATCCTACACAGTACGACCTGTGACCATGGACCGACTGTGGCTATGTCCAAGATGGGTGACTGTGGTTAGGACAGTGTTGAATTTAAAAAATCTGACTACGAAATAGATACATAACTATGGATATCGATCCTGCGTGGATGATATTCCATATATGAAGCTAAACTGTCAAAACATAGGACAAAAGTACATTCCGTCACGTCTGACATTAATTAACATACGTTTGTGTTGAACTTGTGGTACTTTCTTGATTTTATCCAGATAACGCTCACACCTATATGTATTCGTTCTTTGGAACGACATGTATGACTATCTATTTTTGTGAATATATCATGAATTACTAGACCTGTAGTTTTAGTCGATTTTTAAGTCTTCTGGGTAGCAAACGTAAGTTTTGTATATAGGTATTTTTTACATAAGGTGTTATATAAAGCATATCAGTGTGCAGATTTATAATTGACGAAATGCATTGGACATAAGATTTATTCTAATTTGGCTGTATTTATTATAGTGCGTAACTGGGATTATGTCGACACGTGTGTAGTACTAGATGTTTCCACGAATGTTTCATTCACAGGTTAAATATTAAAAACTTGTTGTATAGCACATTCCTTGAAACACGATATTTGTATAAATGTAATAAATAAAACAGTAATTTTACATATTCTCTGTTGCTGCAACTTTTTTGATATTTTTAGAAGCAGATCTGGAGAAAAATGAAATGCAGACCATTTGAGAGTAGGGCTATCGTGGGAATGGGGAATAGAGTAAGGACTTGGTACCACTTTTGAACACTTAAAAGGGCTAAATTTACTCCCAATTTCTAGCTCCTTGGACAATTGCACATGAATGTAGGAGTACCAATGACTTCTCGATGCCTTAGGTAGTATGATCTATACAAGTGACTACGACACGAAGTAATGTATAATTTAGTAAATACAGACATTTGCCAGGGCGGCAATATAGGTATTGGTCCAGACCGGTGGCGCCACCAAGCGACCACGGAAACTACCACAATATTTCACCACGCTAGTGACCATACATAGGTATACACACCAATTTTATATTCTGCGTAGCTTAATATAACATATATATTGCATTCTGAACAAAAAACGACTCGTAGGTTATCAGTTTAATAAAGTGAATATCATCAAGTATTGCTAAGTTTCTATATCCCATGAGAATACACCTTGTATTTTGTTCATTACGTTGTGAAGAAAACCTGTTTATTATGCTTTTGTATATTTATCATGCAACACATGGACTGTAGCATATTCACACGTACATGTATATTGTTTTAAGGTAGCGCATTTATAATCAAACAGTAACACATCTGCTTACCTGAAGAGCCATGTAAAGAATATGTACAACTGAATGTGCAAAGACAACATGGAGACTGTACTGGGTTCGAACAGCAACAACTGGCTTTTCTTTGTCGTGAACATAAGGCAGCTGTTAGTTACATAGTAACTTTCATTCATGTCCATTGGGTATCCATGAAAAAACATGTAGTATTCTAAAAAAGTTCTATCAAAAGGTACAAAGTTTGATTATAAATTATTAATCTTAAAATCATGTTATATAGTATATGCTATGTTTAATATATTGACCAACCAAATGTTAAAATATAATTTTTAATGTTATGTTAAGTGTTATATTTACATTGTATTTTAAATATTAATTTGACCATTTCCTGGTTACAAACATCTTCATTCGGCGAGCAATGGTGCTTTCTTCTTTGTCCCTCAAGTCATGGATATATGACACTCAAATCGAAAATTAATGGGGCATTGTATAGATTGCACTATTCCACGGCAGAATTATTTTGTCGGCCGACGCTTGGCTATTTATAGAACAGTTTGGTGCAAGCAATATTTGCCATTGTTAGTTCTGGGGAACACAAGACAGGCATGCGCTGCATCTAGTGATTATGTTGTTGATAAGGATTTATTTATTTAGCGTTGTTAGTTTGCAACAGCATATGACATAAATAAATCCTTATCAACAACACAATCACTAGATTCAGCGCATGCTTGTCTTGTGTTCCTGAGAACTAACGACGGCAAACATATCGCCTGCACGAGACTATTCTATAAACAGGGGCAGACACCAAGCGTTGGCCAACAAAATATTTCTGCCATGGAATAGCGCAATCTATACAGTGCCCCTTTAAACACAAAACAGCCAAATTACATGAACAATTTGTGATTTGTTAAAACGCATTGGGATGGTTAGGATACTAAAATGGACACCGTTTTTACTTCAGTATGTATCTATAACACAATTTTACAGTAGTAAATTATCATACTTTGTACCTTTAAATAGCAGTTACTCCGGTTTAAATATGAACACAGTGATCAACAATTTGTCACTTCTTCGGCATGGTGACAAAACACATGTAAAACAACGCACACAACTTGTGTGATGTTCACTTCTAAGCATCGGCTACCTCCTTAGACCAACGAATATTTTAGTTTTCAATACATTTGTCACATGTCTAATTGTCAACGAAACTCGCACGGATCGTTCCAGTGTGTCACCAATACTGCAATGACAACGATCGATGTTCACAATGTGCTCATCCAATCTATCAGTCGTTAGTTCGTCAATTCCATGAAGATACTTTGTGTACATCTCGTCTTGCATCAGAAAGAGGCTGCGACGTTCCAGTAGCATCGAGGCAAAATGGCGACTATCAAATGACGAATCCTGGAAGAAAATGAGAAAGTTTAACAGTACTTCTCGTCTTAATTAAAGCCGATTTGTCAACAGGTTTAGCCCGTCTCGATTATCATAATATGTAATGTGTGAATAGTTTAAATAATATCTGATGTAGGTTTTAATAAATAAAAGCGTACATTTGTTTAAATGGTAAAAATAATGGCCAAACCAATTGCTGGGATGACATTTAGCAGAATTTGTGTGCAAAACCTGTTCATAATCGTATCATGGATTCATATGAGAATTGATTTTTGCAAGGTGGAACTGGATTTTTTTATATACTATCATTGGAATTGACATAACAGAATTTACCCCATAGATCATTAATATGTGTCCTTGACCCCCGCCCCTTTTCGTATGATCTATATGAATAGATAAACATCGAAAATTTTGAACAAGTCCTTAACTCCCCGTGTGAACAAAACAAATCAAGCAGTAGTAGTAATACAAGGAAATAGATATTTCTGTTTAGTGCCAATCACCAACCTGCTGGTTGGGTTCTGCATGATCACCGTCAGCTTCCGTGGTAGTGCTGGAAGACTTCTCATTGACAGGATGATAGAACTTGAGCACGGAGTGTGACCCGACAGTCAAGTTAGACACAGTTGGGTAGTAGAGTGGACCATCTTCATGTGGCTGCAAAGACATGTCATTGACTGCAAGAATCCCTCTGTGCCTGGGTAGTTGTAACTGGTAAACTTGTACTCCGGTATATGGTCAAGCTCAGTCTTGTTTCCCAAAATAACTGTGGCTTTTACACATCTTGTATGATGTATTTCCTTTATACTCCAGAAAGGAGGGGTTGCTGGTAATAGCTTTGTTGGCAAATAATTAAGTGGTACTCATCATCTAAGAATATAATATATTATGCTTTTTTAAATCCCAAAATTACAACAGCCAGAACAGTGTCATCAAAGTTAATTAAGTATATAACAAAAATTACAGTACTTCAGAAATGTAATCATTATGTACATTTATTTTGCAACTACATGATTTTTTTATATTTCTATAATTGTTACCAATTTAATGCTTATTTACGTTATAGATTTCTCCATTCATAACACCAACTGTTACCATTTTAATGCTTATTGACGTTAAAGTCCATTTTCTTTTCTGTATATATAAAATAAATATTGCTTCTAGTTGTGTATGAAACTTAATTTTTGTGTGGAATTGTTGGCAAATATTCTGGTTTTGCAATATGGGTCATAATTCTGTTAGGTGGGATGTACTCACCATGATTCCTTGCCCAGGCTGATATTCGTTTACTAACACATGATTAGCACGTTTATCACCAAACGCTGCAAGATCTGAGATTCGCCCACATATCTGGTCAAGCCACTGAAAGAAATTAAGAAACACCTTCACGTACAAACAACACCTTCACGTACAAACAACACCTTCACGTACAAACAACACCTTCACGTACAAACAACACCTTCACGTACAAACAACACCTTCATATACAAACAACACCTTCACATACAAACAATATCAGAATGATATAAAATAATCTAACTTAAACTCACGCCCGGAGCAACAAACAACAGGCAGCAGTTTTCACCATTGCAGTATTTTCATCAAAAACTTGTTCCCACTGACAATATAATTTCTGCTGTTGCAAACTGGGATGACAATAAAGCAAACATATTACCAATGGCGCCCTCGATATCTGCACTGGACTGCATGAAAATAAGTCTGATAGACTTGTGCTCTGCCATATTGGATTTTTTTGTGGTGTGCTTAGCAATGCATCATTCGCTGGATTTTGCATAGAAACATTCATCTGATTGGTTTAATAATAATACATTTATTCATACTAAAAATTTTACGATTCGACTAAATCAATGTACATTATAAGTTACTGTGTACATAAAACAATACATAATGAGCGCAGCTCATCAATGGCTAAAAAAGAAGTGCTACCCGCATTATCTATATTATGTAATACATCTTTTGCAAATGAGACTCTACACACTAGTTCATCGTCTTGCCCCTCCTGGTAGTGGTCTTGAATCATACCATAAAATTGATTAGACTTCATTCTAAAGAATGTCATGGCATCAAGTCTGAATTTGGACATGATATAGTTAAAACTTTTAGACATGTATGACCCACTACCTGGAAGGGCTAGATGAGAGCATTTTCAAACTGGAGTTACTGCATTTCAAGCAACTCTGCATAAATCGTACCATTCAATTTATAATTTGAATTTGAACCGGTAAACAGTCTGCTAAAAATGGCACCATATTACAATGTGTGCAAACTGATAGATTAAACAGTTTTCTGATACCTTTGCGCCACGTAATATAAAACATATCAAGATGTTTGTCTTGTAAGTTCCACAGACATACACCATAGAAAGATGTACAGTACGACATATATAACTTACATTTTATGTTTATATTGCAAAACCAAAAATTAGCAGATAATTCAATTACACGCCATATAAAATCATGACACATATCTTTTACCATAGCCTGGTGAGTGTCAGGACCTATAATGTGGCCTAAATGCAACCCATTATTACCCTGTTTCACTTTTAAACCATCAAAGTAAAATGGGCAGTTTAATAAGTTGACATTTTGCAGGGTTGAATTGTAAATCATATTTATATGCAAATTTCAGACATATATCACTCAGTTTGTTCAATGCATATATCGATGGAGCTACTAAAGACCATCATATTATGAAAGAGCTGTTTTTTTAATACACATTTTACCAAAACTAGAAAAACTACAAAAACATTTGAATGTTTCACTTGAAATGCTTGGAATTACAATCATGGCATTATGGTCGGGTTTGTCAAGGGGATTAGTAATTTACAAATGTACGAGCGGTCAGCGGAAACAGGTAATACCTGTAAATAACTATCACTGTATTAAAAAATATATTGCCTACTGGTAGGTAAGAGGTTAATATTCCAAGGAAGTGAGTGGACTTCTAGAGAAAGGTATAAATTCACAGTGAGTAGCACACTCACCGGAGGTAACGTTTCTGACAGCATTCCCTTGGGGTGGGGCAAACCACCTAGGACCAACACAACATAACAAGTCATCTATTAGCAGTAAACCAGATAGCATGCTATAGCTTCATTATGCAGAATCAGCTTCAACTAACCAACATCACAGTAGATTACTGAATAAATAAAAATGCTTATAAATTGTATGTTTATAAATTATATAGTGATAATATTTAATGGAATTGTATTCATAAAAGTGTGTTGTAATCACAATCACCAATGGGTGGGTGGAATTGGAATAAAATAGTTGGAATCAGAATTGCTATAGCGTGGATGGAATCGGAATCAAAACAGTTACACCTGTAGTTGGAATCGTAATCACTGATGTGGAATCTACCCCAGATCTGATATATTTATACATGTATATTGTACACTTAGTAATTATAGTTTTTATTATAATTCATCCTGCTTGTACTGAGTTCACCAACCCCAATTCTGCAGTCGCCTGTTGGATAGTTGAGTCCATTTAGGTTTGGGACTTGACTCGATGCAATGTAGAAGGTATGTCTCCTCTGCTTCTGTGATGAAGTCAGGGATATAGAACACAGTGGGCGGAACCTGCAGAAACAAGTGATGAAGTCAGGGATGTAGAATACAGTGGGGGGAACTTGCAGCAACAAGTGGCAAATTTACATTTTGTTCTGGAATGTGTGTGTGTGTGTGTGTGTGTGTGTGGTGTGTGTGTGCGTATGGTGTGTGTGTATGGTGTGTGTGTGTATGGTGTGTGTGTGTGTGTGTGTGTGTGTGTGGTGTGATGTGTGTGTGGGTATGGTGTGTGTGTGTGTGTCTGCATGCATGTGTGTGTTTATGGATGCATGTATGTCCCCAGCCTGACAATACAATACTATGTGACTAGCATAGATTTGAGCCGCAAGAGACAAAGAAGAAATCAGCATGTCATAAAATGACACGTATTGTGGTCTGCTCATTACCAATTATGGTTATTCTTTAGAACTCACACTGTTTATCTTATACTGGGATAATTTCTCAAGTTCTGTCATTTTCAATGTCTTTCAGAATCGTGTTTCCATTTCCACAACGTCTTTGCAACACGCATTTTTATTAGCTAATTGTCGCTCATGCGCCCAATCAGGTAAAGTGTAACAAATTGCCTGTGGTTTTACTGGAACGGGGATTTCCGCGGGCGGCCGATTTCCGCGCAAACAACAACAATGTGAATGTCTCATATTGATAGTTGACCCATATATACAATAAGGTGACATACTATTCACACTACCTTTTTTATTGTTTGTCTCATATAGGCGTCAAACATGGGATTGTTGAAACAGCAGGTGATTGACTGGTTTCAATAATGGGCGATATTATGGTACAAACAAAGAAACATGTATACCTGAGTGACAGGCGCAGCCCTGATCATGATGAAGGTATACTGGTATTACATGAATTGTTCATGCTAATAGTATATGTCGTTTTGCAAGACACGGATAAAACCTTTACAAAAAGTGAACAATATTCTAAATCACTAGCCATTATTCAATCAATACACTTCAAACAAACTGTTAGAAAAGTAGTTTTTTACAAAATGAAAATTGAAATGCATTACAATTTGTTCTACAAAAAGAAACAACGCTATCTCACCAATTGGCCATGATGGCTCTGAATAGCCACGTTCTACGATAAGATGCAGCACATTGCTAAATCAACTGCACAGGGCTATTCATTAACTTTCCTAAATCAACATTAATATTATGAGCAATTGTCTGTATTTTTGCCCAAAAAAAGTAAAATATGAAGTGTTTCTATCACCATCATAGGTTTTTATGATTTGTGAAAAATATCATTATGGCGTGTCTGAAAGTTTAAAGGAATGGCAAAATGTAATGCATTATCCCATTTATTTGGACGCGTTAGTTTAGCGGTAGAACACTGGACTGTCATTCGAGAATGTCATGGTTCGAATATGCTATCATTTTATATCTTTGGCTGTTTCATTCACCCAATTTCACGTACAGCTCTCTTTTGGAATAGATTCACGAAAATCTGATTCTCAACAACAGTATGAATGAGATAGTATATTTAAACTTCTTGGATCAATTTAGAAGTAGAACAGTGTATTAATAGGCCTACTGTATTTTAAATAGTGCCAAATCAAATTCAGATTGTTTGTGGCACTTTACACAATATTAAACATCAGTACTTAGTTATAAAATTGCTAAATAAATATACCTAGGCTAGTATATAAAAATACATTAAACAAAACTTAGAACTACTGTTTTAATAAGAATATGTATACAACTAAAATGTAATAAAAATACAATAAAAAATGTATGAGTTCATTTTGAATGTCTAATAAAATGTGTATTATTAATAAAATACAAATAAATATTATAAACAAATAAATAAACTATTTTTATTTACCTAAATTATATATTAATATGTATTAATATGTGTTAACTTAAAATGATTGACATGATTTAATTATAAATGTTTTTTAGATGGGACCAAGACAGAACCAGAGTGATGGGCCGACTCGGGCAGTGCAGTCTTTCCGCATGGAGAACATTCACAATAACATGTTCACACCCAGGACTTGTCAGGTACTGTCTCCATTGTAACTTGTAATGATAACAAAAGAAACAATTTACTTGCATAGCTGAAGGCAACAGTTGTCTAAGTTGCTGGCATTTAAAAATCTTGGGTTGAATTTTTTTATTCAGTATTTTTAGCTATCCAAAGCAGTGATTTCACCACAAAATAAAATTGGTACATAAAATTTATTTTTAAAATGTTACTAAGTTAAAATTTCTAAAATCAAACCTTACCATTTGACCTTATTCTTTCTTCACAATGGCTTTTGCCCCGTGCATAGATATTGCATAAGTTGGATGAATAATTCTTGCATTCCCAACTCGGTGTACCCCAGTGCAAATTGGCAATCTTTAGCAAAACAATAAATCTACATGCACCATGCTATTATGATTTATTGTATAGGATTTACGCAGCTGGTTTTCTCTATAGATTAGTCAGTATAGGATTTTAAATGGATTTGTTTCTGTAGAGTATTTTTACCTATATAATTCTATAGAATCTGTGATTTTCTGTAACATATTTTAATATGCTCTGTCTATTTTTATAGATATTTATAAATTCCCATAAAAAGGTATAGATTTCTGAAGATGTTTTGCAAAGGGAATCACAAATACATGTGTCCAGTTGTCCATATACCCAGTTTGTATCAAAAGGCATGTTTTATGATTTTAACAGTTAAAACCATAGGCTGCACCAGTGATATTTGTAGTCCCCAGAGTTTTAGAGCCAGCAATGTCATGTTTTAATGTTTACTTTCGTATTTCTGCACCAGGTGGAGTTACTTGATGCGGCACTACAGCGGAACACGATTGTGTGTCTGGGAGCAACTACGGGGAAGACATTTATTGCGACGTTGCTGATTAAAGAGTTGGCCCACCAGGTGGTGCTGCCTCTCAACAAACGCACTGTGGTTCTCGTGGCAACAGGTGAGTCTAGCTGGGTACAGGAGAACCTGTCTTGGGTGACCACCCCTTCTACACTGCCAAAACAAAACAGGTGGTATTCTATAGCTGGTTGCAAGTATATGACAGGTCACTAGTTGTACAGTGTGCAACAATTTGTGGAACAATCTTCCATTCTTTCTTTTTTCGTAGTTGTTGAACTATTCAGTGTGAACTTGTATATTATCTTAATTTGCCAGAGGCATTTCTTCCTTTTGGATTTCATTACATGGCACCATACTGTCCATGGGTGGCCCACCCTCTCCTAAATTCCTTTGGTTGATATTTTAAAAAAAATGTGTTTTTTATGGAAAGGTTGTTAACCCTTTATCCAACTCTCCCCTTAAAAAAAAAAATTCTTCACCCTTTTTCAATTGTATGATAAACATACGTCATGATACAATACGTTCATGTACACTTTACACATCTGTCAGCTTTATGGTTTGCTTCCACTTCAGCACACGTCGTAAATGAACATGCCAGACTGATAGCCATGCATTCCCACCTTTCTGTTGGCCACTTCTCACATGACTCCGTCTCTCGGGCTCAGTGGAATGATGAATTTGAGCAGCACCAAGTTCTCGTGATGACTGCGGATGTATTCCTTGGTGTTGTTCGCAGTGACTTTGTCTTGATGTCTCGAATCAACCTACTCATCTTCGATGAATGTCACCTTGCAGTTGGCTCCCATCCATATGTTGAAATTATGAAACATTACGACGGTGGTCCAAGAATCCTGGGTGTCACAACCTCGATCCTGGGTGCGAAGTGTGAGACATCATTTGAGTTAGAACAGATGTTGTTGAATCTTGAGGCAACATATCAGAGCACAGCGGAGACATCAACAGACATGGTCGTCCCTGATGTCTATAGCGCCCGTCCGACGGAGTTGGTTCTTGAATGTGATACATACAGCGATAAAACTGGACTAGTCAAGGAGCTAGATAATTTACTAGCGCCAGCGATTGTTTTCCTGCAGGATTGCCGTATCGATGCAGATACAGAGACCGGTGAAAAGGATCCGTGCATCGTTCCTCGTATGGTCCTGTTGGAGTGTCAGAATGTCTTACATACACTTGGTCCATGGTGCGCAGGGAAGGTGGCACAAGTACTCATGAGGCGGGTCACAAAGGTCATTGAGTATGAGTCTTCCCAGATGACCAAGCTGATGCTGCACCTGGCGAACACGCAGCTGTGTCTGGTGCAAGTGTTGACGGACCAGGTGTTTGATAAGAAAGTCGAGTGTCTGGATGATTTCCTCTGCTACATCAGCCCAAAGGTTCTACGCCTGTTGGACATCCTCCACCAGTACAAACCCGCTGACAACTTTGTCATCCTCGGCGATGACGGCGACGCTTACCTCACCGATGACGATGAAACCGACGATTCGTTGGATTTATCCGACGATGATGACAAACGCAACCGACAGTACGTAAAGACGAAATCAAACAGGCATGCACCGAAAGACAAGAACACGCAATACGTCGCGGTTCGTCGAGCCATTCCCAACGGCAAGGCGGAACCGCAAGATGACAGCGCTATCTGTGGGATCACATTTGTCGAGCGGCGTCACACGGCCTTTGCGCTGAATAAACTCATCACAGAGCTGTGCAATTGGGACACGGATCTGTTTTTTGTGCGCAGTCATCACATGACGGGAAAAACGGGGAAGGGTGCGGAGTCGGAGATGCTGTATAAGAAGCAGGAAGATGTGTTGAGACAGTTCCGTCAGAGGGAGGTAAACCTGCTTATTGCGACAAGCGTTCTAGAGGAGGGTGTGGATGTGCCCAAGTGTAACCTTGTCATCCGCTTTGACCTGCCAGCGAATTACAGCTCGTACGTCCACTCAAAGGTCAGTGGGCCCCGGTGGCGTTGAATGTTAGATGTGTCATACACACTGGTGGTATAAATCTACATATGTCAAGATTTGAAACTAATTTCTGATATGCAGACTGCTTTGGATAAACAGACATACATATTAATAATAATTTTATTATCTTATATTAATATTAATTAAATTATATTAATAACCTAATGTTGGAACAATATGGCTGTATTTCCCCCCAGGCGCTAAGGTCTACTCACCTCTAGATTCAATCTCTTCCTTTGATAAATGTCCTCTGTCTACTTATTGGCAATGTGCAGCTGTAATTCACAGTTCCTCTGTGGTTCTCCAAGTAAACAAGCTTTTATTTTTTAAACGTATGAGTTTTGCAGATATTCATGAACTTGATTAATGTGTCTTTACATTAAGAACTATATTCTGGCCAAATTGTCAATACTGGTTCTGATGTACCCCAAGCTTAGTTTTTATATCAAAATTAAAGAATTAGGCAATTTTGAAATCAGTACATGCAATTCAAAAATTTGGGACAGTACAGAATTGTTACAATACGTTGCATAGATATTGAAAGTTTCCTAAATTAATATGATAACAAAAATTCATGTTTTGCCCATGATTGGTGATTGTCGATGCACGGTTGTGTCTGTCAGGGTCGAGCCCGAGCCCCCAACTCTAAGTACTACATGCTCATGGATAAGGCCGGGGACAAGTTTGCTGACAACATGAAGACCTTCAAGGAGGTGGAAAAGGTGGGGAGCTCAGAATTACACCAACTGTTTTTGTCTTATAATAAAGACTCTGTTGTTTGGCATCAGTCGTCACCTGCTGTCTATCTGCCGATTAATCTCAATTCGCCCACCTGTCTCCAACCATGTCGGTCTGCCAGTGCCAGTATTCCAAACCGGTGGTCAAGCGATAGAGCATTGGACCATCAGTTGAGGAAACCAGGCTTTTAATCAAACTACCGACCACCTTGAGCAATTTCAGTTACATGCTGTGTCTTTTTAAAGAAACACTGTAATAATGTTATCCCTGCTACCTGGTATCTGGGAATTGAAAGACCCTATGCAAGGGGTTCTATTGCATTCCAAATAACCTTATATCTGTTTATTTGGACTAAAAATCCCAGTCTTTGGGGCTGTGTGGCTATTTAATGTTGGCATTTCCACCCTCTGTGTTTTATTTGGGTACATACAATTTATTTAATGTTGGCACTTCCATCCGCCCAATACTATTATTCTGACCTGTACACTTATTTTGTATGCAATATTTTAGTAAATGTTTAATCTGTAGCAGACTCACTATCTCTAGAAAAGGAAGACTCCTGTGTTAGCCTTTGATAAGGCTGTCTGGAGTTAAATATCTAAGTAAAGTGAGTCGGTTATTTTCCCGCTTCATGTCATCCGTGCTGACTGTTGTTGAGGCAGATTCTCATCAGCCGCTGTCACAGCTGGGAGGAGGAGACTTCCGAGGACATCAACCCTGCCCTGGCTAATGCCCTCCTGACTCCCTATGTCACCCAGGAAGGGGAAGATGGTGCCACTGTCAACATGACTTTGGCCATCTCCCTCGTCAACAGGTTAGTTTCTTGCTGTTTACTGAGCTACTAAATAAAAAAATTTCCACTTGATTAGTCGTATTGATCATCTCAGGACTTCAATGTCCGATATCAGACAAAATTATTTTTGTTTGGGGAGTGGATCAGTTTTATTTGGCGTCGGATATCAATATCTTATGCTTCGGACCAACACAGTTAATATATTTATATCAATGTTTACAAACGTTCGTCTGAGGGGGGTGGGGGGGGGTAAGGCCAGATGAAAGTTATTTTGTCCGATATCGGACATTGACATTTTGAGATGATTCCTTACTTCTCTGACATTGAATTTTCAATGATCTTATTGCATATTATCAATCTTATTTATTATTTTTGTAATATTAATGGTATTACTGTTTTATTTCCTTACTTAAAATAATTATAGTAAACATGTTATTATTTATAATTACCTATACAAGATTTACTTGAATTAATTAGCAGCTATTTTGATGTTTGTATACACCCGTGAATGAGGCTGCAGTCCCGAATTTGACGATGTTAAAATAAATCAAGTGGCATTTTAATTATTCAATTCAATTCTTTATTTCCAATTGAGAATACAACATACAATATATATACATATTATAGTTGACACAGTTCAACATGGAAAGGGGGAAAGTAGAAGCTCATTGCTTATTATGCACTTTCCCCGACATCATTATAACATGGTCATAATCTTAAACACAGTGTTAGTAACATAAAGAAAATGCTATTGTTAAAGTGAGACCACTACTACAATCGTGCTTCCAAATACTTTCTGAACCTTAACAATAATAACGAAATTAATTACATGACTTATACTCTTCAATTAAGTAATTTTTATATTGTTTTTTGAGATTTCTCACAGTAAGTGATCTCTTTATGTGCTCGTCTAAACAATTCCATAATTTAATACCATACACAGATATACACTTAGCCTTTAACGTGGTTCGGGCATAAACATGTTTTAGTTTATTTCTTTGGCGTGTTACATAGGGTGTAGTATATTTGGCATTGAAAAAGAATTGAAGGTTATCAGGCAACAACTTATTGTTAGCTTTAAACATTACGATAGAAATGTTTAATTTTATTAAGTCATAAAGTTTAAGAATGCGTAGATCATAAAATAATGTATTAGTATGGCTTAGTGGATTCTTCTTACATATTATTCGTACAACTTTCTTTTGTAATATATAAACACCGTTAATATATGTTGTATACGCATTTCCCCAAACTTCGCAGCAGTATGATAAATACGGGAGAAATAATGAACAATATAGTATAAAAAGCGACTTTTTATCTAATAAATATTTAGCCCTGTAAATAATGGCGATAGTTTTTGTTAGTTTAGACTTGATCATATTTATATGATCTTTCCAGCTAAGCTTATCGTCTATTAAGACACCTAAAAACTTAGTAACATATACTCTATCAATAGTTGTATTATCGATTTTTATATCAATATTTGTTGTTTTACTATAGTTGGTAAACAACATGTAGTTTGTCTTAGAAACGTTTAAGGATAATTTATTTACTGAAAACCAGATATGTAGTTTTTGTAGTTCGTCGCTGACAATTTTGCTTAGCTGGGCTGGATCTTTCCCAGAACAAAATATATTTGTATCATCCGCAAAAAGAATGAATTTTAGTATATCTGAACAATTACAAATATCATTTATGTATAGTATAAATAATTTTGGACCCAGAATGGAGCCTTGTGGTACTCCACATAACACCTGTAATAAATCTGAATTGCAGTCATCTATGCTGACATACTGTAGTCTGTTATACAAGTAACTTTTCAGCCACTCGCTGGCCATCCCTCTGATACCATAAGCCTCTAATTTTCGGAGTAATAAATTATGATCAATTGTATCAAATGCTTTTTTTAAATCAATAAATACACCAATTGTGCAATTCTTTTGGTCTAAGGCAGCAGTAATATTTTCAGTTAGTTCTAACAGAGCCATTGAAGTTGACATTTTTGTCCTAAACCCATATTGACTGCTGTTTAAAATGTCATACTTTTCTATAAATTTATCTAGCCTAGAATTAAATAATTTTTCTAATAGTTTTGAAAATTGCGGAAGTAGAGATACTGGTCTATAGTTAGTAAAAACATTCTTTTCCCCTGCCTTAAATATAGGAATTACTTTGGCAATTTTCATTTTACTGGGAAATACACCACTACTAAATGATTTGTTACATATATGAGTAAACGGTATTACAACATTGGAAATTACCTTTTTAACAATTATCATATCAACATTGTCATAACCTGTAGATTTTTTGTTTTTACAACCGTTAACAATATTCATCACTTCCTGTTCTTCTACCCCAGGTAAGAACATGGTGTTGGTGTTCGTATTTTGTAAAAAATCAAGCACACTTGTATTTCCATTTGGTACTCTTATATTTTTTGCAAGATTTGGTCCTACATTTACGAAAAAATCGTTGAAACCATTAACAATATCTGTTGTATTTCTGGTCAATCTACCATTGCTAATGAAAGAGTTTGGGTAACATGACTGTAGTTGTCGTTTCTTTATAATTGAATTTAAAATTTTCCACGTACCCTTTACATTATATTTTTCTTTGACTAATAATTTATTGTAATATTCTTTTTCACAAAATCTAAGAATAGAAGTAAGTTTATTTTTGTAAGTTGAATATTTACATTTAGATTTTGTTGTTCTATGCCGCAAAAACTGTTTGTACAAATTATTTTTCTTTTTACAAGCATTGCGCAAACCTCTATTGAACCAGGGTTTGCTCTTTGAGGTAGGTGTATTCATGCATATTTTCTTAATTGGACAATTCTTATCATACAAGCTGGTGAATATGTCCATAAAATTAGTGTAGGCTATATCTGCGTCGGATTCATTTAAAACCGTATCCCAGTTTACAGCAGAAAGATCACTGTTAAAGGATTTTATACAATCATCACTCAGTTTTCTGATACATCTGTATTTGTTTACAGTGATCCTATTTATATGTGAACAATTACAAACACAAAATACAGGTAAATGATCACTAATATCAGTTATAAGTAACCCGCTAGTAATACTGTTATTCAGTTCATTTGTGAAAATGTTATCAATTAAAGTTGCACTGTGATCTGTAATTCTGCTCGGCTTGTCAATTAAGGGATATATACCTAGACTAAACAACATATCCACAAAATGTGTTGTACCATTGTTGGTGTTATACTTTAAAAGATCTATATTGAAATCACCACATATAAATATTGTTTTGTTAGTGTTCCTAACTGTCTTGATCATTGATTCAAGTTGATCAGTAAACATATCTATATTAGTTCCTGGCGCTCTATATATACAACTAACGATGATGTTTTTCATATTACCTATACGTAATTCGACTGTAATACATTCCAATACATCATCAATTACCATAGACATGGTCTGTATTACCTTGAATTCAATTGATACGTTAACATAAATAGCCACTCCGCCACCTTTCTTATTGTTTCTATTTCTGTAAATAACATCATACCCATTCAACAGTATATCAGAGCAATCTTCAGAATCTAACCATGTTTCCGATATAGCAATAATGTCAAACGGGGTGTTTAGTTCAGTTATATAATCTCTAATTTTATCAAAATTTGCCTTGAGACTCCGAGCATTGAAATGAATGAAGGACAATCCTTTCTGAATGTTTTCACTCTTAACAAATTGTTCAACAGTGTAATAGTCACAGCGTGTAGAAATAGTATTAAAGAAGTTGTTGTTTGGGTCAATGTCACATTCAAAATCACCACAGTTGTACTCAGACATGCTAAATGATTTAAAGCCGAAAACTGAGCATTGATCATAGATATTGTATATAGCGGCATTAACATTCATATCAGAGTTAATAAATTTAAATTCATCATCGCTAACAGTGCTGTATGGAAAAATGTCTATACACATGTTACAATATAAATAAACAGAATCTTTACCTTGGCATGACATTTGATTTTGTGTTAAGTTTGCTGATCTCCTGTGAAGCACACTTTGGCACAACGAGCATTTCAGTGCTCGTCTAGCCATGGCTAATTAGTGTTATCGTCCGATAGCATTGTTCGGTTGGATGAAGTTACTGCCGGTCGAGATGGCGGAGGTCCTGGTCTGTGGTTATGGAGACTTTCCTGCCACTGGCGAGTAGGCAGACAATACGGCCGTCAGACGTCCAGGTGGCAGTGACGTTGGGCAGCGACTTGGCTTTGGAGAGCAGCTCGTTGCGGCGTCTAGTGAGGTTTTCCGTGATGAGTAGTTTGGTACCTTTCAGTCGCCGTTTCATCGAGAAGACTTTCTGGCGTGCTTGGTAGGTTGTAAATTTCACGATAATGGCTCGTGGTCTCGAAGTTGATGAGTTAGCGGATGTCCCGAGCCGGTGACATCGGTCGATGGTCTCACGTCCAATCGAAACGCCGAGCTTGTTGGTGAAAATGTCGAGAACTGCAGACTCTGGGTCGATTCATGTATGTGGTGTCATTTACCGGAGAGTTGCATGCTATGTGTAATTTTAAACCTGTACAATATGGGCACTGAATGGAGAGTGCATTTCACAAAAAAAACATTATGGTATCTAAAGGGTTAAGGATCTGGTATAGGGTTAAAATGTTAAGAAATTTTGTTTTTCTTTCCACAGGTACTGTGCCAAGTTACCGAGTGACACGTTCACCCACTTGGCACCCCACTGCAGAGTGGAGGTTGAAAGCAAGGGTGATACTCCTCTGTATAGAGGGATACTTCAGCTGCCCATCAACTCTCCTATCAAGGAGCCTGTCAGGGTAAGATAGAAAATCAAGACATTATTGAGCTTCTAATTATTAATTCAAATGCTTTGGTTGGGCTCTTTGAATTAAAATTTTTCATATTTATAAAATACTTAAGTATTGAGCAGTGTATTATAGAGTTTCCATCTGGTCACAGTTCGGTATATTTTCGAACAGTTAATTTCAGCTAATCACATCAAAGTTTCAGATATAGTGTTGTTGATAGTTGCAATAACAGCAAAGTCATAATCACAAAAACGAAACAGATGTATAATTCCATACTATATGATATCTGATAGATTTGCTGTCAATATTGAAGTTTTTCAGTGTTTCTATCCAATGATGTCATACTTCATAAATTCAACATGACTGATATTATTTTAGTTGAGTTATTGTTGTTTTTAAACGTAGTTATTTTTGTTGTAGGGTGAAGCCATGTCGACAAAGAAGCTAGCCAAGATGGCTGTCGCGCTGAAAGCTTGTCAAATATTGCACAAAGCTGGTAATATTATGTTTTTATTAATTATTATATATTTGTGGAGTCGCACAGTACTGGGCCAAATTGGTGTCCTGTAACTTAAGCTATATTTACTTCATAACCAGCTTCTTTGTGGACAGTTCCTGTTGATAACATTTGTGCTGTATCTTAGGCCCATGAAGAAAGAAGAGACACAAAAAACGCTGTTAATTGTTGTTTGAAAAAAATTGTGGTTGTGGACAATGTGGTGGATAACGTAAGTTACAGTACAGTGTCCACCATTTCAGGTCCAGAGTGCTCTGATCATTCTTAACATTTTAAAAGTCTTTTTGTTGGATTCTGATGAGGTACTAGCATACATCAGTCAAGCAAATTTTTATTTCTGAAGGGTTTCACATTTTTATATTTTAGTTAAAAGACACCATGTAACTTACATCATGAACTTCACTTGGCATTGCGCCACATAACAGTGAGTAAAGAGATTTTATCTTCTTCTTTAGTTTTAGGTGTAGATGTATCTTGGCTACCTTCTAAGACAGTTTTTATTTTTTATTTTAAGCAATTTGTTTTTGGCACTTTTGTTTTTGGTGTCCATGTTCTCCTTTTTTGGCCCAGTATTGTGTGACCCCACATTTAATACACAGGCATCTAGGAGGGAAAACTTAACAAGGACACATATTCCAGCTCGATTTTAGTTAGATATTTAATACACTTATTTATTTCTTATTCTAAGAGGAGGATTGTCTTAACTTGTACAAGCCTGTCTTTTTCAGAAATATGCATACTTGCATGGATAATTATCACCAAGATTTTTTCTATAATCAAGTCCCAACATGTTTCATTTAGCGAGTGTCTATTCTATTTAAAGAAAAGTAATATTTATTTATAATAAATGTTTTATTCATTTTTAAAGACAATAATATTTTAGTATTTTACAAGTATTATGTATGGTTCTTTCGTATTAATTTATCTGTAATGTATAGTCAGCGGGTCATTATCTATCATTATCTCTTAGTTGTGTGCCCTGAATCTCGCAAGTCTAGCTGCTAGATATGACACCATCTCTGTATGATTACAAGAATTGAGCGGCACTTTCCAGGCGGTTACGATGCCATCTCTTATTGGTTAATAACCACCCGGACAATTAATGCCGATAGTAGTGTTTACACTTGAAAGTGATCTTACATAGGAAAATTGTAAGTATTTCATGGAAACCGACCTGTGTAACAGTTTGTTTGCATAACATGAAATAAGTAATAGGAAGTAATGATATGGATCTATTTTGGAAACGTTTTTCTGAAAACGGCATGTTTATATTATTTATTAATGGGCACCGTCGTCAGCCAGCCCACAGTACAGCGCCCCAGAACAGTCATTTAGATGGGGCGTTATATTTATATAAGAAATGTATTATTATAACTGTCTGTCCACCCATCACAGGTGAGCTGGATGACCGTCTGATGCCGGTGGGTAAGGACATCATCAAGTACGAGGATGATGAGAATGAGTGGGAGGACCATGAGACCCACGGTCTCGCCAGACCGGGGACCACCAAACACAAACAGTACTACTATAAGCGGGTGGCCCAGTCACTTGTGGGCCATGCCCAGCCCGGGGCCGCGTGTCACCTCTACCTCGTCAACATGACCTTGACCTGCCCGATCACCGAAGAGCAGAACACGAGAGGTCGAAAGATCTATGTGCCGGAAGAGACCCGACGCACGTTCGGGCTCATCAGTAGTAGACAGATACCTAAGGTGAGGGAGTGTAATAGGGTACAGTTTCAGCCGAGGTTAACTTGATACTGAGTAAGCCATTTTCGCAAAAATCTAAATAGAATAATAAGAGCAATGTAAAATTTAAATTGGGCGATATATTACTTGTACACATTGGATATGAGAGGGTCTTGTTAAGACTAAAAAATGTCGCTCTCAGTTGAGCCACCGAGGTAGCTGTTCCCCGAGTTTATTTCATGTCTCTTTCCGCTTGTGTAAATTTATTAATTTGCAGTATCACAACCTACCGGTATATATGTGTGTGTGTGTGTGTGTGTGTGTGTGTGTGTGTGTGTGTGTGTGTGTGTGTGTGTGTGTGTGTGTGTGTGTGTGTGTGTGTGTGTGTGTGTGTGTGTGTGTGTGTGTGTGTTCAATACAAAAATGGCAGTTTTTCCTAATTTCCCACTATTTCCTCAAAATGTTGGACAGTTTGTTTGTTACCATGGAAACAACTGAAAGTTGCTGAAATGAAACTAAAGGAAATAAAAAAAATTGATCGCGAATTACCAACAAAGTAATTGTATCATGGGAATCAGTCAGCCAGGTTTACATAGTTCCAGTTCACTCTTCCAGGTGCCGCTGTTTCCCGTGTTCACTCGATCGGGCGAGGTGACCATCTCGCTTGACCATGTATCTCATGAGGCTTACTTCAGCGAGACAGAGTTCGACCAGATGCAGCAGTTCCACCACTTCCTGTTCGGTCAAGTGCTCCGACTAGATAAAGACCCAATGAGGTTTGATCCGAGAAATGCCTCCTGCGGCTACATTGTTGTTCCACTCAATGTCGGTAAGTTTAGTGGTGTGTCGCACCGATTCGTATGGTTAGTGTTTTTAATATTTAAATTAGCAAACATTCCCACCCTCTAGATGTTGCCAATTACTTGCTAGAGACACACGGTCACAGAAGACAGTTTCCCAGAGTGTTTGTAAATCATATTTGTTATGACGCAAATTTGAGCTGTTTGCAAAGCAATAGATGTACGATGTCCTCAACTGATCAGTGGCCAGTTTACATAGTTTCCTTGGAACAATCACAGAATCCATGTATAACATTGTCAAGAATAGAATTATGATGCACCACTTAAACAACTTTGTTTTTTCAAAAAGTCAAATTTTTTAAGGACCAGAATTTCAACAAAAAATGTGATGTAATGTCCGACTGCATTACATTTGGGGGCAGCCTTTTAGTAAGCTAGTCAGAACTTGTTGCCAAGGAAAAGTAACAATATATCCATCATCGCCTAGGTATTGCAGGCATTATAGTCTATTTCATTAATGTTGCGTCATAAGGAGAATATAGCTTTAACAGTGTAGACATTTCTTTTTTGATATATCGGGGAATGTGTTCTTTTTTAACATACACCGAAATAAACCATATATCATGTCATGTTATTTTTACATTTCAACCATATCAATAATGATTCAATCTATGTTCCTAAAAAAACTTCTAACTACATTAGTCATACACTAAACTATATTTTGCAATCTAATTTATAATTCCATTAACTCACCTTTCTTGATATCTTCTAGAATCTGACGATTGCAAAGTCGATTGGCCATTCATTGAAATGATCACACAATCATCCGCCCAGACCAAGAAAACTCAAACAACCGATGAGGCATTTGTTTTCGATCAGAGCAAGTTCGAAGATGCCGTTGTCATGCCATCGTATCGCAACACCGACCAACCTCAGTACTTCTACGTCGCAGAACTTCGCCACGATCTTACTCCAACCAGTCCCTTCCCGTCACCAGAGACGTACCGAACCTTTGAGGATTACTACTCGAGTAAATACGAACTGAAGATCACAAACCTATCGCAGCCGCTACTCGACGTCGATCACACGTCAGCACGTTTGAACCTACTGACACCCCGCTACATGAACCAGAAGGGCGTTGCCTTGCCGACGAGTAGTGCTGAGACTCGTAAGGCACGAAGGGAGAATCTCCAGCAGAAACAGATCCTGATTCCGGAGTTGTGCGACATCCATCCCTTCCCAGCTTCGCTGTGGAGGAAGGCTATTTGTATCCCGGCCATCCTGTATCGCATCAATTGTCTCCTTGTCGCCGAGGAGTTGCGTGTACTCATTGCCAGTGAAGCACACATCGGAGTGCGGGAACTCCCTGACGGGTTTCGCTTCCCGAAACTGCAGTTTGGGTTCGAGATGAAGCGAGGTTTCTGTGTGCCGGCTGCGGAGTGTGGCACGGATCCGTGTACGTGTTCGGGCGTTTCCCTGGAGCAGGATGGTAAATCATCGCAAGTGATGGATGATTCAAATGAAGTGGACAAACCTGAGATGTGCAGATCTGATAACGCCAACGATAAATTGGAAATGGATGCAAAATCTGAAACATGTGTTACAATTGAGGCAGATGCAAAAGGTGGAAACGGTGCAAACAGTGATAATGAGGTTGAAATCGGCTTGAATGAAAATGGCAAACAGGGTGTGAATCTCACAATTGAATCGAGCGTTATGAACAGTGTACCAGCGATGCTTGAAACTGCCTTGGAAAACACAGGGGAAACGCCTACCTCTGAGTCAAATGATGACATAGAAGTATCCACAGGGGATGCTGGTATGTGCCTTAGACACAGTGAAGATAGCACTGATGGTAGTAGAAAACTGGCTTATGTATCTAAGAGTGCGGATCGCACCGAAGCAGTTGTTTCTAGTCATGATCTAGGGGGTAGCGGAGACCCCACAGCCCCAGAGCTGTTGTCGGTGGGTACTCGGTTGTGCAGAAGCGCAGGTGTGGATAACACTAGTGACTTTCCTTGTAGTTTGGATCCGGACAAGAATTTGCTATCAGACGTCATTGGTGATGCTGCTCATGGGAGTGGAAGAAGGAAGGATCCCATGGGAAATGGAAATGTGGATGAGACACACACTGAACCATTGGGGGAAGCTGGAAAATTGAATGACAGTAAAACTGAGGTTCCTCCACTGGGGAGAGGCAGAATGCGGGAAGAATTGCTGGCAGCTACAGTGGATGAACATGGTGAAGGGAGGGAAGGGTGCAAAGCTAGAGGCTGTGATAAGGACACTGTTGATTCTACATGTGACATGCAGATGGAAGCTGGGCTAGTTTACCTCAACAATGACAATGCTGATGACTGTGATAAAGCCGAAGGTGGAGAAGGGAAAATGCCAGCAAATTCCAGCTGCGAAAATACAACCATTTCACATTCCTGTAGCTCAACAGGAAGTGACAATCCTTCCTTTGTGCAATGTACAGGTGCCGCCGTTCAAAACGATTGCACCCCGCCGTTTACATTTGACAACGATGTCGATCTTGACACATACATTGGGCCTAGTTCGTGCACGATACTACAGTCGCTGACAATGTCGAACGCAAACGATTTCTTCAACCTGGAACGTCTTGAGACGATCGGAGATTCGTTCTTGAAGTTCGCCATCACCGTCTATCTGTACTGCACCTACCCTGGCATTCACGAGGGCAAGCTCAGCTACCTCCGCAGCAAACAAGTGAGTAACTACAACTTGTATCGCCAGGGCAAGAAGAAGGGGCTTGCTGAGTGTATGATCGCGACAAAGTTTGAGCCGATGGAAAACTGGCTTCCACCAGGGTTTGTCGTCTCGCAAGAGGGCGCCTTCAAAGGGTTGGACGTGTATGTTGTTCCCAGTGTGGGGGCAGGGAGTTCCGCCAGAGACGGGGAGCAGGGAAACCACGGGAAGACCACCAGGGAAGTGACTTCATGCGACGTGGAAAAAGAGACATTGCAGCAGCGAAAATTCAACCGCGAGCTTGCGGAATGCACGAAATCGGAGGAGGAAAACGAAATGATTCCCGAGAAGCGAACAAAGTTTCTCATCCCATACAACCTGCAGACACAGCACAGTTTGCCTGATAAGAGTATTGCCGATTGCGTCGAGGCTCTCATCGGATGTTACCTCACTTCTTGTGGCCAGAGGGCAGCACTGCAGTTCATGTCGTGGCTCAGACTGAAGGTTTTGCCCGACGAAGACAACACCAACCATGTGTCTCGGACAGATGCCAGAATTCTGACCACGGGAGATGACCAGAAATCTCTGAAAACTGGCGATCGAGAAAGTGATGTTGGTCCGTTGCAGAAGTTGCTAAGTGAGACACCAGGTAGCGCTATAGCAGTGGGGCAGCTTCAGCCACCCCCTTCGCCCCTCTTGATGCATGTGCCTAGTGCGCAGGATAGGCTCGACTTGTATCTGATGGGATCCGAGGCCTTCGAACAGAATATCCAGTACCACTTCCGTGACCGAAGCTACCTTCTACAAGCATTCACACATGCCTCCTACCACTATAATACAGTGACGGACTGCTACCAAAGGTATCTGTCACTTTCACTTAGGGGCCATTCATAATTCTTGTAACATCAAAAGGGTGGGGGATATGTAATTGCATCATATAAAAAATAGATAAGCGAGCGAAAAATGAACAACTCAGAACACTTCTAAAACATGAAATTCTGCGGTCGCTAGCACCCTCACGGCTCGTCCTGTCCCGACGATCTTGGTATCATTTGAAAGGATGCACTTTCTGTTATTCTAGCGACATCTAGATTTCCCGGTAACCATTCAAAGAACACTGATAAATGGACCTACAATCATGCCGTTTTCGGTGTTCTGGATGGTTCCGAACGATGTTGGCGGCGGGTACTCGGTACACTAATCTTCCGATTGCGGCGCTGTTTTCCTCATTTGCATAGGTTCAGACATGCGCACTTTGCCATTTCTTGATTTCATGTTATAAGCTCCACCCACTTTTAAACCGCGGCGAAACTGATGTGCTTTGATCGCAGCAAAACCGACATATCTCTACGTCGGCGTGACGTCACAATAAAGTACGCCACCCAACGGGTCTAAATTCGTTGCGTTGGTTGGTTGATATACGTGATTGTGACATCACGCCTACTTCACGTATGTCATTTTAGCAGCCGTTTGAAAGTGGGTGGAGCTTATACTATGAAATCTGATAGTGGTGCCTCAATCGGTAGATTGGTGAACTGTGTCGACGAAACAACATGGTTCGCAGTGTCTAAGACACCGGAACGGGCCCTGTCCGTTTTCAGTTAATTTTAGGAATGATTATCAGGAAACCATTTATTTATTTGAATAGCAGAACGCTTAAACTTTCAAACGACATCAATATTGTTGGGATCCGACGAACCGTAATGGTACTAGCAATCATTAAAAAGGCGTTTTTGGAACGTGTTTGACAGTTGTTGATTTTTTCGCTCGCTTATCTATTTTTTATCATATGTATAATTGTGAACAGGTCTGCCAAGCAGTAAAGTGTAAAGTGCTTTGAACAATCTAAGGACTAGATATGGTAGTATATACAAACTTTACCTTTAGTATATATATATTATATATATAACCATGTATATATATAATATTATGTTCTTTGATTCTGTAACATGTGACTGATGTGAGTCTACGGTCTACTTTCAGACTGGAATTCCTGGGAGATGCCATCTTAGATTATGTGATCACGCGCCAGTTATTTGAGGACCCAGTGAAGCATTCACCAGGTGGGTTTTGGATTCAGTTGTATGTCTGGAAATTACAGTAGTAGGACTGTGAGCTCTAACATGCAGCCGAGATACGACACTGAGCACTGAACCTCGTCAAGGTTTTTCAGCACCCACATTCCTGCAAACATGATGAACATTATAGACACACAAAATTCATCACTATATAATATAGTGATGAATTTGGTTTTAATCCTCTACAATATAATATTGTAGAGTATTAAAACCGCTACAAATGTAAACATAAGCAAAGAATACAAACATTTCACCGTCAGTAGACACGTGCAATTACAAACAGATGGGGTCAGTCCACATCACCAAAAGGAAACTGTTTTTGTAGCCTCCATTTTTATCAGTCGAGAGTTAACCCAAGGTTTAGACCTGAAGTCAGCCAAACCCAGCCAACAATAACTGCATATTGCTGTATAATGTTGTAACGCCATCTAGTGGATACTTAAAAAAACACCTTAGAAACAGTGTTTAAAAATATGGACCTTACAGTTTCAGGTTAAATAAGTGGGGGACTTTTAAAAAAATGCTGCAGTCTAGCAGTTAAATATCTCCAATTTGTGACCGTTCCCATTTGCAGGCATCTTGACAGACCTTCGGTCGGCGCTCGTCAACAACAACATATTCGCTGCACTCGCCGTCAAGTGGGACTTCCACAAGTACTTCAAGGCCCTGTCTCCTCAGCTCTTCCTCGTTATCGACAAGTTCGTCTCTCGCCAGAAGGAAAACAACGATGAGATCAACATGGACGAAGAGGTCAGAGGTCATGTTGTACCACCACCATAAAAATTATAGGTTTTATGTTTGTCAGAGGAAAACTAGGAGTGAGATACTAGGAATGTTCATTTCAGGTACTTAAATTTGGCGATGATGTCATGTTCAGAGTTTCAAAAGTGTTCCGATTTTCTGGACATGTTTTGATTTTTTATGTAAGAGTTGGATTTTCTGGGCATTGAGAGTTTGTGGATTATCTAGGTGTTTGGATTTTCCGCATTTCTGCAAGTCAATCCATAATCGAGGGTCTGCCACTGCAAAGCTGTTCTGGCCAACTGTTCTCTTAGGCATTATAAGTATAGTGGAACTTACTATGGTCACCTTCGCAACTGACCAAAACTGACCTGAATAGTGGTGGCCTTATTAGTAAAGTGTTAAGCGCTTTGAGCAGTCCTAAGGACTGGATACTGCGCTATATAAGAGCTTACTTTTTTACTTTACTGAAACAAGTGTATGAACGTAATTTGGGACTCTCGTTGGGTGACCCTAATTGCAAGGTGACCGTATTACCGAGGTAACCATAAAGTGGGGTTCAATGTGTGTGTGCAATGTAACTTGTGTTTTAGTTTGACGACTCTGTGGACTGTGACGCGGAGGTCAGTGAAGACACGGAGATACCGAAGGCACTCGGAGACATATTCGAATCGGTTGCTGGTGCCATCTATCTGGACAGTGGCATGTCACTCGATACAGTGTGGCGGGTGTACTATCGCATGATGAAGCCTCAGATTGGTATGTCGCCTGTTGCAACGTATTATTTGGGTGTATCATTTTGAAAATGCATGCATGTTTTTGAATCTGTTGAAGAATCAGAAACATTTATTCAAACAAACCAAACAATTTAATATCTAGAAAAGTTTGAATACTAATAATGTCATGTTACTCGTTTGTCAAACATTTTAAGCAGCTTTTTACGTATTATTTTATAAATAGTAAGACAGGTATATTAATACTTACATTTTGTTATATTATTGTGAAACTGTGCATTATAATGTTACATCTGATCATAATAACTTCCTGTTTACTAATATGCTTTGAAACGATGAAGCAGGCGAGTATGACCAACATGCACAGATTTCCACAGTTTAGTTCCACAGACAATTCAGTTCAGTTCTTTATTTCTAATTGAATTAGTCGGTGATAGAAATAAGCAGAAATTTTCATTTGTCCACTGGACAAATCAGTTTTGAAATCTGCTTACCCGCCTAAATGACGCTAGCTTATTTCAGACACTACAGAATGGAAAGGAACAAAATATTGTAATTAAAAAGTAATGAGTATTGATGTTTTTTTCTCTAGATACGTTCACGGCAAAGATTCCTAAGTCACCAGTGAGGGAGCTGCTGGAGATGGAACCAGAGACTGCAAAGTTCGAGTGAGTATCCATCTACCTGATGCACCGGCGAGAATGGCCGACAGTCGTTGATATGTTTCTTAGTGCTGACTTAGATTTTTTAACTTGTCTCATTTCAGGAAAACCAAACCAGTGAAGTGTACACGTAGTAGCATGTTTATATGTATCTGTTTATATAAAATCATCTTGCAACTAGTAAATATTGGCGAAAAAGAGGGAAAATGGTTCAGCTCTGTACACTATTATAATGTAAAGCTTTTTACAAGTAATCTCAGACGATAAACAAAACTACTGGTTCCCCATCAGCGTGCACATCTTAAAATATTCTGAAAAATTTTGTTATATATACTTATAATTATATTAAAAATAACACAATTAAAGTGGAATAAATTACATTTTGTGCCGGAAATAAAATGGAATAAATTCCATTTTAGTTCCTGCGCAATAAGTGAATAAAGAGTAAATCAATTAATTTGTCTGAGGCATACGTTACTAGTAAGAAATGCACATTGTACATATCTTAAGTTGTTGATTTAGGATTTAGTGCCTGTAATAGTTAATGATACATCAATCAGCATCTTAAAATAAAAACCACACCCCTCATTTACTTGATGATGAGAAACTAGGATTTTGTATTATTTGTTATTGTTTCTCAAAGGAAATTGATTGATCCACTAAGTCACGGTTTGCCTATGTCACGGTTTGCCTATGTCACAATCCAAATGATGAGTGTGACTTTTGTCAACCTTTGCCATCAATGTTGGTAATGGTAATATATGTGAATGACGTTACTATTGTGGCATGACATTTGCTAGATCAAACATTCCCGCACATAGTTGTTGTTTTAAAGACTAGCATAAAGAAACACGTTAAGGGTCCAGAATTTTAACAAAATACATGATGGAATGTTCAAACGATCGTCATGTCCGGCATCCATTTTTAAGGCTTGGCGAACATTTTGCTAGGCAACAAGGTCATGTGATGGACAGGTCAATTCGTTTGATGTTTTGTTTTGGCGTCTTTGTGCCAGAAGTATTTCACTGTGTGTGTGTGTGTTCTTGCAGGAAGCCGATCCGTACGTTGAACGGGCGAATCCGCGTTAATGTGAACGTGGTTGGCAAGGGGAGCTTCCAGGGGATAGGCCGCAACTATCGCATCGCCAAGAGTGCCGCGGCGAAACGCGCACTGAAGAGCGTGCGACAACAAAACCTGGAGATGGAGAGACTGCATCAGAAGGAACGGATTATGTTCCAGAGCCTCTTCGGTCAGTGAGTGGTGATGCGTCATCGTCGTCACTACTGTCGGTGAGAGGTGACGCGTCACTGTCATCATTACTGCAAGTGAGAGGGACATGATGTCGTTGTCACTATTGTCAGTGAAAAGTGACACAT
The DNA here is from genome assembly GCA_963995525.1 of Escarpia spicata. NCBI lineage: Eukaryota > Metazoa > Annelida > Polychaeta > Sabellida > Siboglinidae > Escarpia > Escarpia spicata. The sequence continues at coordinate 43,965,272 of OZ023211.1, read as the reverse complement.
CGCCTTTGTCACTACTGTCAATGGCAGCTGTAGTGACACAGACTGCCATCAGAATCATTGTGTTCACCTCCTTACAAGTGGAACCCTTTAATGTCTAACACAATACTTTTGTGGCTGCCAGGCATACCATTTTATATGGATTGCCCATAATCAAAATGGACATTTGGGAGGAACTTTTTCCCACACGTAAATATATAGATTTGTTTCAAATAAAAAAAACATGAGGCCAATCTTGTTTAATGTATATGACATTTGACTGATCGTAATTATATAGGCTGATTATCCCGTGAAAAATTCTGTACGGATTTATTCAAAACTTCTAATGAAAAATACGGATTTTAACCAAACAGCATGCTGGACTGCATTCCTGCCGCAGTTTGAGAGTTTCTGAAGATGGAAGGTTTCATCTTGTTCCCATATATGTGGTGGCAGGTGGTCATCCTAAATGTGGTACTGATTTATGTAAATTAAGTCACCACTGCCACACTTCTGGGTATTGTATTGTGCAGCGTTTTTGCTCTGGCTTTCACTTGCTTAGCCAACTGTGTAGCTTTGATACTTCTGCCAACAGTACAACATGTAAACAACTGCACTTCCCCAGACTTGTCTTATGACCAGCAAAGGTGGTCATCAGGTAATTAAACCAGTTTGTCCAGTGTCTCTTGTATTGCCAGTAGATATGTTTATAATCTGAGTGTCTTGTTTACTTTTTGTGGGTTAAAAATTCAATTTGCAAACAATGTTTTGAGCTTACCAAATGCAATTTGCCAGGCAGTGTACATTTCAACATATTTATTCTAGTCTTAAGAACAATATAATAATTATTAATTAATGTAAACAAAACAAGGAACAACCTGCCTTTAACAGCGTTTGGGTCAGTCGCTACACAAAGTGGTCAACATTACGTGATTTACGTCCATCTTTCAGATGACCTGCTTAGTCGACAACACAAATATGACCCCCCAATTGTCCCTCTTTTGGAAACAAACATGTCCATTAGCTTTAGCCTCTGCTGCTACATTCCTAATGCACAAGGCATTATCAGTCGTATTTATTTTAGATGTTAGCATTAATTCTCTTGCATTGTGCATGTATCACTTTGAAATACCGGTACGTATTTCTTTCTAACAAAAATGTGATCACTCCTACCATAATTTCCTTCTAAATGTCCACTGTCAGAAACTGTTGTAGCTGGCTGAACAATGTGATAAACTTTCATAAGCTTCAATAAAATACATAAAGTTTGCAAAGTAATTTTGATACATTTGAAAATTCATATACCTTGTAATAGCAATTAAATTATACAAACTATAATTTAGCCTACCAGTCTTGAAAATATATATGTATGATCCAATGATATTTCTCTTTTCGAGATATCGAATAACCTTTTTTATGCACTCTTGGCTGCATTTCCCCTGAATGTAGTCGACCAAGTGCCTGAGAATGTGTCCGAGCCATTGTCATCAGTTCTATTTTCATAACTTGGAGTAATGCTATTATTTGTTGTTTGTGTCCAGGTTTATCGTACGAAATGAAACCTTTTCCTGTTTTGCACTAAGTTGTAATTCTGGTAGCATCAGTGCATCTCATTTAATGACTGAAATTAATATAAGTTTAGTAGAAAACCCCTTTCAATAATGGATCAGTTCAAAATTAATATACTAGCCACAATAAGAAACTGTGCACGAAATGTGGGTATGAAACCTTTGTGGAATGTCAGGCTTGTGCTTCGTGTGTTTTTCTAGTTGGGTGTACCAGCAGCTCTCCAAATGTCTGCCTTATGTAACCATGCCTGTTACGAAAGACCCTACAGGAGCATTTTCTTTGTTTTCACACAATGGCAGAGCCCGACCTTGCATTATGTAACTTTTCAATGAAAGTCATGTTATGGTATAGTCTACATGTCCCATTGAGCAAAATCAACCCATTACATTATGTTTTGGTGCCTTTCTTCCTATGCAGTTTCTTTTTGTGGCTAGCATAGGTCATTAATGATAAATCAATATCCTTGATAAGATTTTATGTACAAGGAAACAAATATTAAATTGTTGTGGTATTAATGTTTTTATTGTGTATACAAATTTGTGTACTGATGCAATGCAGGTTGTTGCAAGAAATAAAAATTTTTGATTGATACTACGAAACATTTCTTGTGCGATGACAGATTAAATACATCACTGTTTGCGTGTGTCAGTCATTACTATGCATATGAGCCTTTTGTACTAGAATACCTCTTGACTTGAACAACAGTGCTGAATGCTTTACTTAGGCTATCCTCAGAGGCAGTTTCTCTCCTCATGGTATAATGTTTATTGAAATTGTATACTACTGAGTAAATATTGTTAGATATGTTGCATCTGTACGTTAGATGTAAAATTAGAAGTCGTGTTAATAGCTAAATAAAAAAATACTGAAAATGGGTAGTAGAATTGTGTTCAAGAGCTATTGTATTTAAATAAACTGTACCCAAAAATGGAATTCACAAAATTTCTTATGGCCCTTAGTACCAATGTGTATATGTCAAGTATATGTCTGTAATCTGTTTGTCAGAAAAAAAGGTCCAGCTTAATTGTCAATTAACAAGATTTAGCAAGATTTCATTCTGTGAAAATTCAACAATGAAGTATATAAAATATGTGCATTCCAGTGAGATGTTAATTGCTTATCCCAATGTTTGTAACACGCCAGCTACATGTCTTTGCCAACATATCAGGTATTCAAAAATAACGAATGATACATAATGCAATTAAATCACATTTATTTTCTATTAACAGTCGTACAATACATTACAAAATGGCAACAAATCAATACATTTAGTCACTGTTGTGAGTCAGTCATATAATTAATCATGGACATGAGGTAAAACGCAAAACAGTTGTGGTAGCATGACTATGAAAAATAATGTATTGTTTCTTTATGAACAGAGTTCTAGAATTAAATTCTTTGTGAAACGATGCAATTTTATGCGAGAAAATGGGCACCAGTACAACTGGTGAGGTTGCTGTTGATTATTAATAATTTATTCTTTCTACCGACATCCGATGTTCACTTGTACTTGTATTTGCACTAATAAAGCAGCTTCATGGTAGATGTTAATAAACTTGACTGTGAATTAACATGCTTTGCCAATTGTTTCTTTCAGTAACCAACAACTCTGGTATAATGATCACAAAGCAGTTTCACAAAGCATTCATACGATACAAAACTAGGTTCACACAATCTTTGTAATTCATGATTATCAGAATAATAGTTTAGGTGGGGGATGGAGGTAGGATTGGCCACCCAATATTTAGTCTCAAAGTGGGTTTTTAGTGAGCCTCAAGAGGGGTGCAAATGTAGGTTTTGGAGAGCCTCAGTGTTTTTTTTTGATAAGCCTGAAGGGGGATTGCAATTGGAGGCTTTAGGAGAGTCGGAAGGTGTTTTTGGTGAGCCTCAAACGGGGTGCAATTGGAGGCTTTAGGAGAGTCAGAAGGCGTTTTTGGTGAGCCTCAAAGGGGGTGCAATTGGAGGCTTTGGGAGAGCCAGAAGGTGTTTTTGGTGAGCCTCAAAGGGGGTGCAATTGTAGGCCTTTGGAGAGCCAGATGGTGTTTTTGGTGAGCCTCAAAGGGGGGGTGCAATTGGAGGCTTTTGGAGAACCAGAAGGTATTTTTGGTGAGCCTCAAAGGGGGTGCAATTGGAGGCTTTTGGAGAGCCAGAAGGTGTTTTGGTGAGCCTCTACGGGGAGGGGTGCAATTGGAGGCTTTTGGAGAACCAGGTGTTTTTGGTGAGCCTCAAATATTTCGTGAAAGCAGCACCAGTCTAACATGCAGAGTGTCCAAATTAATCGACAAACTTCATTACTTTTGTTATATGAAGCTACGGGTTTACAGTGTCCTTGGGTCCATCTTCACAGACATATGATTTTTCAGTTGTTCTGCATGTCTCAGGAATGTCTCCGTGGCAGTTCCAAATCTTGTATTCGGCACTCACGTATTCATACGCTGCACACGATTACACCAACATGATATTATTGTCAAATTTAAGTGTACTTTTTACAATAACAATAGATAATTTCAACGCAATAGTTAAGAGTAGACATGCATTTAACAACCTCTTAGAAAACATAGTTTTGTTCTTCCAAATATTCGGACTGAATCTGTCTTTGTCAGTGGAATGAGTTCACTAGAAGGGTGTCACATGAGCATGATCTTGTGACAAAGCTGGAGTAGGTCCGAAAAGTTCTTAGCTGATATCATGGTTCGGGGTACATTTCAAAAAAACATTGTTAGGGTGGTAATTATCCTGTTAAATATCTTGTTCCAAGAATGTGGAAGATGAGTATGTCCAAAGCGTATACAAGTAATTTATATGCATCTATTTATAATAAATTTATATGTACATATCCAGGAAACATCCTCCTCCAAATTGGATACATTCTACACATGTATCCAATACTTGTATTCATTGCAAAACAGGAAATCCACAACTTTAACATGAATATTGATTTTGAGATTGCTACCTAACCTTGTTCTTTGATGCGCCTCTAAATTCATGTTTCTGAGGATTTAAGCATGATAGATGATAGCTTCTTTTATATCATCACACCACAAAATAACATCAATATTTTAAATGACAAATTGAGTAGACTTTCAAGGTACACGTCCTCATTTGTTTTCTTTACATGTTAGTTAAAGGGAGAACAACTTCGAACAGCAATGAAACCTTGATACACGACAGGGATAACGTTTTCATACCTGTCGTGACTTTGTACTTGGCACTGCCGTCAAGCTGCACTGACTTAGGATCAATTATTGTGCCAGAGTGAGTGAAGTCTGACATCTTGAAGAGCAACTGCAAACAGGAAACAAACTCGACAGAGTCACTCACAACCCTTAAATGCATCCAAAACCAACAGTGTATATAAATATATATGGACCAACCCCTTCCCCCATAACCTTCCACTCTTTACATCCCACCTAACCCAATAAATTGCTGTGCTACATCTCTCTCTCTTTCCTGTCGCCAAAACATATCCCCAAAAATAACAAAATTGTTATCCAAATGAAGGTGGCCATCAAATAGAAGACAAAAAGAAGAACCAATATCGCAAGTATATAAACAAACACATAATGTTGCAAACAGTGAGTATAATTAGGTAACCGGTACTGGAATGTTAACAATGTCTTCATTGCCAGCACAGACCCTAGGTTTACCCACCAGACATAATAAAGACCCAGTGTCTTTGGACCATAAGAGGGACCCGAGTCAGGTGTGCCCCACTTACACTGGCGTATGACGTTAGCCCGACACAGAACCCGTCTTCCCCTGGCTCAGTCCCAGATGCCTCGTACTTGCCAAACTTGAGGGTCGCCTTCAGCAGCACCTCAAAGGACTTACTGGGGAACTTCTGGCCTGAAACACAGGGACATGGGCACCTACAGACACTGACATGACATAGATACAACAACAACCTCAAGACTTATGGGGAACTTCTGGCCTGAAACACAGGGACATGGGCACCTACAGACACTGGCATGACATAGATACAACAACAACCTCAAGACTTATGGGGAACTTCTGGCCTGAAACACAGGGACATGGGCACCTACATACACTGACATGACATAGATACAACAACAACCTCAAGACTTATGGGGAACTTCTGGCCTGAAACACGGGGACATGGGCACCTACAGACACTGACATGACACAGATACAACAACAACCTCAAGACTTATGGGGAACTTCTGGCCTGAAACACGGGGACATGGGCACCTACAGACACTGACATGACACAGATACAACAACAACCTCAAGACTTATGGGGAACTTCTGGCCTGAAACACAGGGACATGGGCACCTACAGACACTGACATGACATAGCTACAACACCTACCTCAAGACTTATGGGGAACTTCTAGGCTGAAACACAGGGACATGGGCACCTACAGACACTGACATGACACAGATACAACAACAACCTCAAGACTTATGGGGAACTTCTGGCCTGAAACACAGGGACATGGGCACCTACAGACACTGACATGACACAGATACAACAACAACCTCAAGACTTATGGGGAACTTCTGGCCTGAAACACAGGGACATGGGCACCTACAGACACTGACATGACACAGATACAACAACCTCAAGACTTATGGGGAACTTCTGGCCTGAAACACAGGGACATGGGCACCTACAGACACTGACATGACACAGATACAACAACCTCAAGACTTATGGGGAACTTCTGGCCTGAAACACAGGGACATGGGCACCTACAGACACTGACATGACACAGATACAACAACCTCAAGACTTATGGGGAACTTCTGGCCTGAAACACAGGGACATGGGCACCTACAGACACTGACATGACACAGATACAACAACAACCTCAAGACTTATGGGGAACTTCTGGGCTGAAATAGGCAGCTACTAACACAGGACATAGATACAACTATACGCAGTGGCAACTCAACGAAAAACACTTACGATACACTATCAGAAATGCCCATCCTTTCTCCAGATGGCACTACACACAAGCAGAAGACGGTTTCCCGAAGTATTTTTAGCTGATGTGTATAAATTTGAGTAGTTTTTCGCAATGTTGTGCATGTTTCCTATGATTGTTACAATTTTTGTAAAAACATCCCCTAATGATTGCCGGCAGTTTACGAAGCTCTGAACAATCGCAGAAGAGCATAACATTGCAAACTGATCAACGTCCATGTAACATCCAGTATGAACTAACAAACTACAGTGTAGTATCACTTTGGTACTATGATACAAATCTCACACAGGCAGATAGATTTCATGCAAGAAAATTGTTCATATGAAATCCGTTAAACCACTGGGCATAAGTCTAAAATGATGTTAACTTTTGTACATCTGGCTATGTGGCTTTTTTATGTACACGTCTTTAACTTTTGGCTTTAGCACTTTCACAACTTATGTTTTTCTTGCTTCAACAAACAAGTTACAATTACTGGTCACTAGAATTGTAGGTTTAGTACAGTCCCGCATAAATGTACTTTATAATAATAAAATATTTTGCAAGTCTCAGATCTGCATTATACTCACCTATGTTCCATACTAGCGTTCTCTTGTCTGCACTCAGTAGAATGTTGCCATGGCTTGGAGAAGATTCAACATGTAATATTGGTCCCCTGCAAAAACAAAAGTAATCATAAGTATCAACAGATTATCTCAGGTACTTTTTCCTTGGACATCTCAAACTATCGCTTCTTGTCTTGTTTAAGCAGATATTTTTTACGTCACAAGAAATGTGGGTTAACTGCAACATAGGAGAACAATCAAGGAAGCTATCAACATAGGAGAACAATCAAGGAAGCTATCAACATAGGAGAACAATCAAGGAAGCTATCAACATAGGAGAACAATCAAGGAAGCTATCAACATAGGAGAACAATCATGGAAGCTATCAACATAGGAGAACAATCAAGGAAGCTATCAACATAGGAGAACAATCAAGGAAGCTATCAACATAGGAGAACAATCAAGGAAGCTATCAACATAGGAGAACAATCAAGGAAGCTATCAACATAGGAGAACAATCAAGGAAGCTGTCAACATAGGAGAACAATCAAGGAAGCTGTCAACATAGGAGAACAATCAAGGAAGCTATCAACATAGGAGAACAATCAAGGAAGCTATCAACATAGGAGAACAATCAAGGAAGCTATCAACATAGGAGAACAATCAAGGAAGCTATCAACATAGGAGAACAATCAAGGAAGCTGTCAACATAGGAGAACAATCAAGGAAGCTGTCAACATAGGAGAACAATCAAGGAAGCTGTCAACATAGGAGAACAATCAAGGAAGCTATCAACATAGGAGAACAATCAAGGAAGCTATCAACATAGGAGAACAATCAAGGAAGCTGTCACCATCCATCAAACTAAATCTACCCTGAATAGAGCTGTCAGACAAGAGCGTCCACCATTTCTCTTCCAGCTTGTGTCACATGATGCTGGTCATGTGACATGTCAGTCCACTAACAAAGACAGTGTGATGTGTCCGAAATATTCACAAGTAAACCCATGTTTTTTGTGAGGTAAATTATGTCTAATGCTATTCCAGAATACACAAGAAAACTAGCCACTATTTAGTTTTGTGTGAGTGCTATCAACAGACTGTTTACTGAGTGTACTACAGTACAGAATTTATTTCATTTGATCCACAAGTCACAGTCATGAACAGGCAACTAACATGGTAATATGACAGTGTCTGTGTATCTGGGAAACTCTGCAAAGACCAATTTCAACCTCTCTCATGGGAGAGGTGGTCGAGTATTTAGAACATCCAACTGTCTATCAAGAGGACGGTGGAAGGTGGGGGTGCAGTTGGCTAGAGCATCGCACACAATCGAGAGAACCCGGGTTCAAATCCTTTGCTGTTGTGTCAAACTTTGGGAAATTTGTGTTCACTCTACATTGCTACATGTCAATCAGCTGAAAGAATAGGTATCACTTTAGACAGTGACAGATATTTGTGTACGAATAGTTGTACAATAATTGCAGTGTAGCTCAATGCTTCCCGTAGAAACCGAGATGGTGTTCGATTGAACAAGTGTGGGAGTAAAGTGTAAAGTGCTTTGACCTGTGAAAGAACGGCATCTTCAGTTCGCAGAAGTCCATTGCATTCTTCACCCGACTGTCCAGTCTCAGTTGCACCAGCAGCTCCACCAGCTTCTCTCCCTACAAGCAGTGCCGTGTGCAAAAATGAGCGGGTGATGTGCAAAAATTAGAGAGTGGTGTGCATAAAATCAAGAAATTGGTTAAGATAAAATTTTTATTTTCACACTGACTAAATGGCAAACTGGAAAGTATAAGTTTGTTATGACAGCTTTTTCTGGAGTATTCACAGTCATATTACACAACTGAATAACATGACAAGTATTTACATTTTCTGTAGATAAAACTGCTGTTTCTACACTGACTACATGGCATGTAGGAACATTTTTTAATATGTTATATGACAGTATTTTCTGTAGTTATCACAGTCGTGTTGCACAACTGAATGACATGGCAAATATTTATGTTTTCTGTAGTAATATGTAATCAAAAACACTACAGAAAACACCAAGGTTACATTGATTACAGATTATATATTGTTTAATCAACTAAAGGCACCACAGTGCTCCATGCTATAACATTTGAATTTAGATTTACCAGTTTTTCCATAACCCCCATACACTTATAAAAATTAAAATTAAACTTGTGAACTTTATCTTTTAGTATGGGCTTTTGTCCACATTTTATGGTTCAAAATGTGTCCTACAAATATCTTTTATAATTCACAAATATTTTCAAAGCCACCAACCTTCATTTGATAGAACCCCTTAATGGGTGGTTCTGGCTGTGATCCAGTCATGTAATGACACAAAGGGAACATCTCAAGAGGAGGTGTGAAGTGGAGAGTATGTGATGACCCTGAGGGGGAGTTCTCAAACTCTGTAGACATAAATTAAACTTAATAATAAACAAAGATCATGGACACTGACAGATGCATTGAAAAAACTGAAATTGCAATCAACGGGGAGCAAGTTGAAAATGTGAACCACTACGAATACCTTGGAGCAAGACTACAAGGCGACGGCAAGACATCATCAGAGATCAGAAGAAGAATAGCCATAGCAACGCAGAAACTAAATATTCTGAAAAATGTATGGAAAGGCCAAAACATACCAACAAAGATAAGAATTTTAAAAACTTGCGTTTCCCCAACAGCTCTATACGGGAGCGAAACATGGACACTGAACAAAGAAGACATGAGAAGAATACAAGCGTTTGAGATTAAATGTTACAGAAAAATCCTAAGAGTGCCATGGATAATAAGAACAACCAATGCAGAGATCCTTAAAAATTAGACATAAAGAACTGCCAACTAGTGAATAGAATAAAAGGACTAAAACCGAGTTATTTTGGCCACATCAAAAGACAATTCCTTAGAGAAAACAATCCTAGAAGACAAAGTGGAGGGAAAGAGAGGAATGGGAAAACCAAGGAGAAGATGGGAGCAGGACATCAGCAACTGGTTGGAAGACGACATCGTGACAGCAGGGCAGACAGAACAGCGTATCGTGGGATCATCCAAGCAGCTATGTCTCGCAGAGATATTCTGAACTGAAGAAGAATAATAAAGTAACTTCTCTTGCCCCTAAATCCTCGGACACCAAGCTCAGAGGTGCATACAAAAGGGTTAGTCAATCACAGAATCGATAAGCCATAGTCGTAAGTCGTCAAGAGATGGATCAATACGCCAGGGAGGTAAGGTGTTTTTTTCAAAAGACTAATATTGTGCATTACATTTTACCAATCCTGCATCTATCCCACAGCAGCTTTGTGGATGTCTCTTTTACATTTTTAAAGCATCTGTTAGTTATGGAACCATAAAAACAAATAGTAAGTGAATATATCTTAGCAAGTAACTACAGATTCATCAATACAAAATTTAAAAGATATATAAATATATATCCACAATCCTACAAATCTTATTATAAGTGCAAACAATTTAGTTTAATCCAAAAATAATCAGTATGCAAGCAATTTTATTTGAATTACAAGCAGTAGAGGCGTATGAAAATGATCAGATCCTCACAAAACTTATGAATTTAAGCAGAACCATCACATACTAGTTTCTTGAACGCAAGGATGCGTGAGAAGATTATGCAGCAACATCTGATTGTCGTCCGGTAAGTGGGTCAAGGTTACTGTGACCTTGGGCAGTGTCGCTTCCAGGTCAGCTTTACATGATACAGTGGCGTATACTTCACAGATGTCTGGCACGTCTGGCTTGCCATACTGCAAAAAATCACAACTTATATAATGCTTTGTAATATCTTACTTTTTTACAGTACACTCTGGACAGGTCGAACCTGCACTTTACAGATCCACACACTAAAGTACGCACAAAAACCCGGTGCGAGAAACGTGGATGTGTAAGAGTAATTAAATCCTTAAAGAAACACTATACCAATATGGTTACGGCAACAGTGTTTTATATACGTGTGGGCGGACAGAACTTCATTGTCTTGTAGTAGAAATGAAAATAAATTTAGTTACCGAATGAAAGAAATATGAGAGTTCGGCGAAATCGAGTCGATTTAACCAAAACTTGGACTTAAGAGAAGTCGACTTGTGGGATTATCAGGTACTACCGGGTACATGAGAATCAAAGACAGCCTGGACCAAGGAAAAAGTCAACTTAAGTGAAAATCGACTTAACCAAATACAAGATATGTGGTAGAGTGCACTGTATATCATGACGTTTCAACCGCTCTCAGCAATCTTCATCATATGGCTACCTCTAGATGGCGACACGGTAGCCATTCTCCGCAGGCATTGACCCTGGTGTGTGCCCTCTGCTGCTGCTCCCTTCAGGAGATTGTGGTGTCACCATCTAGTCATTTTAGCTGTAACCGTCTGATGAAGATTGCTGAGAGTAGTCAAGAGATTGTGGTGTCACCATCTAGTCATTTTAGCTGTAACCGTCTAATGAAGATTGCGGAGTGTAGTCAAAATGTCACGAGATATAAGGTATAAACTGACTGTGAAAAAAATATTACTAATTTTAAACCATCCAGTCTGATAACCCAGCTGTGTTAACCTTGCCATACAGCAAAGAATCAATTACCATCTTCTTAGATGATCCTGTAAAACTGCGTCATGTGTAGTGTTACAGTTGTGACCGTATTACAAATGCTACATTACATTACACTGTGACACTGTCGTACTAGTTTCATTACTACTGCAATAGTATCACGGAATAGATCAAAACACGGACAGCAGTTTCAGTTTGTAACCGTGGGTGGTGTCCAAACCAGGCCATCAAGTGGCCTTGATGGGAGTTGGGTCAACATGGCCAACATGTTTTGCATTCGTTAATTACTATTGATAGTTCAGTATATCATTTACTACTGACAATGAATAAATTTACTATCAGTAACATTGAACTGATTATTGTGATGTATTTGAAAGTCTGACATATTGTGACACCCCTACCTACTATATGCAATCCTTAGGAGCATCTTACAAGCTATTTTGCTGTGATGCCCTTGACCTTCCACTTTATGAAGAAGTTATTGTCTTTCTGCCTGTTTCCATCTATGTACCAAAATGGCTGCTTCAATTTCTACAGAGAAAACACATGTCTTCATGTAAAGTCATTGTTTACCAGATTTGTTTTTTGCTACAGCCTACACCTTAGAAATAGGTGCATGACGTATTGTCTGTGTCTGATAACGACTACTTGCCTGCACTGCTTGAACGCATTCTTTGATGGAAAAGTGCAGCTGGTTCTTGCCTTTGTATATTGCCGGTTTCCATGCGGGAATCTGCCAAACAGACAACAAGGCCTTGAAGCCAAGCTCAATATGATAAACATCAAAGGGTATTAATTAGGACAACTAATAAACATTTACAAATACACTACTGCATTTGAATACAATATGTATATATATGCACTGTAGTATGAAACATATCGTCATATGATGTCATGGATATTAATTTGCATAAATCATTAATCAGTTTCTATGCGGAGTGTGAGAGCTGGGGCTAGATTGGATGTCTGTTCCAGTAACATGTGATGTTGTTGGTAATGCACAAAGTACAGTTTCATTTGATCTTTTGTCATATCAGTTGTGCTACACCTACGATCTAAATAGTATGTTTTATTACATCATAATATACCCAAAAAGCCAATGAACGGTGCTGTTTTGTTTATTTCTAGCTCCGTGTTAAGCAAGTATGTTTAATAAATGTTCTCATTGTATTCATTTATTTAAATTATGCCCATTGTTTTTATCATTTAACACTAGTTAACGATTTGAAGGCATGGGTCGCCAAGCAATTCCATGACTGGAATATGGGTCGCAGTCAAAAACGGCTAAGAACTGCTGGACTACATGGTACCTTTTCCGACTGTTTGGCCGATGCATACATGGTGCGTCCTTGGAGGCGGGCAGAGACCAGTGTCGTGTCAACAATGACTGGTGTACCAAAGGGGGCAGCTTCCCCCACATACATGTACAGCTCAATAAGTTTAGGGTGTGACTTGGTGACATTTTTAGGAATAATTCCTAGAAATTCTGACATTCCTAGAAGCAGGTTGAAACCAACGTAGAGACCAGGGCTGAAATGTTAAAACACACAACTGTAAAATGACTGCGAATGGGAGGTCTACACAAGTCAGACACAAAATTTATTTAAATTTAAATTAAAGTTTCAATTTTATTGTTTTAGTATAAGCGGGCACACATCTTAGGGATGCATGCTTATACTATGTCAAAACTACAAATGTATAAATTAATGCAAAGCAATGCATCTTATTATAACAATATGTAAAGAGAAAATACACGTAACACTAAGATATGTCAAAGGCTCAAAAAGCCAACTGCATATATTATGAAATAAGACTAGAGGGTGTCGTGCATATTGCAATTTGCTCCCAACTTCACCTGAACATATAGGTAGTTAGATGAGATGGGCCGGACACGTACTGTGAATGAGTGAAGAGAAACTGGCAATTAGGGCGTGGAAAACAGAAGATGATGGTAGCAGAAAAGGACGAGTGAAACTAAGATGAACAGATAGTGTCTAGAGAGAAAGATGAATAGGACACAGTTGAACGGCCAAGAATGAGATAACAGCATAGCAATACAGTATGGTGTATCTCACTATTACGCCCACCACCTGAACTGGGTAAAAGTTACCCAAGTAACAAGGTGGCCGTATTATGGTTCTAATTTCTATACTTTACTATATATGAAAATAATTGGGGACTGTACGAGAGTGACTCTATTTACGAGGTGGCCGTGTTATCGAGGTGACCGTAAAGCAAGGTTCGACTGTAGAAACAAATCAAGTGGTGTGGCTCAATAATGACAAGGGATAAAGGGGAAGAAGAAAGCTAGACATTCAGTCGTTTGTACTTACATGTTTATGATACATGGTTTCTTTCTGAGATCTTCCTCAATCAAGGGCAGACAACAGAAGAGCAAGCTATTCTGAAAACACAATTTGAAACACACGTACATGACTACAATCAGTAACATCTTACAATGTAATCTAAGTGTGTTTAGACCTACATCATGGGATGGTTCTCCATGACCACATGCATGCACAAATTATGCAGTTTACATAAGTTTTTATTCTTCTGACCACCACCTCATCTTCTCTGGGAAGCATTTAGCCATGCTGTAATTACTGTGCAAAGACTACTCGTACACAAATATCCACTAATGTCAATAGCCAGGAACACATTTGTATCACTGAGTGAAGTGGAGCAATGTGGAGAGAATGAACTTACAAAAGGTTCAGAACAGCAGCAATGGGATTCGAATATATACTCATAAATGCAGCACATGCAGACCAGTTATGCATATTACGCCCTGTACAGCAGATTGCTCCATTTCTCGAGATAGGATATACAACCTCAGAAAACAATGCTCTCAAAATCACCAAAATAATTTGTTATGCAAATAATTACATATATCATATATATATATATGTCTGGTTATATTACATATATAATAAGTTAGAATTTTAAAGTAAAATATACTATCCATCATGTAACCATGGGTCAAAACTAAGTAAACCAGCTTTGGTCTGCTTAAAGCATTTTATAGATGGTGGTGCCATTATGTATAATTATTATATACTGTTGTATGTGTGTGTGGTGTGTGTGTGTCTGTGTGTCTGTGTGCCTGTCTGTGTGTGTGTGTATGTGTGTGTGTGTGTGTGTGCGTGTGTATAAATTAACTAACCAGTTCGAGCACCAGGACTGGCCAGAGGCGTCCAGTGGATGTGCTGACCTCATAGACTGGACCCTCATCCTTTCTGCTACATGAGTCTCGACACCGCAGAAACTGAAAGTAACACTGGTAATTACTCTGAGGTAAACATACCATCCAACATTAGGGACTGTATCAGTTGGATTTACATCAAGATGATCATCTTAATTAAAGTTGCACTCTGAGATTGACCAATCTTTTATTTCTTATAATTTGTGCAAATAAGTTGAAAGTTATTTTAAGCGACATACTTCTGATCATAGAACAACAATCATTTCTTCTCAAGAAATGTGTAATGTACCTGATAAGTATGAAAAGTCTGTTTTTATTTGTATATCATAATCATTGAAATATTCCATATCTATTTTTACCAACCAGACTGTTTAGTTGAACAGTTGAATCTAGCATGATATCAAAGGGAGATGGTAATGATGCCAACTGAATTGATGGATTTAGGTATAGAGCAAATATGTACAATATGACAGGAGTGTTCATTCATAATCACTGCCAGGGTGCTTGTCATCCTCAGTGGTTCTTTTACGTCCCAAATTGAGACGGGACCGACATTAACGTGATCTCCGAGTCACGAGGGATACATAGTCCCCAATGTTGAGAGCCAGGTTTTTACACCAAATATACCATACCTGCCCGGTCCGGGTATTGAACTCGGGGCGCCGGCATGTCAGGTGGATGTGCTAACCACTACACTATCGCGCTCTCAATTGTCTTTAAATAGGTGAACCATTGCAGGTTGTACCATTGCAAGGTCCACCTGTACAAAATGTATCTGTAAAGACACCTTAACTCTTACCTCATGCTTTGGGTGTTTTAAACCAAGATCTGCAACCAGAGATTTCACAAATTCATGAGAATCTGGAAGAGGCACATAGTTTTCTCCATTAAACGTCTTTGCTCTTTTCTCCACAGTTGGAAATGTTCTACAGAAGAATAATAAGCATGTGCTATATCATCACAAGCAAATACATGTAGTGCAGCATGAAAACTTCTCAATAATGGTCATCAAATAAAACACAGGAAAACGTGATGATTTCCATGCAATTGTTAAGCTCAAATAATACATCTGAAAAAGTTAACGAAATGTGATTAAGTGTCACATGCAAAAAGAAATTTTGCAGCAAAATGTAACCGATTTCTTAGGGAGATCTTAATCTTAGAATATGATGTCATCATTTGATTAGCGATCAGATCAAAAGGTTAATACATCAGTGTTAACATACATATCCAGCAATTCTTTTAGTAAATAAACTCCAATTTATTTGGTATGATACTGGTAGTACAATGTGGGAAATTGGGCTGTCAATTTAGGGTAAACACTGACCTCCAGTGATCAACTGCAAGTTGAAAAATGAGACATACAGCATTGCCATGGAATTGCGCAACACATCAAGTTGAGACATGCAATCTATATAGATACAGTATTTAGATTAAATACACTCCACACAGCTTTTTCAGGTGTTGGCATTGTGTACATGCTGTAAGTCCAACATATATTTATTATAAGTAATATAAATGATATGTAGATTTGGAAGACAAAATTAAGACGGACAAGGTCCCTCCTGTGCTCACAAGGTGGTTGGAGCAAGTTAAGTTTTAGTTATTAAGTAAAACTGAACTTGCCTTAAGTAACTTTAAGTTAAGTCAAGAGTGACTGCTCAAACACAAAAAACTCGATGAAAGGGGAGTATTCACTGAATTGTGTCATTGAGGGGATTAGACATTAGTAGATAATTTCCTAGTTTCCTGTAGTGTGGCGAATAACGTTCTATGCCCGGGCGATAATACAAGTATTTATATAAGTACCTAGAAAACAACAAATTCCAAGAATCCGTGCCGCGAGTAGACACGACCCAAACTGCCCTAACACTCATATCTACATAATTCACGTGTCTTACATCAACTAAAACAACGATTCAAGATATGAGCATCATTAATATAACAGTGCCCCAAAACTGCGCTGACTTGTTCCCGTCCCCGCCCCTTAGCGAGATCGCCGAAATTATCTTGGCTCCGTGGTGTGGCGCCACCATTTATCGAACGCGACGACGTCTTCCCGCTATGACAAATATGATTAGTTATCCGGACTCAGGGGGTTATAATCAACACAATGGACTACCTCATCAAATAAAAGAGTAAAGTTGTTTCTTTAAATTGATTAACATCCATCCACTACCGAGTCAGCACAATACACCACGCACACACATGCGCGCAACAAGGCCGGATCGATCAAGAGATGGTAATCTGGGGGCATAGGCGCGGGAACAGGGGGGTGTGTGCAATTGGAGGGCAGACATTTCGTTTTCTACCCCCCCCCCCAGTAATAGGCGGCGCTGCGGCACCCCCCCCCCCCTCGCTCGCCACAGATATTCAGTATTCACGATTGCATGTGTCCTAGAATGATAGCTGGTTCATATGTCTCTCTTCTTCCTCGCCAAGGACAAGTCTCAATGCTTCAACTAGACATTGATTCTAAGGGACTTCTTAATTCCAGTATGATACATTGCTAACTTCTGTTACGTATTTCCACAACACATTTCTTCAATGCAGCGTGCTACAAAAGTACTTGTGCGAGTACTTACAAAAGTATTAGTATTCGCTATTTGAGTACTTTAGTCGGGTACTCGCTCCAACGGCCAGGGGTTGGGTGCGCGTGTTATATAGTGGTGTATAATAATAATAATAATAATAATAATAATACATTTATTCGTACTCAAATTGTACAATTCAACTAAATCAATGTATATAAGTTACTCTGTACATAAAACAGTAAGCAATGAGCGCAGCTCGTCAATGGCTAAAAAAGAAGAGCTACCCACATTATTTATATTATGTAATACATCTTTTGCAAATGAGACTCTACATACTAGTTCATCATCCAGCCCCTCCTGGTAATGGTCTTGAATCATACCATAAAACTGATTAGACTTCATTCGAAAGAATGTCATGGCATCAAGTTTGAATTTGGACATGATATAGTTAAAACTTTTAGACATATATGACCCACTACCTTGAAAGGCTAGATGAGAGAGCATTTTCAAACTGGAGTTACTGCATTTCAAGCAACTCTGCATAAATCGTACCATTCGATTCATAATTTGAATTTGAATCGGTAAACAGTCTGCTAAAAGTGGCACCATATTACAATGCGTGCAAACTGGTAGATTAAACAGTTTTCTGATACCTTTGCGCCACGTAGTATAGAACATATCAAGATGTTTGTTTTGCAAGTTCCACAGACATACACCATAGAAAGATGTACAGTACGACATATATAATTGACGTTTTATGTTTATATTACAAAACCCAAAATTAGCAGATAATGCATTTACACGCCATATAAAATCATGACACAAATCTTTTACCATAGCCTGGTGAGCGTCAGGACCAATAACGTGGCCTAAATGCAACCCTTTTTTACTATGTTTCACTTTTAAACCATCAAAGTAAAATGGGCAGTCGGTACCACTGCCATATTTAATAAGTTGACATTTTGCCGGGTTGAATTGTAAATCATATTCATATGCAAATTTTAGACATATATCACACATTTTGTTCAATGCATATATCGATGGAGCTACCAAAGATATATCATCAGCATAGCCAACAGCACCATAGTACTTATGACCGATCATACAGCCAAAACCAGTCATGCAGAGTCTTGTTAACATTTCATCAATGTAGATAGAAAATAAAATGGGGGACAACACCCCACCCTGCTTCACACCATTGGCAGTGGAGAAATGCAATGACATGGAATTGTTCCATGATACATTTAAATGTTGATTAGTGTACATATAAAGTAAACATCTGATTAAAAGGGGATTCATTCCTCTATCCATCAGTAAGTTAAAAAGTTTAACATAATTTACTTTATCGAATGCTTTAGTCGCATCTAGTAATAACACGTAAACATCCGATTTATTCTGCTGGAAATAGTTCACAGTCTCCATTAATGCAAATGTACATTTAGCTGTAGAGCTTTGAGGTTTGAAACCAAACTGTAGATCACTTGTTTTAAGAGCATCATAACTTTTTATCATTATAACCCAATCAAATATTTTCGACAGAGGGCTACTAAGAACAATGGCTCGATAGTTGTCAGAATTATTTGCTGATTTCCTCTTGTTTTTTACCAGAGGTTGAATTGTTGATATATTAAAACCATCCGGGGTATATCCGTGATATACCATTGCTGTGAATAGCAAAGAAAGAAAAACATGTAATTTGGTAGGTGCATGAATAAAGTGGTCGGTATATATAACGCCGTATCCATCACATTTGTTAATCTTAACATGATTAATACCATTCAAAACATCATGCACCGTAATAGTATTTTCACCTTCGTTACAATGTGCATCTACTTTACTATGTATGTTTTGTAGCAATGACGTCATGTCTGCATCATTATAGGCTACTGAATTATATAAGTCCTCATACTTAGTAGCAAAGTGTTTAGAAATATTTTCGTCTCCTGTCACTTCATCAACCATGTTGGGTAGCATATTATTGTTCTTTGTAACTTTACCTACTTCTTTCCAGAAGTCCCTACTTTTATTTCCAAGTAACGCTGTCGCCATACTTTCTTTTTTAACATTATTTTGATTACGTTTAACAAAACGAACTGCTCTGTGATATTGAGAGCGTGATCTACGCATGACGTTAGCAATAACAGCATTGCGAGGAGAGCCACAATCTTTCCATAGATTATGCCAAAACAGTGACGCTTCTCTGTATGGTTTAACGTGTTCATTCCAACCCGCTATTACCTTCGAATTTCCCTCTTTTGAAGTATGTGGAATGGAGTTTTGACAAACTCTTATACAACAATCCATTATTGAATCATGAAATATCTGAATATCATGACAATGCGTTAACCTGCTAGGACAATGTTTATCGCGGCATTCTAGAGAATGCCATGGTATAGATATTTCGTCAATCATTCTTTCTAAAACCTTGCTGTACTGACTTAAGTTACAGTCTGACGCTTCTTGCCATTTAGGTCTAGATTTGTACCTTCTAGAAGAAGGTGAACAATAATTAACATCTAAACTCAAGGTAAGAACCAGTGGCGAATGGAATGATAAATTTGCACCATCGTGCATAGTATAATATTCTAACATATGGTCAAAGAGGCCATTGTTTAACAAAAAATGATCAATGACATGAGTACCATTGTCCACAGGACTAGTAAATGTATAAAAAACATTATGTCCTTCAAAATCAATACATGGCTTGATTGTTTCACGTTCACATATGTAATTTAAATGTTTCGTAAAGTTAGAAGACACACGATTGAAAGACGTGTTCATATCACCGCCAATAATGAAATTGGAACAGTTCATTATATTACATGTACTCATAATTTCAGTCAAAATATTGCAGTACAGATCATCATTATATCTGGTATCACATGGCATGTACACATTAAAAAGTAATAATGACATGCTTTGCCTAGTTATATTAACTGCACATATTCTATTAGAATTCATGATGACTGGGGAGATAATACAATTCAAGGAATTTTTCCACAGAATGGAACATCCACCATACCCTCTGCCATTTAAAAACATAGTATTATCTATTCCAGAAACATCATGAGATAAAATGCTAACATTGTTATCACATGGTATGTTTTTAATCCTGTGAAACTGCGATTCCATTAACCAATGTTCCTGGAGTAAAACAAAATCATGTTTGGAACATATTGTATTCAGGCATTGCTTGGATTGCTGTGGTTCTGTGACGCTGGCTAGCTGTTGCGTCTGGTATTGAATTCCGTTATTATATACATGAGAACATTTGAACAGTTCTTGCTGGTGTGGATTGTGTTGAAGCCTTTGCTATTTAGATGCCGTTATAGGCGTTGGGCGGGCTGGAGGAGGTTTCCGACAGGCAGGGATAGTTGACCGTGGATGGCTTCGTTGAATATGGTGAGGCGTTTATTAGTTCTTATAGATTTTTTTTTTTTTAAATTTCACATCCACTTTCTCTGATGTGTAATCGTCGAGACAAAGGCGAACTGCCCGTCTTTGAACCATTTCTATTTCATTGATGAGGACTTGGGCGTGAGGGTCCCACGCGGATGATGAATGTTCCAACAGTGGTCGGACAAGGGTTTCTGTGGGCAGTTTGTTTTGATGTTTGGGGAGCATGAGTAGAGATAGCGTCTGGTGAATGCTAGAGTACGTACGGTTTAATAAATTGCCGAGGCTGTCATTTGATGGATGTGTTTGTTCCGGGTGAGATCCTTGGTGATACATACTCCCATATAGGGATGACGTCGGTTTCATGTGGTGTTGCGTTTCCTTGTATACAATTAAGAAGTTTTAGGTGTCATGCATGGGTTAGTCTCACAACGGAGCAATTTATTAAAGTGCATCTGTCATTCACGTTCCCATTTTGCTTGTCTATTTAGGTCTTTCTGTAATTCTTAATTGTGAGTCAAACGTATTTTTATTTCTCTGTAAAGAACAAAGTCACCTGCAAACAGCTGGACGGGCTGTGGTGTGGTACTGATGGAGAATGTTTGCAGTCCTGCCGGAGTCTGAATCATCACTTCTATCGGATATCAGAGAGGGGGGAGGTGAAGATACATCAGAGACGGGGGTGTGTGGCTGGGGGTTGATAGAGATTTACGTGGTTCTGCTATGGCCGATGCATCATGTTTCTGTTGGACACAACATCGCGGGGGTGTGCACTCCGGTGTTGAAGATTTCCTGGGATCTACCACAACAACATGATACCATTTCAGCTCGAAGACTGCAACTCCGATGACCCTCACCAACATACCTACATAATCATATACCACTCAACATCAGGGTGCTTAGCCTTTCCTACGCTTATGACTGCTATCAGTTGGTGCAACCTAGCTCGGTTTTGGTCTTAGGGTCTATGGTGTACCATCGATAATAAATAAAAGATCATATACCTATTTGGATGCCATTTTCATTTCATCTTGTTTTAAGGGTTTACATTTCGGTACCGCCTGATAGGTTGGGGCATCAGTAACATTTGTGGTCCGAATGTACACAGATGATCTATTTTGGGGGCCGTGGGGGCGATGTTTAAGCAAAAACCTTGAAACGGCCCAAATTGCTATATCAACATATGATGTATCTGTGGAATTATAATGAGGAGTAGCATCTTTTATGTGTATTTTATTTTGTACGTAGAGGCATCCATGCTGGTGTTATTGGCAACAAACTGTAAAATCATGTAATTACAAGGTCAGTTTCCTTCACCATTTCAACAGTTAGCCGATAAGTATATGACTAAGACCTCATCCCAATAATGAGAAGTGTTCGTTGTATAAGTGTAATTTCGTTGTGTAAGTGTATAAAAATCAACTCGAAAGGCACACGTTTTAATAACTGCAAATGCGCCAACTAGGCAAGTAGTCTTGTTTCTGTTCAAGGCAGGTTGTTTTATTTGGTTAGTGTATTAGATAGAAAACGTGCTGTAACACATTATATATGCCGAACAAAATCAAACAATAAATAATAATAATTAACTTACAAAAATAAGTAAGTTACTTTCTCTCAGATATATGATGAACTGTATTATTTATATTTTGTTTTGCAGGAGTCTGGGATGTCTGTTGCTGTGTAATCTAGATCATGCGATGCTTAGGCCTAGACTGGTTGGCTAAGGGTGGAATTAGTCGGGGAAATTAGCGCTGAAAGTACATGAATTTTTTTTACAAATAACATCATTATGGCTGCCTCTAAATTTACGCAAATTGCTGACATAATATGCACGAACACACTATTCTTATTTATTTACAAAAACCGTTTATTAAACATGCACTATATTTGTTAGATGCATATAGTGACGTTCTTGTAGGCCTGCAATGTTTACACCAAACAAACTGTTTGTTACGGAGGACGTATATTTTTTGTTTCGCTCTCGTGTATTTCTCTTTTTGTGTGGTGTCTACACCCTTGCTATGTTCTTCAAGCCTTGTTTTGAACATTCGTCCCGTCTCCCTAATATATTCAGCACCACAGCTCTTGCATGGTATTTGATTCACGAATTTGCCGTCTTCTTCTGACTCTACTTTGTCCTTTGGATGTACCAACAACCGCCTTTGTAGGGAGTGTACATGCCAGCATTACGAAGCATGACAAGGAGGTGGAGAGGGTCTAGTGCGGTAGCTCTATAGCGTGACGTACCGTACTTTGTGGATGACCTCTTGTTATGTATCGCAGGCATTACATATTTTGCCATTCTGGACACTTTGCAAGTTAAGAAAGACGACACAATATCGTGGCATAGACCTACTTTCAGTTGTAGCAAGCCGACAGTTTGACGCGTGTTTGGCGGTAGAATTGTCGCACGTCTTCCCGGAACATGGCGCTAGCGACGCCATAGATGAACGGATTAATAACAGAATTGATAATATATACTCGCGTCACGCTAAAAGAGATGGAAACGCCCAATATATACAGCAAGAACGGCGTCCAACATGCTATAAAGGTAATCGTGACGATGAATAGCAAAAATATACCTTTCAAGTTCTTGATTTGTGTTGCAGTGAATGTGCTACTGGTGGTCACGGCCGGTAATTCCGTTGCGGAATTCTGCGCGTTTACCTTAACCTCGGTGGACGTTTCTGTGTGACCGCAATTGCTGTATGGAGCAGTGGCATCTACTGCTGAGCTTTTCACCTCCCTAACCTTAGTTCCCGCATGGGACAAACCTACCACGTTTACAAGTCCGATTTTGTTCCTGGATACTTTGAATTTTCGCAAAAGCAATGCCGCCATTAACGTGTAGCAAGCGATCATTATGGCCGTGCTAGAACAGAGCACACCTATTTGCGACACTTTTAATAGTCGGTCATACCTTATAAATATTGCCACATTAGTCACCATTATGAATATCGTTACAACGATAGCAATGATACTTAGGGCTCTCTTCGCACGTTTTGGATCCATGCTGAACGAGTAAGGCCGACTAACGGCAATAAGACGCTCGATTGAGACAAACACCAGAAGAAGAACTGAAAACATGACTAATGTACTGTTAACATTGATGAAAATCAACTGTCCCAAGAAATGTCTAGGTGGAACTTGCAGTGTAATTCCACAAACACAGATCGCAGAATCAGCGATAGCCAGTGCGAACATATACACTCTTGTCGACGTTGTCATTTTGAAGATATAAACCGCTAGCACGAGAAGATTGCCTGGTAAACCCAGCGCACTCATGAATACTACGGCAAGGTTGGGAGAGACAATTCGTTGCGTGGCACTGTCATTCGTTAAGTCCGAACTGACAATTAATACACCATGCAGAACTCTTGATTCATTCGCCCAGTTTGAAGTATTAGTTGAATCCATGCTGGTCACTTGCAACTGGTCAACAACACGCACGTAAGTCGATACTCGTTATATGGCTGTAGTTCATGAGACGACCATCTACGTGTGACCGTTGTTTGATGTGAATCAACCCACCAACTGCACAACCCTTCAGGAACCGTTCGAAACACAATGGTTCGTTAAACCAGCATTGTGTTAACAAATGCAGTTGTTGAATGGAAAATGCAACAATGGCGGTTGTGTTTCCTTCAAATCAACTACCAGGGGTTTGTTCTATTGTTCACGTCAACTCACTCCAGCAGCAGGAACATTTTCAAATGTATATACCGTTTTGAGTTGTAGAATACATTGTACATATATTGTTTCTTAAATACCGCGCTTCCTAGAAACCATGCTTCCTAGGCTCCACGGTTCTTAGACAACACGTTTCGTAGACAACATGTTTCGTAGGAACCACGCTTCTTAAGATATACGTTTCTTAGGCACCACGCGTCTGAAACAATAAGTTTCTTAGATACCGCGCTTCTAATGCCCCGCGCTTATGGAGTTCCACTCTTCTTAGACGCCACGTTTCTTAAGTACCACGTTTGTAAGGTTCGCGCTTCTTAAGAAGCGAGGACGCACCACATGTCTTATGCTCAACGCTTCGTGGATACCACACCATGGATACTTCTAAGGCAACACGCTTCTTAAACACCACACTTCGTAGACATCACGCTTATTAGGCAATATGCTTCTTAATAAGCGAGGTGCCTGCCACCACGTTTTTAGCTGTCGTAAGCAGTACTCCAGCCACCAGAGATTAGGTGTCGAGTTGATAAACCCACCTGCCACTAGGTCGTAGTTAGACACACGAGTGACTGTCGGTTGTATGATTTCCTGTCCAGCGCACCTTCTTCGATGCGAATGATTGCTCTAAATGGCACAAGTCATTGTATGCCGCCTAGCTCTGGCAACGTCATACGCTCTCTGGCGGTAATCAGTCTTATTTAGTGAACATTGGGTGTGTACATTGGAGGTAATAGCTTTCGAGAGAAATGAGTTTCGCTTGAGGTTTCAAGGAAGGGAGGGTGTAGTTGGAGGTTTTTGGTGAAGAAGTGCTGTTGGAGGTTTCAAGTTGGAATTTTTGGAGAAGCACTTCATAAAAAATACGGGCCTGTTTGGTATATTCGTTTACCTACTTCACGTGTAATGATGGGAAAAACTACGCTGAGTATGCAAATGTAACATAATGATATATAGACAAATTTCATAATTTACATTGTGCACGGAATGACCAGCTTTGATTTTTATCGACTGTCTGAAAGAGGATGCGGGGTATAACCTGTGGAGATATAGACGGCAATGGGGCATTTGGAGATAGATCAGACCAATGCCAGACATGAATGAGTGAATCTCACTCTTCCCTCAATGTTTGTAGCCTTGTCCTCAGTCAGGCTGCTCCAGTCTGGACTGTTTTCTGTGGCGCGGTAGACTGGCCCAGTATGCAATGTTATTTATTACCCAATGTTCGACAAAATCTGACAAAATCTTGCCCCCTATGGTCGTTTTGGGGAATGTGTCTTGACCATGGCCAAACCAGGAAAACTTGCGACGTTTTATTGTTGAAATCAGCGGCTCTTGTTTCCCAGCGTGATGGTCAGCTAGCTGTTTGACATAAACAAATAAGTCATTATTCTTTGTTTAAAAAAATAAAGTGGAGTCGTCTGAAGCACTTAACTTCAAATGATTTGACTCATCTCCCCGTATGTCGTGTCAAAGTTAAGCTTTCGCACACTTAGAGCGGAAAATTGATGTCTGCTTTTCCAAAAGATGTTTTGTTTTGACCTATGACAATCCTTGTTTAATTTACTTTGTTTTAGTCCACGCAGCATTAGGAACGGTTTGGAACATTGCTATTGATTTGAGGCAGTCACGTTTATCAGTGTGAACGTTTAATAAGCCAGTGTGATGGCGACGGACTAATCGTTGCTCTCTGTGCAAGTGCTAAAAGTACAGCTCCTTTTAATGATACTTTAAAGTGTTGCTTCCGTTCCGAGGTGATGGTGATGAAAGTGCTCATGCGGCAAATTAAGTTGCTCCATTCGTTACCTACGAAGCTTTGCGAATATCCGGTCAGGCCCAGGCGAATTCGTAAAGATGCGCCAGGAGTAATAACCAGCCGCTCTTGATTAGATTACCCCCTCTCAAATACATCAAATCCCCATCTCACCGGAAGCCATTTAACGAGCAAGGGATGACACACTAATTACAGCGTCAGATGAACGGGTGAGATTAAATTAGTTATACAGCGTGTCTCTTGACGCGCTTAATGCCCGACTCAGAATATTGAATTTACGGCAGGCATTGCCCAAATCGTCGATCCCCGACTTCTACGACGCCACAGTTGCTAGTGTGAGCGCTCTTAACAGTTGGGTTCAACTTCTCAGAAAAGAGCAAAGTGGGCTTGGAAGGAGTGCTACCCAAACAATGGAAGTCAGCAACTGCATAAAATGACGCTAGATTCACACCATTACGTTAAATTCTTGCAAAGGTGTAAGAGTCACTTGTCTGTCGATACTTTCGTATACCTGCCAACTCTCCCAAAATTGCAGGGAGTCTATTGGATTTTTGGTGTATCTCCCGATCTCCCAGAATGCAGGCAAATCTCCCGGATATTCGCTGAAAATCTCCAACAGCACTCAATAATGATCCACCTCCGTCTTCCGATGCCAAGATCCGAGAAAGCGCAACAAGACAGCGCGACATGGGAAGCATGCTGAACCGCTTATGCATCTCCGGCATTTCAAAATAAAAGTTGGCAGGTAGATTTTCGCTAAACCCCAGAGTGAAAGTATAAGCAGTTCGGAGGTATGGCAGGGACTTGTAGGCCTACTACTGATGTTCAGGTTGATATACTCCACAAGGGGTATGAAATCCACCGATGTAATGGGCAATTCTGTGAGTGTAATTTCTAGACTATAGGAAATCATTGGATGAAATTAATCGTGATATATTAATCAACGTACATGATTAAGAGCAAACGAATATATACATGTAGATGGTTGTGTGTGTGTGTGTGTGTGTGTGCGTGCGTGCGTGCGTGTGTGTGTGCGTGCGTGTGCGTGTGCGTGCGCGTGCGCGTGCGTGTGCGGGTTCGCGTGTTCGTGTGTGCGTGCGAAAAGGAATGCATTTGTGGGAATGTAAGTTATATTCACTTTACTGTGATTGTCTCTGTTTTATTCACTCTTGTAGTAGACTACACAACAAAGTTCTCTTTGGAGAAATAAAATAAAATATCTTGTATCTTGTAATAAACTGGTTACAATGGAACTTCCAGTACACCTGGTCGATGGGTGGCTGCGGGTCTCCTAGATTATGAGCAGGGAGACATTACCGGGGACACTGTATCAATACCAGGCTACCCCAATCACTGGCGCGGAAACGATATTCATATTGGGGGAGCTGACAACCGGAGCTTCAGCGCCACTCCGCTGTCGGATCATGACATCGGAAGATGAGGGGTGGGGTTCTGTTAAATAGTGTGCACCCCTTTGACGGTCGCCAAAAAACCTAAAGCTCTCAGAAAACCTCGATTTGCACCTCCCCCTTGAGGCTCGCTAAAGCCCCATACATTCAGGCTCAGATTTATTTCGGGGGTAGAACCTTGCAGCGAAATTCCAGGGGCAAGCAACCCCTTGCCGCGCCTATGAACCCAATGAAGGCGACCCCCTGGGAACTGTGTCTGGAACAAAACATATGTTTTCATATAAGTGATTTAGGAACACATTTCCCTATATATATATGTGTGTGTGTGTGTGTGTGTGTGTGTGTGTGTGTGTGTGTGTGTGTGTGTGTATGTGTGTGTGTGTGTGTGTGTGTGTGTGTGTGTGTGTGTGTGTGTGTGTGTGTGTGTGTGTGTGTGTGTGTGTGTGTGTGTGTGTGTGTGTGTGTGTGTGTGTGTGTGTGTGTGTTGTTTGAAACACACTATTTGAAATATACAATTATAATAAAGTATCTGTAGTACAGGATTCTACTATAATTACCGTGTTGTTGCTTAATAATACTGAGATGCGAATCATCACGGGTGAGACAAAAGAAATGGTTATTTTATGTTTCTGTAAGGATACCATATAATTATGTTGAATCTCTGCCGTATATTGAAATAAATGGAACTGATAATGAAGGCATTCATGCAAAAGTTCTCGGTGTGGATATATAACCTGTTTTAAGTTGTTATTCACATGCAGGTAGGTGAAACCCAACCGCAGGGCTTCAATGGTAAAAATGGGACATTTCAGAAGAAGACAACTGCACACGGATGGCAAATTCTACTGCAGGTATATATTCGTCGTCATACAAGCGAAATCTTCACAGGTCGGACCTGCAGATGACGAAGAGTGGTTTTCTACAAGGTTTCCAGATCACCGTAACAAACGTCGTAAGAAATCTCATTAGGGGAAATATGTATAATTAGTACAAATCCAATATGGTCTGCACCAATCAATATCTTATCATACCTTTGCTGTCAAATGACATTATTGAGACTGCATGCTGAGGAGCAGTCGATTCTTAACCAGACCACACATCCTTGAACCAGGTGACTGCTAACTTCCGGCTAGTACGTGGCAGAGCTGCGTTCGGATCCAGACCAACTGACCAACGGAATTCTACAACTTCTGCGCATGGCGTTGAGTAGTGGTCCGCGCTCAGAGTTTAGACAACGATTGGTTCCAATACTCTTTTCTGAGAAGTTGAACCCAACTATTAAGAGCGCTCACACTAGCAACTGCGGCGTCATAGAAGTCGGGGACCGACGATTTGGCCAGCGCCTGCCGTAAAGTCAATATTCTGAGTCGGGCATTAAACGCGTCATGAGACACGGTGTATAACTAATTTAACCTCACCCGTTCATCTGACGCTGTAATTATTGTGTCATCCCTTGCTCGTTAAATGGCTTCCGGTGAGATGGGGATTTGATGTATTTGAGAGGGGGTAATCTAATCAAGAGCGGCTGGTTATTACTCCTGGCGCATCTCTACGAATTCGCCTGGGCCTGACCGGATATTCGCAAAGCTTCGTAGGTAACGAATAGAGCAACTTAATTTGCCGCATGAGTACTTTCATCACCATCACCTCGGAACCGAAGCAACACTTTAAAGTATCATTAAAAGGAGCTGTACTTTTAGCGCTTGCATAGAGAGTAACGATTAGTCCGTCGCCATCACACTGGCTTATTAAACTTTCACATTGATACACGTGACTGCCTTAAATCAATAGCAATGTTCCTAACCGTTCATAATGCTGCGGGGGCTAACACAAAATTAATTAAAACAAGGATTGCCAGAGGTCAAGACAGAACATCTTTCGAAAAAGCAGACATCAATGTTCCGCTCTAAGTGTGCGAAAGCGTAACTTTAATGTTGTCCGTGGTCAATGTACATCTCTGTGCCAGCCTGTTGTACCAGAACACATTGAACTCTCTGAGGATCAGGTTGTGAAAACTTTCTCCAGCTTGAACGCACACAAAGCTTCAGGCCCTGATGGAGTGAAAAACAAAGTCTTAAAGACGTGTGCGACTCAGCTGGGGAGGATTTTCACTACCATATTCCAGGCTCTGCTAGACTCTCACACCGTACCCCTGGCATGGAAAACCTAGCGCCAGCCAGTTAAATGACTTTCGTCCAGTAGCACGTACCTCCACCTTAGCTAAATGCATGGAGAAGATTGTACTCAGTCGTTTGCTTATAAAGCTGGTAGGGGTGTTGAAGATGCTTCTCTCTTGTTGTTTAATCTGATTTCACAGCATCTTGAAGACTCCACAGCCTACATCAAAGTGTTGTTCATAGATTTTTCGAATGCGTTTAATACCATCGAACCTTATGTTCTTCTGAAGCGCTTGATTGATGTTGATGTAAGCCCAAATATTGTTCTTTGGGTGAATGATTTTTTGAAAGACCGTCCACAGCGTGTTAGTATTCAGGGTTGTATGTCGGATGCGATTATTGTAAATTCCGGTGCATCCCAGGGCTGCACGTGTCCTCTCGACACTTTTTTCAATATAAACAGATCACGTGAGGTGTCAGACCTCCACTAACTGGCTACTTAAATTTGTAGATGACATGGCCTTAGTTGGCCTCCTGAAAAAAGAAGATTCTTTGGAAGAATATTTTTCAAAAATCCCTGTTCTGGAGAAATGGTGCGATGACAGCTTTCTTCACCTTAACGTCAGCAAAACGAAGGAACTTGTGATCGACAACAAGAAAGTCTCTGATGTTTTTGCTCCTGCCAAGATTAGGAAATGGTGTTTATGTGTGTTTAATTGAATAATTATAATCTGTGATAGTATGCTTACCGTTTTATAATGTTTACCATTTTATAATGTATTTACTCTGACCCCATGTATTAGCCTGATTGTTTACAGTACTACTTGTATGATAGACATTTTCCTCCTGCGGTTTACTTGTTTACCTGTTTACTTATTTACTTATCTATTGTGGTTTACTTATCTATGTGTACGTGATCTATACTATATCCCATTGTGAATTTGATATGAATATTATGTGATACCTCGCTCGTAGTACTTATCTTAACCTTGTATACATACATACGTAAGTTAAGCTTCTTACTCTATGTTTTTACTCATTATATGAACAAGCCTAAAGGAAATTTTCTGTAACCCAACAGACAATAAAGTTATTGTATTGTATTGTATTGTATTGTATTGTATTCAACACCACAGATGGGGAGATGAGTCAAATCAGTTGAAGTTAAGTGTTTCAGACGACTCCACTTTATTTTTTTTAACCAAGAATAATGACTTATTTGTTTATGTCAGACAGTTAGCTGACCCTCACGCTGGGAAACAAGAGCCGCTGATTTCAACAATAAAACGTCGCAAGTTTTCCTGGTTTGGCCATGGTCAAGACACCTTCACAAAAACGACCCCACGGGGCAATATTTTGTCAGATTTTTGTCGAACATCGGATAATAAATAACATTGCATACTGGGCCAGTCTACATCTACATATCGGCGCCACATAAAACAGTCCAGACTGGAGCAGCCTGACTGAGGACAAGGCTACAAGCATCGAGGGAAGACTGAGACTCATTCAGTCATGTCTGGCATTGGTCTGATCTAACTCCAGATGCCCTATTGCCGTCTATATCTTTAACAAGATTTAACAAGATTGCCACCCAGAGAATTAACTCTAGGTAGCAGGTGGACAAGGAAGCCCTTGGCTTTTCGAGAGTCCGACCTTTTTATTTAGGTGTATCCCGCCCGTCTGAGGTATGTGTCGATTTTATTTTTAAACATATTCACGCTACTAGCACCCACACAATCAGCAGGTAATCTGTTCCATTCATTTACAGTCCTTTGTGAAAATGAAAACTTTCTTATATCCAATCTACTCTGCTCCTTTGCTAATGCAAGATCATGTCCTCTAGTCCTTCTATCTTTCTTAACTGAGAAAAACATATTTCTATCAATATTTTCATAACCCTTCAATATTTTAAACACTTCTCTACAGGTTCTACTCCGCATCCTTTTTCAGACAGTCGATAAAAATCAAAGCTGGTCTGCCCTGACTTGTTCTTCCATGCGCTGGCTGCGACAGGACGGTCGTACGTGACATTTAATTTTTGTGTCCGTAGTAACATCGTACCGCTGCCAATCCTACCAATCGTTCGTACTACTTCCCCAACGGTCGGTCCATTTTTTATTTAAAATCAGTTGTTGCTATAGTCGCAATTGACCTATTCGGTTCGGTTCACGTTGGCTCTGCGCATAACATCCTATGTAAAATGTTGTTTGACAAGAACAACTGTGCTGCTGGTGTTCAACATGGTGTTGTATAACATATAACTTGGGGAGCACATCAAAACATATAACAAAAATCGTCATTTCGTGCACAATATAAATTATGAAATTTGTCTATATATTATTATGTTACATTTGCATGTTCAGCGCAGTTTTTTTCCCAGCATTACATGTGAAGTAGTGTAAACTAGGGATCCCCGAAATATATCAAACAGGCCCGTATTTTGTTTGTGGGGGGGCGCTTTTTTGACCAGGCTAAACAAACCAAAACTATATCCCGAGACTTTCAAATGCAATCCCCTGTAGCACCAAAAACACCTCCACGAACTGCTCTCTCCCCTGATACCTCTAACTGTGCCTCCCGTGAGGCTCCCACCAATTGACGTCCAATTCCACCAACTGCACCACCCTTGCATTTCCAAAAATTCCAACTTGAAACCTCCAACAGCACTCCCTCGAAGCTCACTAAGAACCTCCAACTACGTCTTCCCTTCCTTGAGACCTCGAGCGAAACTCATTTCTCTCGAACGCTATTACCTTCAATGTACCCCTCCATTGCATCCGGGCCCCCGGCCCAAACTTCACTCATAATACTGATTATTACCAGAGACCCAATGACGTTGCCAGAGCTAAATGGGATATAATGACATGTGCCATTTAGAGCAACCACTCGCATCAAAGTAGGTGCGCTGGACGTGAAATCATACAGTCGATAGTCACTCGTGTGTCTAACTGCGACCTAGTGGCATGTAGGTTTCGCAACTCGACCCCTAATCTCTGGTGGCTGGAGTACTTCTTATGATACCTAGAAACGTGTTGGCAGGCACCTGGTTTCTTAAGAAGCGTGATGTCTACGAAGTGTGGTGTTTAAGAAGCGTGTTGCCTTAGAAGTATCCATGGTGTGGTATCCACGAAGCGTTGAGCATAAGACATGTGGTGCGTCCTCACTTCTTAAGAAGCGCGAACCTTACAATCGTGGTACTTAAGAAACGTGGCGCCTAAGAAGAGTGGAACTCCATAAGCGCGGGGCATTAGAAGCGTGGTATCTAAGAGACGTGTTGTCTCAGACGCGTGGTGCCTGAGAAACGTATATCTTAAGAAGCGTGGTGCCTACGAAGCGTGTTGTCTAAGAAACGTGGCGTCTAAGAAGAGTGGAACTCCATAAGCGTGGGGCATTAGAAGCGCGGTATCTAAGAGACGTGTTGTTTCAGACGCGTGGTGCCTAGATAACGTATATATTAAGAAGCGTGGTGCCTACGAAACATATTACCTACAAAGCGTGGTGTCTAAGAACCGTGGAGCCTAGGAAGCATGGTTTCTAGGAAGCGCGGTGTTTAAGAAACAATATATGTACAATGTATTCTACAACTCTAAACGGTACATACATATGGAAAAGTTCCTGCTGCTGGAGTGAATTGACGTGAACAATAGAACAAACCCCTGGTAGTTGATTTGAAGAAACAACAACCGGCATTGTTGCATTTTCCATTCAACAACTGCATTAGTTAACACAATGCTGGCTTAACGAACCATTGTGTTTCGAACGGTTCCTGAAGGGTGGTGCGTTGGTTGGTTGATTCGCATCAAACAACGGTCACACGTAGATGATCGTCTCATGAACTACAGCCACGTAACGAGTATCGACTTACGTGCGTGTTGTTGACCAGTTACAAGTGACCAGCATGGATTCAACTAATACTTCAAACTGGGCGAATGAATCAAGTGTTCTGCATGGTGTATTAAATGACAGTTCGGACTTAACGAATGACAATGCCACGCAACGAATTGTCTCTCCCAACCTTGCTGTAGTATTCATGAGTGCGCTGGGTTTACCAGGCAATCTTCTCGTGCTGGCGGTTTATATCTTCAAAATGACAACGTCGACAAGAGTGTATATGTTCGCACTAGCAGTCGCTGATTCTGCGATCTGTGTTTGTGGAATTGCCCTACAAGTTGCCCCTGGGTATTTCTTGTCACGGTTAATGTTGTTCAATGTTATCAATATAGTAGTTATGTTTTCGGTTCTTCTTCTGGTGTTTGTCTCAATCGAGCGTCTTATTGCCGTCAGTCGGCCTTACTCGTTCAGCATGGATCCAAAACGTGCGAAGAGAGCCCTAATTATCATTGCTATCGCTGTAACGATATTCGTAATAGTTAGTAATGTGGCAATATTTATGAGGTATGACAGACTAATTGAAGTGTTGCAACTAGGCATGCTGTGTTCTAGCACGGCCATAATGATCGCTTGCTACACGTTAATGGCGGCATTGCTTTTGCGAAAATTCAAAGTATCCAGGAACAAAATCGGACTTGTAAACGTGGTAGGTTTGTCCCATGCGGGAACTAAGGTTAGGGAGGTGAAAAGTTCAGCAATAGATGCCACTGCTCCATACAGCAATCGCTGTCACACAGAAACGTCCACCGAGGTTAAAGTAAACGCGCAGAATTCCGCAACGGAATTACCGGCCGTGACCACCAGTAGCACATTCACTGCAACACAAATCAAGAACTTGAAAGGTATATTTTTGCTATTCATCGTCACGATTACCTTTATAGCCTGTTGGACGCCGTTCTTGCTTTATGGATTGGGCGTTTCCATCTCTTTGGGCGTGTCGCGAGTTTATATTCTCAATTCTGTTATTAATCCGTTCATTTATGGCGTCGCAAGCGCCATGTTCCGGGAAGACGTGCGACAATTCTACCGCCAAACACGCGTCAAACTGTCGGCTTGCTACAACTGAACGTAGGTCTATGCCACGATATTGTGTCGTCTTTCTTAACTTGCAAAGTGTCCAGAATGGCAAAATATGTAATACCTGGGATACGTAACAAGATGTCATCCACAAAGTACGGTACGTCACGCTATAGAGCTACCGCACTAGACCCTCTCCACCTCCTTGTCATGCTTCGTAATGCTGGCATGTACACTCCCTACAAAGGCGGTTGTTGATACATCCAAAGGACAAAGTAGCGTCAGAAGAAGACGGCAAATTCGTGAATCAAATACCATACAAGAGCTGCGGTGCTGAATATATTAGGGAGACGGGACGAATGTTCAAAACAAGACGTGAAGAACATAGCAAGGGTGTATACATCACACAAAAAGAGAAATACACGAGAGTGAAACAAAAAACTATACGTCCTCCGTAACAAACAGTTTGTTTGGTGTAAACATTGAGGCCTACAAGAGTGTCAGTATCTGCATCTAACAAATATATTGCATGTTTAATAAACGGGTTTGTCAATAAACAAGAATAATGTGTGTTGGTGCCTATCATGTCAGCACTTCGATTAGATTTAGAGACAGCCATAATTATGTTATTTGTAATTTCAGTGCTAATTTCCCCAACTAATTCCACCCGTAGTCAGCCAGTCTAGGTCTAAGCCTCGCCTAATCTAGATTGCACAGCAAAAGAAACCCCTGCTGAACAAAATATAAATAATACAATTGATCATACATCTTAGAGAAAGTAGCGTACTTATTTTTGCATGTTAATTATTATTTACTGTTTGATTTGGTTAAGCATATATAATGTGTTACAGCAAATTAAATATACTAACCAAATAAAGCAACCTGCCTTGAACAGAAACAAGACTACTTGCCTAGTTAGCGTATTTGCACTTGCCAAAACGTGTGCCTTTTGAGTTGGTTTTTATGCACTTTTCATCATTGGGACGAGGTCTTAGACCTAGACTTAGCTGTTATAGTTGTTTGCCAATAACACCAGCATGGATGCCTCTGCGTACACAATAAAGTACACATAAAAGATGCTACTCCTCATTATAATTCCACAGATACATCATATGTTGATATATAAATTAGGGCCGTTTCAACGTTTTTGCTTAAACGTGTCCCCCACGGCCCCCAAAAGAGATCATCTGTGTACATTCGGACCACAAATGCTACTCATACCCCAACCTATCAGGCGGTACCGAAATGTAAACTTTTACAACAAGTTGAAATGAAAATGATATCTAACCAGGGCTGATTCTCCACTATAACTTTCATTGTTCTTTGGCATACAAATAGGTATATGATCTTCTATTTATTATCGATGGTATACCATAGGCCCATGACCAGAACCGAGCTAGGTTGCAACAACTGATAGCAAGCATAAGCGTCGGAGTGTAGGTGTTGAGTGGTATATGATTATGTAGGTATGCTGGTGAGGGTCATCAGAGTTGCAATCTTCGAGCTGAAATTGTATCATGTTGCGGTAGATCCCAGAAATCTTCAACACAGGAGTGCACACCCCCGCGATGTTGTGTCCAACAGAAACATGGTGCACCGGCCATCGCAGAACCACGTAGCCCCCCGTCTATGATATTTCTCCCCCCTCTCTAATATATATTTTCACATCCCCCCACTCTGATATCTCTCCACCTCACCGTCTCTCTGATATCCGACAGTGGTGATTGAGACTCCGGCGGCAACATTCAGGAACAGGACTGCAAACATTCTCCATCAGTACCCACACCACAGTCCGTCCAGCTGTTTGCAGGTGATTTTGTCCTTTACAGAGAAATAAAAAAACGTTAGACTCACAAGAATTACAGAAAGACCTACATATACTAACAAAATGGGAACGTGAATGACATATGCATTTTAATAAAACAAATTGCTTCATTGTGAGACTAACCCATGCCCGACATGTAAAATTTCTTAATTTTACACAAGGAAACGCAACACCACATGAAACCGACGTCATCCCTATCTGGGAGTATGTATCACCAAATATCTCACCTGGAACAAACGCATCCATGAGATAACAGCCTCGGCAATTTTTTAAACCTAACATTTGTTAGCATTCACCAGACGCAATCTATACTCAAGCTCCCAAAACATCCAAACAAACTGCCCACAGAAACCCTTGACCGGCCACTGTTAGAACACTCATCACCCGCGTGGGACCCCCCCACGCCCAAGTCCTCATCAATACAATAGAAATGGTTCAAAGACGGGCAGTTCGCTTTTGCATCGACGATTACATCTCAGAGAAAGTGGATGTGTATCAGAAATGTTTTTAAATATAAATCTAGAACAACTAACAACCAGACGACAAACAAACGCCTCACCACATTCCACGAAGTCATCCACAATCAACTATCCCTGCCTATCGGAAACCTCCTCAGCCCGCCCAATGCCTATCACGGCATCTAAATAGCAAAGCTTTCAACACAATCCACACCAGCAAGAACTGTTCAAATTTTCTCGTTTATATAATAACGGAATTCAATACCAGACGCAACAGCTAGCCAGCCCCACAGAACCATAGCAATCCAAGCAATGCCTGAATAGAATACGTTCCAAACATACACCACTAAATAACACACGCACCCATCCCCTGGCCGTCAGGGTTGGTGCGAGTACCCGACTAAAGTACTCGAGTAGCGAGTACAAGTACGTTTGGAAGTAATCGCACAAGTACTTTTGTAGCACGCTGCATTGAAGATATGTGTTGTGGAAAGTTAGCAATGTATCATATTGAAAGTAAGAAGTCCCTTAGAATCAATGTCTAGTTGAAGAATCGAGACTCGTTCCTGGCGAGGAAGAAGGGAGACAGATGAACCAGATATCATTCCCGGACACAATCGTGAATACTGAGTATCTGTGTCGAACGAAGTCACTTTTGGATCAGGCCGTTTTGGTTGCAGAAGTGTTAGCTAACCCATCGATGCTTAGCGGGTCAACTGTATGAATCTACATAAACAGTTATGTTATATATTGTGTAAAATTGCTTATACCCGAAAAGCGACTCTGTAAAAAGAGGCATTTCTATTTTATAACCTGCTTACTATGCAGTGCCACGAACCCCAGAATTGTCAGAGAATATGAAAAGATTGGAACCGATGTCAGTGTTTTTCTCTTCCATTTGGAGGACCACTGGCTATCAAGGACACAGCATTTCATTGCGTTCTTGGAAGGAGGAGAGCCGTTACAGGCCATAATTTCAGGTGGCGATGTCAGACAAAGAAACTATACGGTTGTTATAAAGGTGGGCTATAGTACTAGAGCACGTGTGTTGGTGAGATCAATCAGCTGAAACTGTCACGAGAACGTAATGTGGCGAGTTTTATTAGAGCTCAAGGCAAAGTTGAAGTTCAGGCTAATGAGATATCCAAATTGCCAACGCCACTTGAAGAGATCAAAGCTTAGTATCCACTTGCTAACGATATCATGCCACACATGCTTTCCATGCCATCCTTGGATATTTCCCATATTTAATTGGACGACTATCAGAAGAATGCGTGAATAAGGATACTTGTTCAGTGGATGAAGGAGTCATCAAAGACGAAAGACGAAAGACGAGTTCCTTGGGCCACGAGTAGATAGCAACTGAAACGAGACTTTCATGGTTCTGACCAGGTAACTTTCTGACAAAAGCCTGGTGATAAATACCCAGTTGGCTCTGACAGAGCTCTCACAGTCCTCGCCCCAATTAATTTCTCTGGAAAACAGGCATTTCTACAAGTATCAACATTAAAACCAAGACATAAAATACAGTGGATCTTGCTGATGACCTGTTGTAGCTGTAACAAAGCCTCGCATATCAATCAATGTTTATCAAGAAGATGCAATTTCAACTATACACATTATATACTTTCATCTGTAAATTAGTATTCTTCATACGTTTGATCTTATTTTAGTGGTAGTGAAACTTAGGTATTAATGCTATATTTTACTAATAAATAATGAGATATATAAATTGTTAAACGAGTTTGGTATTTAAAAATGGAGTTGTAATGACGATTTTGTTGGCTCGCACAAGGGGTAACAGAGCCAAAAAGGTTAAATATCGCTGACCTAACCCTACTTCATTAATTCATGCAGCCTTGAGATTCGGTTATACAGATGTGATTCTAACAATGTGATTGTAAGCAGCGAGATGCTTTTCGAGAGATGTGGATTCGCTTCAAATGGACGCCAGTTTCTGGATGTACGAATGCATTGACTAGACAACACCAGCTGGTCTGTCCTACACAAGGTGCAAGGGCCCTGGGGGTTTCTTTTGACATTCAAGTGACAGTGTAGGTCATTGATGTGAAAATCAGTCCCAGTCTTGTTCAAGTGATCTGAACCAGTCAGTAAACTATGTTCATGACAACGCGAATTCACAACACTGCCGCTCGTCTGATATCGCGTCGCCCGTGAAGTGATAGTACTGCTCCGCTGTTGCATGACATGCACTAGCTACCCGTTGCTCGCAGAATCGAGTTCAAAATATTAGTGTTCACGTACAAGGCAATGCATGAAAATGCGCCCGTCTACTTGCGTGATCTCGTGTGTCCTTATAGACCGATAAGATCACTGCGGTCTGCTGACAACAACATGTTGTCCGTGACGCGTACTCTCATTAAAAGCTGGTGACAGTTCGTTCGCGGTGGCCGCTGCAACTCTCTGGAACACTACCTAATCTTCGGACACTCTTGGCAGTTTAAATGTCAACTAAAAACACATTTATTTAGAATATCATTGTATATAAACACTAGTAGCTTGTCCGTGTCTTTCCTCGGTGATCCAGTGGATTTATTTATATTAGTAATATTTTAGAACTATGTATTTATTTAAATGATTTTATATTGCAACATTTTATGATTAATTTATGCATTATAATTTATTAGTTACGTCAGACATGTTTAATCATAGAAATGTTGCGACCCTTCTAAGAAATGTTTATTACGACATTTTTCTCCTAAAATATATGGTACTCTTCGTATTTGTCACCAGTGCCAGTTAGATTATGCTACAAGAAGTCTAATAATACAAATCGTCTCCCATTTGTATTGTACGTTATGTCAATTAGCTCAGCTATGACATAAACACTAGAATGTTTATTACGACGTCGCCGTTTATTACGACATCCTGAACTTGTAAAAGACACGTTCATGTGGCAATACGGGATGTTATGGCCCGCAGGGGTACCTATTTACCATAGTAGTTGTGTTTAAAAAGTAATCATTGGTTTAGAGTCGGTAATTTTGCGAAGCAAAATATTAGCGTCTTTATCAAACAATAATTATTGTACATATAAATATTTGGCTATTATTTTAAATACTATGGATAAAGTGCCTCTTGGTAACTTAGATCACTACATACTGCCGTTGCTTCCCTTGTACCGACAAAAATTAAGACGTGAGAAGGCGAAACGTATTCAGGTAAACAAATGGGATGCCGAAACTTTAGACATATTGAAAGCCTGTAAGGACTGCACGGACTGGAATGTTTTTTCTAGATCCAAGAGCAAATATTGACGAAGCTACAGATGTAATCGCTTTCTGTGAAGATCTGCTTGTACCAGTGAAACAAATTAACATGCTTTCCAAACAACAAGCCGTGGGTGGACTCCGACATGAAGAATCTCTTGCGTCAGAAACGAGACAACTGGTAGATTGGAACTGAATGCCAGTGGAAAGACGTGAAAAAAGTTAAAACAACAACTGAGCAGAAGAAAGATCAGTACAGGATGAAACTAGATAATCAGTTTACCTCAGAAAACTCTAAGCAAATGTGGCATGGTGTACAAATGATAACTGGTTATAAGGAGAGGGAAAAAATAATATATGTGGAAAATAAAAACCATGTAGCAAACGAAATGAACTCCTTCTTTACTCGGTTTGAAACTGCTTTTTTCTCCCAAGAGCGTGCACTAGAAGTAGAAATTCTCAACAGTGAAAAGGGGAATCCAATCTTTCTAGAGGAAGAAGAAGTAAGAAAAAGAATTGACAAAAATCAACCCAAAGAAAGCTTAGGGTCCTGACAAGATTAATGGTAGAACTCTGAGGGTGTGCAATAGAGAACTGGCCCCTATCATCCACAATCTCCTCCAGCAGTCGTTAGACACACACACTGCTCCCTGCCTCTGGAAATCATCCTTCATCGTTCTAATCCCTAAGAGGCCTCATCCATCCCAGATCAATGACTATCGACCCGTGGTCCTTACCTCTTTAGTGATGATATGCTTGGAACGATTCCTCCTCACTCGCATCTCCTTGGAAACATCACGGTTTCAAGATCCTCATCAGTTTGTCCACAGGCAGAACAGGAGTACCGAAGATGCCATTCTCATACTTGTTCACTATGCTCAGAAACACCTGGGCACACCCAAAACCTCAGCCTGCATTCTCTTCTTGGACTTTTCCAGTGTCTTCAACACCATTCAGCCACATAAACTACTCCAGAAACTGAGAGTCATGCTTGTGAATCCACCTCTGCGCAAGTGGATTTGGAACTTTCTTACAGACAGGAAACAATGGGATAAGATCAATACTACCATCACTAAAAACAGCGACGCCCCGCAGGACTGTGATAAAAGAAAATAACCACCTGATCTATGAGAAGGACGTCCAAAACCTGGTTTCGTGGTGCGATTCGAACTGTCTCCACCTTAACACCACGAAAACGAAAGAAATGATCATTGACTTTCGTAACATTCAATCCGACCCGCCTCCACTAGTCGTCAGAAGAGGAGAGAGTTCCTTCATATTCCTACCTAAGCATCGAAATCTCCAACCATCTCGAGTGGACTCTGAACACCAAGCGCAGCCAGAAAAAGTGCTGCCAAAGGAACTATTTTGTGAGGAAGCTCAGAAAATTCAATGTGTATAGGACAATTAGTCATCTGTTCTACCAGACCATTGTCCAGTCAGTCATCTGTTCTACCAGGCCATTGTCCAGTCAGTCATCTGTTCTACCAGGCCATTGTCCAGTCAGTCATCTGTTCTACCAGACCATTGTCCAGTCAGTCATCTGTTCTACCAGGCCATTGTCCAGTCAGTCATCTGTTCTACCAGGCCATTGTCCAGTCAGTCATCTGTTCTACCAGGCCATTGTCCAGTCAGTCATCTGTTCTACCAGGCCATTGTCCAGTCAGTCATCTGTTCTACCAGGCCATTGTCCAGTCAGTCATCTGTTCTACCAGGCCATTGTCCAGTCAGTCATCTGTTCTACCAGGCCATTGTCCAGTCAGTCCTGTGCTACTGATAAGTTTGCTGGGGTGGAAGTCTGTCGGTGAGGAACAAAGTGCTGCTCAATCGCGTTATCCGGTCAGCCAGTAAAACCATTGGGGTGACGCTACCAACTGTGGACGAACTATACGAAACATATGTGACTAACAAGACAGCAGATAGAAGACCCATCCCACCCACTGCACGAGTTCTATTATGATGCTCAATCTGGCTGTAGGTACCTATCGGAAAGGGCACGAACTAACAGGTATCGAAACACCTTCCTGCCAACCTCCACCCGGCTGCTGAATGCGAGGTCTAGGAGAGGGAGGTGACCGGGGATGGTGGAGCGATCATATGCAATGATTACAATGGTGGAAACGTTATCCGGTCAGTCAGTAAAACTGTTGGGTGACGCTACCAAGTATGGATGAACCCTATGAAGCATCGGACACTAAGACTGTGACTAA
This sequence comes from Escarpia spicata, assembly GCA_963995525.1. NCBI lineage: Eukaryota > Metazoa > Annelida > Polychaeta > Sabellida > Siboglinidae > Escarpia > Escarpia spicata. The sequence continues at coordinate 43,922,921 of OZ023211.1, read as the reverse complement.
CATCGTTGTGTACTCTGTGATAACAAACTTATATTGATTTAGTAACACTGTGACAGTAATGTCATGATTGACCAATATGTACATCACTAAACTTAATCAGCTTTAAATGTATTAATATTTTTGTGTTAAAGTGTGAATTTTTACCACATGAATTTCCATTTGTGGACAAATAAAAGTTATTGTATCGTATTGTATTGTATTGTATTGTATTGTATTGATCGAGTGGGGTACACACGCTATCCTAGGAAAATAGTCAAATTCGTATAGAATATTGACATGTGGCCTAGTATTAAGACACATCAAAATACGAACTTCTTTTTTCAATATGTTAAGGTATTTAGTGGCCTGCATATGGCGACATCATAGAAATCGTGAAGAAGTTGGTGTTGTCTCCAACATGCTTCAATAAATAAAATGTTGTGTAACTAACACTTTTGGTCCGAATGTACAACGATCACCCCCTTTGGGTGCCGTGGGCAGGGGCAGATCCAGAAAGTGAGTCTAGGGGGACACAAAATCTTCCACTGGCGGCTGAACCAAATGGTGTACACAGTTTGTTCCTGCTGCGTCGCCGTAACTTCAGCTTCTCCGCTGTCGTGGCTCGACTGGTGACATTTCAATTGAAAAATGTTCGTCGCTGCGCGGCCGTACTTGTATTTTCTGCTGTTCCTCGCCTGGCTTGACTGTGACATCGGAAGACGGGGGGGGGGGGGGGGCGTGCTATTAAAATGTTCGCCGCAGCACCGCCGAATTTTCAGCACTTCTTTCCCTTCTCTCCGCTATCTTGGTTCGACTGGTTGTTGTGATATAGCACATACCATAATTGCTATAGCGAACTACATTATCGCATGTATCACTACGCCCAATAAACACCAGTTGGTGAGTTAGCCGATCAGCCTGGATCGAGTGTTTGTGCATAGCTGAACGTCATTATACCTATCATAGCGAATCACTTCACTGGTGACATCCGAAGACTGGGGAGGAGGTGCTGTTAGCAATATTCGCCGCCGCGTCGGAGTATAACTTCACTTCTAGAGGGCACGTGTCCCTCAGGCATCTTTCGATCCGCATACGATCTACACCTAACACTTCTCCCAAAATGCCACATGATGAATTTTCTACGAACGCTAGCGCAGCCATCTAAACATAACGATACCCTGACCATAGGCGGATCCAGAGGGGGCTCGGGGGGGACACGTGCACCCTTCAGATCTTTGGAATTCGGCGTGCCCACAGCTAGACCTTTTTGAATGGGTCTCCGTTACGTGTCTCCCTAGACATTTGCAATGTGTCCCTGTTTAGGTTACTGTAAGGTGAACATGAGGCGGCGCGACGGCAAAAACTTTAAACGCGTGCGTGCCCATGAGTGGATCCAGAAAGCGAGTCTAGGAGGGCACAAAAACCTCCACTGGCAGCCGAATCAAATGATGGACACATATGCAATTGACACAATTTGTCCCTGCCGCGCCGTCGTAACTTAATTCAACTTTTCCGCCGTTTTGGCTCAACTGGTGACCATACATCTGAAGATGAGGGGTGTTCTGTTGAAAAATGTTCGTAGCTGTGCGGCTGTAGGCCTACGTCGATAGTTAATTTTGTATGTTAACAAGTTCAAACGCTGCAGTCACTATGGACAAGCTGACCAAAAGAGTATGGGAATGCAAGATGCTCAATGAGAAATTAAAATTCTTCAATATTAAAAATAAAAATTACCGGCCTACAAATAAAAATGCAAAAAATAACATCTTGTGGGATTCAAGCCTGCAACCAAAATATGTGTTTTGGTGCATTGTCCATTTAGTCACACAGGCAGCTGCATACAAACCTTAATAATAAATGTAGTGGGGTTTCCAGAGAATCTCCAGCAGTTTCATTATGTTTCCCCAATCATGTGAATACATATCATACACACACACACACACACACACACACACACACACACACACACACACACACACACACACACACACACACACACACACACACACATATATATATATAGTATGTGTGTGTGTGTGTGTGTGTGTGTGTGTGTGTGTGTGTGTGTGTGTGTGTGTGTGTGTGTGTGTGTGTGTGTGTGTGTGTGTGTGTGTGTGTGTGTGTGTGTGTGTGTATACAAACAACGAAGCGAATACATACAGTGTTAATTAAAATATTTAAAATGTGAACTTGATTGTGTTTTGTTCTGCTGTGTAAGTTAATTGTGTGCCAATAAAAAGGAAAGGTAAGTTCTTGTATAGCGTGGCATCGAGTCTTTAGGACTACTCAAAATGTCTTACATTGGATCCCCTAGTTCATCTGTTCAATCGACCATCATCTCGATTTTTCTGAGAAGCATTCAGCCCCGTTGCAATTACTGCACAAATTAAGACTACGTTCGTACACAAATATCCAGCACCTTGTAGACCAAGGTCCTTATTCTTAGAGCTGAATTAACTTAATGTAAGCGAAGTTTTACCATTTCATAAGTTGTATAAGCTTATGACATTTTACTCGTAACTGTATAGTTAGCTTGTCACCGATTTTTTAAACCAAAATTCCAGGTTAAACGATGGTATCAGTGCTTCCACCTGTTGGATTAATTATTAACTGTACTACCATGCACAACTATCTGATGGGATGTTGTACAGACTTTAGTAATTACGTGCCGGTGAGTTTACACGATGTATATTGATATTGAGAGTGCAGTCACATCTTTATAATACAATAAACTGTAATCTAGTAGAATATGTTGTTATTTTCATGTTTTTCTTCTTTGTGAAAACTTATCTCCTACGTGCCACCAACAGCCCGCTTGGTTACCAACACATATTTTGGTCGTGCGTTGTCGTTCGTGGTCGTGCGCCTTTTAGTCATACCGTAGGCCAGGGCTAGGTCTTCTTCTTTGTGTTAGGCAGCCACCATCCGTTGAGCAGATCGAGTCTGCTCGGAGAGTTTGCTGCACTTTGGGGGGCTGCTGTGCTTAATAAAATAATAGTTGATGCGCTAGGGATTCAAAGATAAATAATGTATTAAATACATTTAAAATAGAAATTTATAAACGGAAAGTGGGAAAAAGTGGAGTATCCGGCCAGACCAATCCGGCTGCCGTAGCAGTCACCGGGGTTAAACCCCGACCGGCACAGCTCCAGCTGTCATTTACCAACTTTCGTTAACACATCAGATGAGGAGAGTGCAGATCCTGGTCTCAAAGGAGGCAGGAGCTTTGGTGATTTCATGAGGAAGGCTGTTCCAGTGTGGTATGGTTCTTGGGAAGAATGTCTTCTGTCTGCAGGCTGTCCGGTGATATGGGATGTTACAGGTGAGATCATTGGTGTACCGGGTGTTTCTTCTTGGATGATCAGCTGGTGTTGATCTGTGCTTTGACTCGATGTGTATGAGTCCATGGTGGAACTTATAGAAGGTGTTGAGTCGTGCTTTCTTTCTCCGCTGTTCGAGAGTTGGCCATCGCAGTTTTTTTAACATGGTGTCCACACTTGCTGTTTTTCGGTAGTCTCGTTTCACCCATCTGGCTGCCCGTCTTTGTACTTTCTCTAGTGCCTTGATGTTGGTTGCAGTGAAAGGGTCCCATACAGTACTGGCATACTCCAGCACAGGTCGGACAAATGCCTTGTATGAAGCTTCTTTTAACCTCTTGTTGGTCGTCTTGATGTTTCGCCTGAGGTCTTATTGGCTTTGTTGCATACGTCTGTGATGTGGGAGTCCCAGCTGAAGTCAGAGGTGAACTTGACTCCAAGGTATTTTGCCTCCGTGTCTGTGCTCAGAATATATCCGTGGAGGTGGTATTGTGTAGCCAGAACTGTGCGCCTCCGGGTGATGCTCGTTGCAGTACACTTCTGGGGGTGAAAAGACATCTTCCAGCGTTGCTCCCAGGCTGCTAATCTGTCAAGATCTTGTTGCAGGTCGTGTTGATCTTGTGGGCTGGTGACAACCTTATGGCAGATTGTGTCATCCGCAAAGAGTCTGGGAGTAGAGGACAGTCCTGCTGGGAGATCGTTTATGTAAAGCAGGAACAGGCTAGGTTTTAGTACAGAACCTTGTAGGACACCAGATTCAACTGCCGTGAATGCTGATTGTGCTCCATTAACGAGAACTGTCTGTTTTTTGTTGGAGAGGAAATTCTCAATCCATCAGTGGACCCTTCCTGTTATGCCATAGTGCTGTATTTTATGCACGAGGAGGCTGTGGCTCACTTTATCAAAGGCCTTTGAGAAATCCATGATTAGTACGTCTTCTTGACATCCCTTTTCAAGAGCTTCAGACACCCCATCCATGAATCCTAGCAGCTGGGACTCGCAGGATCTGCCACGACGAAATCCATATTGCTCCGGACAGAGGATCTTGTGCTCTTCCACATATCTCATAATGGTGCTGACCACCACATGCTCAAGCAACTTGCAAGGTATGCTTGTGAGGGAGATGGGCCGGTAATTTTCAGGCTTGTACCTTTCCCCTTTCTTGAACACGGGTGTAATGTAGGCAGATTGCCAGTCCTTGGGTACAATGCCAGACGTCAGGGAAGCTCTGTAGATCAGGGTTCGTAATGTCTTAGTTTTAGACTTGGGTGTTGTTTCTCCATGCAGCCCTTCTGGGGCTACCAGTAACGTAGGAGTTATGCAGTACACATTGAAAAGGGTGTGTGAAACTGAATTTTAAAAATAATTTTAAAATAAAACAAATAATTATATAAAACAAATGCAATAATTTGTGCACATTAAAAACACAGTCTCTGTCTTTATCTATAGTTTGGTAAGGTGGGCTGTAGCAACAAGGAGTATGGTAGTCAGACTCTCAGAGCTTGTTGCTTGTTGCGGTTGCAGTGAAAGGAGGTTGTGTTGTATTTACCTGGGTCTACAAGGTGGTGGATATTTGTGTACGAACATAGTCTTAATTTGTGCAGTAATTGCAACGGGGCTGAATGCTTCTCAGAAAAATCGAGATGATGTTCGATTGAACAGATGAACTAGGGGATACAATGTAAGACATTTTGAGTAGTCCTAAAGACTCGATGCCACGCTATACAAGAACTTACCTTTCCTTTTTATTGGCACACAATTAACTTACACAGCAGAACAAAACACAATCAAGTTCACATTTTAAATATTTTAATTAACACTGTATGTATTCGCTTCGTTGTTTGTATATACACACACACACACACACACACACATATATATATATAATATATATATATATACATATATATATGTGTGTGTGTGTGTGTGTGTGTATGATATGTATTCACATGATTGGGGAAACATAATGAAACTGCTGGAGATTCTCTGGAAACCCCACTACATTTATTATTAAGGTTTGTATGCAGCTGCCTGTGTGACTAAATGGACAATGCACCAAAACACATATTTTGGTTGCATGCTTGAATCCCACATGATGTTATTTTTTGCATTTTTATTTGTAGGCCGGTATTTTGTATTTTTAATATTGAAGAATTTTAATTTCTCATTGAGCATCTTGCTTTCCATACTCTTTTGTTCAGCTTGTCCATAGTGACTGCAGCGTTTGAACTTGTTAACATACAAAATTAACTATCGACGTAGGCCTACAGCCGCACAGCTACAAACATTTTTCAACAGAACACCCCTCATCTTCAGATGTATGGTCACCATTCGAGCCAAAACGGCGGAAAAGCTTAATTAAGTTACGACGGCGCGGCAGGGACAAATTGTGTCAATTGCATATGTGTCCATCATTTGATTCGGCTGCCAGTGGAGGTTTTTGTGCCCTCCTAGACTCGCTTTCTGGATCCACTCATGGGCACGCACGCGTTGAAAGTTTTTGCCGTCGCGCCGCCTCATGTTCACCTTACAGTAACCTAAACAGGGACACATTGCAAATGTCTAGGGAGACACGTAACGGGGACCCATTCAAAAAGGTCTAGCTGTGGGCACGCCGAATTCCAAAGATCTGAAGGGTGCACGTGTCCCCCCCGAGCCCCCTCTGGATCCGCCTATGGTCAGGGTATCGTTATGTTTAGATGGCTGCGCTAGCGTTCGTAGAAAATTCATCATGTGGCATTTTGGGAGAACTGTTAGGTGTAGATCATAAGTGGATCGAAAGATGCCTGAGGGACACGTGCCCTCTAGAAGTGAAGTTATACTCCGACGCGGCGGCGAATATTGCTAACAGCACCTCCTCCCCAGTCTTCGGATGTCACCAGTCGAACCAAGATAGCGGAGAGAAGGGAAAGAAGTGCTGAAAATTCGGCGGTGCTACGGCGAACATTTTAATAGCACGCCCCCCTCACCCCCCCCCCACCCCTCCCCCCGTCTTCCGATGTCACAGTCAAGCCAGGCGAGGAACAGCAGAAAATACAAGTACGGCCGCGCAGCGACGAACATTTTAAAATTGAAATGTCACCAGTCGAGCCACGACAGCGGAGAAGCTGAAGTTACGGCGATGCAGCAGGAACAAACTGTGTACACCATTTGGTTCGGCCGCCAGTGGAAGATTTTGTGTCCCCCTTACTCACTTTCTGGATCTGCCCCTGCCCACGGCCCCCAAAGGGGGTGATCGTTGTACATTCGGACCAAAAGTGTTAGTTACGCAACATTTTATTTATTGAAGCATGTTGGAGACAACACCAACTTCTTCACGATTTCTATGATGTCGCCATATGCAGGCCACTAAATACCTTAACATATTGAAAAAAGAAGTTCGTATTTTGATGTGTCTTACTACTAGGCCACATGTCAATATTCTATACGAATTTGACTATTTTCCTAGGATAGCGTGTGTACCCCACTCGATCAATACAATACAATACGATACAATAACTTTTATTTGTCCACAAATGGAAATTCATGTGGTAAAAATTCACACTTTAACACAAAAATATTAATACATTTAAAGCTGATTAAGTTTAGTGATGTACATATTGGTCAATCATGACATTACTGTCACAGTGTTACTAAATCAATATAAGTTTGTTATCACAGAGTACACAACGATGTTAGTCACAGTCTTAGTGTCCGATGCTTCATAGGGTTCATCCATACTTGGTAGCGTCACCCAACAGTTTTACTGACTGACCGGATGACGTTTCCACCATTGTAATCATTGCATATGATCGCTCCACCATCCCCGGTCACCTCCCTCTCCTAGACCTCGCATTCAGCAGCCGGATGGAGGTTGGCAGGAAGGTGTTTCGATACCTGTTGGTTCGTGCCCTTTCCGATAGGTACCTACAGCCAGATTGAGCCTCATAATAGAACTCGTGCAGTGGGTGGAATGGGTCTTCTATCTGCTGTCTTGTTAGTCACATATGTTTCGTATAGTTCGTCCACAGTTGGTAGCGTCACCCCAATGGTTTTACTGGCTGACCGGATAACGCGATTGAGCAGCACTTTGTTCTTCACCGACATACTTCCACCCCAGCAAACTTATCAGTAGCACAAGACTGACTGGACAATGGCCTGGTAGAACAGATGACTGACTGGACAATGGCCTGGTAGAACAGATGACTGACTGGACAATGGCCTGGTAGAACAGATGACTGACTGGACAATGGCCTGGTAGAACAGATGACTGACTGGACAATGGTCTGGTAGAACAGATGACTGACTGGACAATGGCCTGGTAGAACAGATGACTGACTGGACAATGGTCTGGTAGAACATATGACTGACTGGACAATGGCCTGGTAGAACAGATGACTGACTGGACAATGGCCTGGTAGAACAGATGACTGACTGGACAATGGCCTGGTAGAACATATGACTGACTGGACAATGGCCTGGTAGAACAGATGACTGACTGGACAATGGCCTGGTAGAACAGATGACTGACTGGACAATGGCCTGGTAGAACAGATGACTAATTGTCCTATACACATTGAATTTTCTGAGCTTCCTCACAAAATAGTTCCTTTGGCAGCACTTTTTCTGGCTGCGCTTGGTGTTCAGAGTCCACTCGAGATGGTTGGAGATTTCGATGCTTAGGTAGGAATATGAAGGAACTCTCTCCTCCTCTGACGACTAGTGGAGGCGGGTCGGATTGAATGTTACGAAAGTCTATGATCATTTCTTTCGTTTTCGTGGTGTTAAGGTGGAGACAGTTCGAATCGCACCACGAAACCAGGTTTTGAACGTCCTTCTCATAGATCAGGTGGTTATTTTCTTTTATCACAGTCCTGCGGGGCGCCGCTGTTTTTAGTGATGGTAGTATTGATCTTATCCCATTGTTTCCTGTCTGTAAGAAAGTTCCAAATCCACTTGCGCAGTTTCTGGAGTAGTTTATGTGGCTGAATGGTGTTGAAGACACTGGAAAAGTCCAAGAAGAGAATGCACGCTGAGGTTTTGGGTGTGCCCAGGTGTTTCTGAGCATAGTGAACAAGTATGAGAATGGCATCTTCGGTACTCCTGTTCTGCCTGTAGACAAACTGATGAGGATCTTGAAACCGTGATGTTTCCTAGGAGATGCGAGTGAGGAGGAGTCGTTTCAGGCATATCATCACTAAAGAGGTAAGGACCACGGGTCGATAGTCATTGATCTGGGATGGATGAGGCCTCTTAGGGATTAGAACGATGCAGGATGATTTCCAGAGGCAGGGAACAGTGTGTGTGTCTAACGACTGCTGGAGGAGATTGTGGATGATAGGGGCCAGTTCTCTATTGCACACCCTCAGAGTTCTACCATTAATCTTGTCAGGACCCTAAGCTTTCTTTGGGTTGATTTTTGCCAATTCTTTTTCTTAATTCTTCTTCCTCTAGAATGATTGGATTCCCCTTTTCACTGTTGAGAATTTCTACTTCTAGTGCACGCTCTTGGGAGAAAAAAGCAGTTTCAAACCGAGTAAAGAAGGAGTTCATTTCGTTTGCTACAAGGTTTTTATTTTCCACATATATTATTTTTTCCCTCTCCTTATAATCAGTTATCATTTGCACACCATGCCACCTTTGCTTAGAGGTTCCTGAGGTAAACTGATTATCTAGTTTCATCCTGTACTGATCTTTCTTCTGCTCAGTTGTTGTTTTAACTTTTTTCACGTCTTTCCACTGGCATTCAGTTCCAATCTACCAGTTGTCTCGTTTCTGACGCAAGAGATTCTTCATGTCAGAGTCCACCCACGGCTTGTTGTTTGGAAAGCATGTTAATTTGTTTCACTGGTACAAGCAGATCTTCACAGAAAGCGATTACATATGTAGCTTCGTCAATATTTGCTCTTGGATCTAGAAAAACATTCCAGTCCGTGCAGTCCTTACAGGCTTTCAATATGTCTAAAGTTTCGGCATCCCATTTCTTTACCTGAATACGTTTCGCCTTTCACGTCTTAATTTTTGTCGATACAAGGGAAGCAACGGCAGTATGTAGTGATCTAAGTTGCCAAGAGGCACTTTATCCATATTATTTAAAATAATAGCCAAATATTTATATATACAATAATTATTGTTTGATAAAGACGCTAATATTTTGCTTCGCAAAATTACCGACTCTAAACCAATGATTACTTTTTAAACACAACTACTATGGTAAATAGGTACCCCTGCGGGCCATAACATCCCGTATTGCCACATAAACGTGTCTTTTACAAGTTCAGGATGTCGTAATAAACGGCGACGTCGTAATAAACATTTTAGTGTTTATGTCATAGCTGAGCTAATTGACATAACGTACAATACAAATGGGAGACGATTTGTATTATTAGACTTCTTGTAGCATAATCTAACTGGCACTGGTGACAAATACGAAGAGTACCATATATTTTAGGAGAAAATGTCGTAATAAACATTTCTTAGAAGGGTCGCAACATTTCTATGATTAAACATGTCTGACGTAACTAATAAATTATAATGCATAAATTAATCATAAAATGTAGCAATATACAATCATTTAAATAAATACATAGTTCTAAAATATTACTAAAATAAATAAATCCACTGGATCACTGAGGAAAGACACGGACAAGCTACTAGTGTTCATCTACAATGATATTCTAAATAAATGTGTTTTTAGGTGACATTTAAACTGCCAAGAGTGTCCGAAAATTAGGTAGTGTTCCAGAGAGTTGCAGCGGCCACCGCGAACGAACTGTCACCAGCTTTTAACGAGAGTACGCGTCACGGACAACATGTTGTTGTCAGCAGACCGCAGTGATCTTATCGGTCTGTAAGGACACACGAGATCACGCAAGTAGACGGGCGCATTTTCATGCATTGCCTTGTACGTGAACACTAATATTTTGAACTCGATTCTGCGAGCAACGGGTAGCTAGTGCATGTCATGCAACAGCGGAGCAGTACTATCACTTCACGGGCGACGCGATATCAGACGAGCGGCAGTGTTGTGAATTCGCGTTGTCATGAACATAGTTTACTGACTGGTTCAGATCACTTGAACAAGACTGGGACTGATTTTCACATCAATGACCTACACTGTCACTTGAATGTCAAAAGAAACCCCCAGGGCCCTTGCACCTTGTGTAGGACAGACCAGCTGGTGTTGTCTAGTCAATGCATTCGTACATCCAGAAACTGGCGTCCATTTGAAGCGAATCCACATCTCTCGAAAAGCATCTCGCTGCTTACAATCACATTGTTAGAATCACATCTGTATAACCGAATCTCAAGGCTGCATGAATTAATGAAGTAGGGTTAGGTCAGCGATATTTAACCTTTTTGGCTCTGTTACCCCTTGTGCGAGCCAACAAAACCGTCATTACAACTCCATTTTTAAATACCAAACTCGTTTAACAATTTATATATCTCATTATTTATTAGTAAAATATAGCATTAATACCATTAAAATAAGATCAAACGTATGAAGAATACTAATTTACAGATGAAAGTATATAATGTGTATAGTTGAAAATGCATCTTCTTGATAAACATTGATTGATATGCGAGGCTTTGTTACAGCTACAACAGGTCATCAGCAAGATCCACTGTATTTTATGTCTTGGTTTTAATGTTGATACTTGTAGAAATGCCAGTTTTCCAGAGAAATTAATTGGTGAGAGCTCTGTCAGAGCCAACTGGGTATTTACCACCAGGCTTTTGTCAGAAAGTTACCTGGTCAGAACCATGAAAGTCTCGTTTCAGTTGCTATCTACTCGTGGCCCAAGGAACTCGTCTTTCGTCTTTCGTCTTTGATGACTCCTTCATCCACTGAACAAGTATCCTTATTCACGCATTCTTCGGATAGTCGTCCAATTAAATGTGGGAAATATCCAAGGATGGCATGGAAAGCATGTGTGGCATGATATCGTTAGCAAGTGGATACTAAGCTTTGATCTCTTCAAGTGGCGTTGGCAATTTGGAGATCTCATTAGCCTGAACTTCAACTTTGCCTTGAGCTCTAATAAAACTCGCCACATTACGTTCTCGTGACAGTTTCAGCTGATTGATCTCACCAACACACGTGCTCTAGTACTATAGCCCACCTTTATAACAACCGTATAGTTTCTTTGTCTGACATCGCCACCTGAAATTATGGCCTGTAACGGCTCTCCTCCTTCCAATAACGCAATGAAATGCTGTGTCCTTGATAACCAGAAGAACACTGACATCGGTTCCAACCTTTTCATATTCTCTGACAATTCTGGGGTTCGTGGCACTGCATAGTAAGCAGGTTATAAAATAGAAATGCCTCTTTTTACAAAGTCGCTTTTCGGGTATAAGCAATTTTACACAATATATAACATAACTGTTTATGTAGATTCATACAGTTAACCCGCTAAGCATCGATGGGTTAGCTAACACTTCTGCAACTAAAACGGCCTGATCCAAAAGTGACTTCGCTCGACACGATTGTGTCCTGGAATGATATCTGGTTCATCTGTCTCCCTTCTTCCTCGCCAGGAACGAGTCTCGATTCTTCAACTAGACATTGATTCTAAGGGACTTCTTACTTTCAATATGATACATTGCTAACTTTCCACAACACATATCTTCAATGCAGCGTGCTACAAAAGTACTTGTGCGATTACTTTCAAACGTACTTGTTCTCGCTACTCGAGTACTTTAGTCGGGTACTCGCACCAACCCTGACGGCCAGGGGATGGGTGCGTGTGTTATTTAGTGGTGTATGTTTGGAACGTATTCTATTCAGGCATTGCTTGGATTGCTATGGTTCTGTGGGGCTGGCTAGCTGTTGCGTCTGGTATTGAATTCCGTTATTATATAAACGAGAAATTTTGAACAGTTCTTGCTGGTGTGGATTGTGTTGAAAGCTTTGCTATTTAGATGCCGTGATAGGCATTGGGCGGGCTGAGGAGGTTTCCGATAGGCAGGGATAGTTGATTGTGGATGACTTCGTGGAATGTGGTGAGGCGTTTGTTTGTCGTCTGGTTGTTAGTTGTTCTAGATTTATATTTTAAAACATCTGATACACATCCACTTTCTCTGAGATGTAATCGTCGATGCAAAAGCGAACTGCCCGTCTTTGAACCATTTCTATTTTATTGATGAAGACTTGGGCGTGGGGGGTCCCACGCGGGTGATGAGTGTTCTAACAGTGGCCGGACAAGGGTTTCTGTGGGCAGTTTGTTTGGATGTTTTGAGAGCTTGAGTATAGATTGCGTCTGGTGAATGCTAACAAATGTTAGGTTTAAAAAATTGCCGAGGCTGTTATCTCATGGATGCGTTTGTTCCAGGTGAGATCTTTGGTGATACATACTCCCAGATAGGGATGACGTCGGTTTCATGTGGTGTTGCGTTTCCTTGTGTAAAATTAAGAAATTTTACATGTCGGGCATGGGTTAGTCTCACAATGAAGCAATTTGTTTTATTAAAATGCATCTGTCATTCACGTTCCCATTTTGCTAGTATATTTAGGTCTTTCTGTAATTCTTGTGAGTCTAACGTTTTTTTATTTCTCTGTAAAGGACAAAATCACCTGCAAACAGCTGGACGGACTGTGGTGTGGGTACTGATGGAGAATGTTTGCAGTCCTGTTCCTGAATTTTGCCGCCGGAGTCTCAATCACCACTGTCGGATATCAGAGAGACGGTGAGGTGGAGAGATATCAGAGGGGGGGTGTGAAAATATATATTAGAGATGGGGGAGAGATATCATAGACGGGGGGCTACGTGGTTCTGCTATGGCCGGTGCACCATGTTTCTGTTGGACACAACATCGCGGGGGTGTGCACTCCTGTGTTGAAGATTTCTGGGATCTACCGCAACATGATACAATTTCAGCTCGAAGATTGCAACTCTGATGACCCTCACCAGCATACCTACATAATCATATACCACTCAACACCTACACTCCGACGCTTATGCTTGCTATCAGTTGTTGCAACCTAGCTTGGGTGTCAACTTCTCAGAATTACCCATAAACACAAACCAAGCCACCTCACTTACACCATCTCAAACCAAGCAGTTTCCCATGTCGATTCACACCCCTATCTTGGCATCACAATAGATTCTAAACTGTTGTGGACAAAGCATGTTAACACCACTGCATCTCAATCCGCTAGAAGTAGAACACTTAGCCTCCTTAAAAGCTCTCTCCACCCTGCAACATCTAAAGTTAAGGAAACAGCATATAATATTAATAAGGCCAAAACTAGAATACAGAGTTATAGCCTGGAAATGCAGTGGAATCCCTATACGCAAAATAACATTGATACCCTTGAACAAATTCAAAGAAGCGCTAGTGTGTGTGTGTGTGTGTGTGTGTGTGTGTGTGTGTGTGTGTGTGTGTGTGTGTGTGTGTGTGTGTGTGTGTGTGTGTGTGTGTGTGTGTGTGTGTGTGTGTGTGTGTGTGTGTGTGTGTGTGTGTGTGTGTGTGGAAGCCATAGCTGGCATGCCACCCCAACACAACACAGTGGAGTAATTGGCTTGCTACTCCTACATTCTTTCATTGAGCAGTTTTATCTGAAGCCATGAATTTATAATCCTATGATCCCATTGATGTTTTCACATTGTTTCACCAATGTCTCAGTCATTGTATGCACAGTATCTGGTACTGGACATAGGACCACTAAATCAGCAGTTCAACAGGGCAAATTGATGTTTCACTATAAATGCTTCAGACCTAAGTTTAGTGTTGGGTTGCCAAGGTTTTCAGTTTGTGTTTGTTTAATGAAGGACCAGAATTGCTTAGGGTTTGTGGTGAGGCTTTCGCCTATGTTGTTATTGATGTAGCTGTTTGAGGATTTGGTTATTTCTGTTCTTGAAGTGTTCCCAGTGTTTGTTTTTCTTTGTTTTCTTAGCAGTAGCATGAGTTTTGTCCCGTTTTCTTTGTAGTCTGATTATGTTTTTTTGTGATCCAGGGTAAATGCGGTTTTGATTTAGTCATGCGGCTAGGGATAGATTGTTCTATCAGGTGAGTGTAGTTTTGGTGAAAGAAGTTCCAATTTGTACCAATGTCTAGATTATCAGGATTTCGGGCAAATTACTTTTGAGCAAGAAGGGTACAGTTTGATCTGAGTTCTTCCCAGTTAGCAGACTTATAGTTGTACACTTTGTGTGGTGTTGTGCTTTTCTTCATGGGTGAATGTGAAAGAGACCAGCTTCGTGATCGCTCATGCCTGTCACTGTGTTTATGCTGGAGATAAGGGCAGGTTTGATGTAAGTACAAGGTCAAGGATATTTCCAGAGTCTAGTCGGGTCGGTTTATTTATCATATTTGTTAAACCATATTCTTTCAGGTAGTTTATTGCTGTGTGCTGGTTTGTTGTACAGAGGTTTTCCCAGTTGATAGTAGGTTTAGGTCCCCGGTGATTATAACTGATGGAGGAAGTTTGCAACCACGGTAGAAGATAGCCAGGGATTCATGTAGCGCTTCCAGGGATGTTGTATGATCATTTGAGGGTTTATAGTAGGATGCCAAATAGATGGCTTTGTTATGAAAGAAGTGTAGTTTAGTTCAGACTATTTCACATGTAATATTCAGTTAATCTTGGGGGTCTGAAATTATGTCATTTCTCAGTGCAATTAGAACCAGACATGGGGTCAAATACATTGAAATGTATTTAAATACAAATACTCTTGAGGGAGTCAAATACAAATACTTTGAAATGCAAAAGTATTTAAATACAAATACATTGCAAAGTATTTCAAATACTTTTCTTTTTACTTTCAGACTACATTACACTATAGCTTAAAAAGGCATTTTCAGGCACGTTGAAAAACTTTAATACCATGGACTGAAGCTTGCTAGTCATGGTTCGTATGGTTCATAGGCAACTAACTTGCAGTTACAACGAACCTAGCTTTTATGATGATGGTACCACCTGACTTGAGAAGTAATGCTACATCGAACTATCAATGCATTGTGATCTAGTCAATGCGACAATTTGCTATCCATAGTTATCAACCGACTTCAAGGCCATGCAATGATACCACCCATACATTAAGGTTTGGAACTGCTTGTCTTAGACACTTGCTAGCACATAATACTATTACTATCACAGCAGTTTTGACACTGTCGCAATAGCAAGGCTGTCTCCAATAGACACCTCTTGTGATGTAGTATAAATTAAGTGTCATGCTTTTGCTTTTTTGCAGAACCTGCTAAGAACTCTTGCTTGGATATGGCCGACAGGGAAACTGCCAGCAAAGATGAGCCACAGTCAAAGGCAGCTGTGACACATGACAGTAAACCTGTCCCCACAAATGAGACACGCACAGAGACAGTCATAACAAATGATGACAAACGTGCCAGTAAAAATAATTTACATACACAAACTACTAAGACAAATGACAACAAATCTGCCAGCAGGGGCAGGTCAGAAACGGAAACTGTGGCAACAAATTATACTAAAGTCAAAAGTCTACAGGTATGTTATCACATCTATCAGCTCAAGAGTGTAAACAACTGTTTGTATGGACACAAGTCTGTTTCATAACATTAATATTATACGTTTTCTAAATATTTTGTAACCGGAATAATATTGTTGATCATTCTGACTGGAATCTACATGTACTTGGAATTGTACTTACAAATTTATATTTCAAAGAACTTGTACTTGACCTACGGGATCATCTCAGGCCAGGTGAAAGTAATTTGTTTGACATCAGACATCGATGTTCTGAGATGATTCGTAAAGTACTTGGATTGTACTAAATCAGATGTACTCTGTTGTTATCGCAGGCTGCGGATCTGACAGAGACAATGGTTAAACATTACAACCAGCTGCAGGAGTCAGGACTCGAGGAATGCACCAAGATTCATATCGTCTACATGCGCAACTTCGACAACTGGATCAAGAACATGACCATCAGTAGGTGATTCTCTTCTCTCGCAGGTAACCCCCGACAATGGTTTGTATCTCGTAAAGTATTTTTAATATTTAATTTAAAATTGTGGTTGGAGTAGTATTTCTGGGCAACACCCAAGTTGTGGACGGAGACAAGAAACTATAAAGATCAAAGTAAACCTGCTGATGTACGTATCACAATTACGACCAACATTTATTAGTATTTTATGACTTTTCAATAATATCTATGCACAATGTTTTGCTGCTCTAATTTGACAATAAAATAAACAGGTTTACGACAGACCACTGTACTTCATATTTTGGCATTCAGTAAAACAGCCACTCAGTATTGATTACATTAGTTATAATTAACTGAATGTTTGCTGTCTAATATAATGTGATCATTTATATATTTTACTGGTTTTGTTTGGCATCTTTATTCTTCGTTGTTAATTATAATAAACTTTTTCTATCTGGTATGTTTCAGGCGCCGTTTGAGAAACTACACAACATGAATGTACTCAACACAGCCAAGCCTCTCTTTCACTTCTATCATCCTAACAGGGTCAAAGGTCAGTCATGAACATCTAATGATTTTCCATGTGGTCCTAAGGACTGGATACCAGGCTGTATAAGAACTTAATCTTGTTAATCTTTATATAAATCAGACCAACGCATCACTTTGATTGTGTCATGAAATTCATAACATTATAGTTTGTGTTCTGAATTCTGAGAACTGAGTGCTTGCATCCAGGGTTGATCCGGAATGCTTGTATCGAAAGTTGACCCTGTGTACGTGTATCCAGGGTTGATCCTGGGTGCTTGTATCCAAGGTTGATCCTGTACACCATCCCGTGGCCGAACAATTGGGCTAAATCTGAAGAGACCCTTGTACCTTAGGGGTGTTGACTTCTTAGACAGTTGACTGATTATGAGTATAAGTAAAATTTGTTGTTAGGCTATTGGCGGTATATGAGGAAAACACCTCTTAGGCAATTGAATGAGTATGAGCAAACAATGTTTTAGATAAATGGCTGAATTTGAGCAACCAATTTAACTGAATATAGAAAAGCCTTGTGTGCTCACAGTAGACAGAACATGAACAAGAGTTGTGTGTTTCAGGCACTAACTGTGAAGTACAACTCAACATCTGAATCATAAACAACCTATGTGAGAATGGGGGTGTTTGTGAGGCCGTGGGAGACTCGTACATCTGTAAATGCCCCAGGGCTACAGTGGTGCCACCTGTACCGAGAGTAAGTCTTGCGTTTGTCGATCGTGGGATAATGATCAACTGATTGCTGGAACGGTTCTAAAATGCATCAAAGCATCACTATGAAGCCTTTGGTTCACTGTATATTACATCTGTGGAACTTAATGGCACAGTTACTACAGCAACGGACTCTTAATCGAGATAATATGGGTTCAAATCCTGTGCTGCAGTGTCAAACCTTTGACAAGTTCGTTCACTCTACATTGCTCCAGTTCACTCAGCTGTATGAATGCGTACCTGGCTATTAACAGTGGTGGATGGTTGTGTACAAAGTATTTATGCATTAATTGCTCTGGATTGCATGTTAGACATCACATTCCTACTATCTTTATGCCCAAAAGTGGCTGCATTAGATGCAATCCACTTTCCAATAAAAAACGTCATCCTTTGGCCAATTTCAATTCTCAAACTACAATGGGCTTGTGTTGGTTATTGCATAAATGAAGGTATGAACGCAGAGCATACTGTATTTTATGCAATGGCCAGGACAGGCCTGGTGCGGGTAGTGAGGTAACTGGCTGAGGCGATAATTACTTCCAGCTGTTTGGCTTAATAAAACCGCCCAGCGCTTTCAGCCAATCATGACATGCCAGGATTAGGCCCCAGCGTACGATTTGGATTAGCGGTTAAGCGGCCACTTGCGCGTTAGGTATCTGTGTCTCATGTCGTGTATATCCTGATATTTCTAAATCCGCCCTCCTCCCCACCCTTTTTCCTAGGCACGTTTAGTTAAACAACTATTGTACACCGTTGGTAGAAAAAGAAGTTGGAAAATGTCGCAACGCTTTCCCAAATTTCGGAGTGAACACAAGGCATATCCCAAATTCTTGAGTGTGTTGGGTTTTGGTGCGTCGACAGGCTTTTTGTTTTACAAACGGTATATATTTTTCCTTATGTTTATACAGGATAGGCGGAATGGCCCCACCTTTTTGTAATTGCATGTGTCTATTGGTGGTGGAATGTTTGTATTGTTTGCTTAGGTTTATATTCATAGTGGTTTTATACCTCTATAGCGACAAATAATGTATGTCTGTATATTGTCGTCATGTTGTAGGAATGTGTGCCTGAGAAACTTTGATGGGGCTGTACAAGGGTTCAGTTTCCCATCTGGTTTGCATGTTAGACATCACATTCCTACTTTCTTTATGCCCAAAAGTAGCTGCATTAGAAGCAATCCACTTTCCAATAAAAAACGTCATTCTTTGACCAATTTCAATTCTCAAACTACAATGGGCTTGTGTTGGTTATTGCATAAAAGTATTTATGCATTAATTGCAGCATGGCTGAATGCTTTCCAGAGAAGTCGTGATGGTGTTTGATTGAACAGGTCTGCCAGGGAGTAAAATGTATGTAAAGTCCTTTGAGCAGTCCTAATGACTGGATACTGTGCTGTATATGTTGTTATGAATAAATGAATTATGTATATAGAACCATACATTAATATTTGGAAATTCCATTTTCCTGAAACGATGTTCAGATTCCAAGGTTTCCAGATTAGTGAGATCCAGATTAACGAGATTCTGCTGAGATGAATGCTCCAACATATCACTCCATTTTGCAGGCACATCCATTGGTTCGTCAGTTGGTTTCCGTGGCAACGGGTACGTAGAGTTGCCCCTACGCCTGCTGCCCCACCAGAACAGTCAGGTGGACAAGGTGATAGAGATGGCCGTCTCCACTGACCAATCGGACAGTCTGCTGCTGTGGCAAAGTCACAAGCCTAGCACCAGAGGGCGGGGCAAAGACTACCTCTCTGTCACCCTACATGGCGGCAAGGTCGTCTTCTTTTGGTCGGAACAACTCGTTTCTGGTATTATGTATATCTAGTACATGAGTCGGTTTTCAAATAACTTAATAATCAGGAGTTAATATCTCTCGCTTTTAAATATCATCAGTATTAATGTCTTTTGACATCTGAATAATAACTAATATTTAAGTTATTAATTATTGTTGTTTTAGTCTTTGTTATTTTGTAATATTTTATATAAAAAAACTGTGATGTATTTGTCTGTGTCTTTTTAATATGTGGGTTTATAAATGCATGTATTTCATTAGTTTTTGATTACTTGTCGAGGATAATAAACTGGACATTGGAATATGAGATTACAAAGTGTGCATTTCTGCAAAAATCACAAAATTGATGGGACAAGACTTACAGTTATTTTTGGTTTGTGTACAAAATAGACCTGTGCGACTTAATACCTGGTTCGCTATGGCAGGTCACGTATGAAGTGTTTAGGATATGGATTGGCTATGAACCTTTACATGGAACTACTTATTATCCAGAACAAAGTAGTGTTTGTGGCATTTTCACTATATGATGGTCCAAGAATTGTTATTTGAATTAAACTAGATACACATTAAAGAGAACATAGTCTGCTGCAAGTATATGCACCTAGATAAATGTGCTACAAGGACGGGTCACTAGATATTATGCAGGCACATAGGACGTCACGCCAGGGCAGTCACAGATGTAATGAAATAGCAAATTAAGCAGCAAGAAATAAACTTACTTTGGAGCAAATGTTTAAATAAAATAAGTTTATTTCTTGCAGTCTAATGGAATCTTGGAGCCATGGACAGTATAATATTAATGAACTGTGAAGTAATGTATTGTGTGTTGCTGTGGTTGTAGCCATGAACTGGGATGTAATGTATTGTGTGTTGCTGTGGTTATATGAACCTGGAAGTTTTGTATTGTGTGTTGCTGTGGTTGTAGCTATGAACTGGGAAGTGGCCCAGCCAAAATCAGCTTGGTGGACAGAATAGATGACGGACGCCCACACACCATCACCGTTAGAAGGTAACATCACATGACGCCATTATGTGGTTGTGTGGTCAACATGTACTTCCCGGACTTTTTGTTAATAAACTAACCATGACCACCATAACACATAATCAGGCACTTCATGTGTGTCATCAGATGTACATTTTCTGAAATTGTCAACTTGAAATGATGGACATTGTGAGGTAAGCATGTTCTCACCTTAATAAAACATACTTCTTGAAACCATCTCTTGCGTCTGTGTAGGTAGCACCATGAGGTACACAAAATACCAAACTAAGTACTTGGTTTCTTACCTAACCGTGAAAATGATCAACATACAAATGACCAAGTTATCACTTCTGATGGACCAGTATTTTTGTTAGTTTGTGTAATAATTGATGTATCCACTATGTCACGGTTTTGCTTACATCACAATTGAATTTTGCACGTGACCTCCGTCAAGCTTTGCTTTGTCAACAATGTTTTTAATGGTTATATATATACGTGAATTGCATTATTATTGCTGCATGACATCTCATAAATAAAAAATTCCCACATACAGTTATCACTTTACAAACTTTGCCTTATGTTTTTGCCATAAAGAAACACTTTTGTTACCAGAATTTCAACAAAATATTTGACGGAATGTCCGAACCCACCACATGTTTTCTGATGACTTGATGAAGGTTTTGTTAGGTAACAGGTCACGTGATTGAGAGGTTAACTGTAGCGTGTTCGGCCAGTGTTGCCAGAAGGTTGACAGTGGTTGTTATGCTTCAGGCGGCATGCCTAACCTAGACGGCATGACATTTAGCCAGCACGAGAAGACGCTGGAGGGTTGTGTCAGCAACCTGTACATCCAGGGCGAGGGATCCCTTGACCTCATCGCTGACGCTGTCCGGGTATGTCATGGTGCCCTGACACCCCTCATTGCTGCGGCCGTGCAGTTGTTACAGTGTATCTTCGGGCAACGCAGAACCAACAAACTCAAACTCCTACATTGTATGTATCTCTAAATTGTTCTTGTTTTTTATGTTTTGGGGCTAGACAGTTTTTTCTTACACAGTATGTATTATTTAGTCAGCTTAATTAGTTTTATTAACAGAAATGTAACCGAATTAAATTATATATCTCGGCTGGTTGATAATTGATTTGATTTGAAACTTATTAACAGAACAAGAAGAACAAGAACGTTTAGTCGGCTGGTTGATATTTGAAACAAAAGCACAGTTTTGTTGTCATCTGGCTGGAAAATGTCTATGATGAAAAGATCTATTATATGACTGATGAAATTATTAAGTATCGGAAATCGTGAGAAGTGGCAAACAAAATGTCATGAAGGTGGATGGCTATGCAGCAGGAAGGGAGATGTTGGAATATTGGTTGGATGGTTCTGCTGGGCCTGATGCTGTAATAGGAAATACTGAAGAGTAGATATTGACTTAAGCAGCGGAGCCAAGTCAACGAACGAGAAACAACCGCTGTATTTTCAGTGTTGCCAACAGAATCTAGACACTGTACACTTGTGTATATCTACAGTGGTACTGTAGATATGAATTCTTTGTCATTGTACTTGATTTGTACACATTTTCTAGCAGTAAAATGTTATCCTACCACTTGATCATGCCAACAGAAGTGATGGTCTGACACAAAATATTTATCGAGTGCGAATGCCAAATATGCCAAATACTTATTGAATATTTTTCCACACAGAAACAGAGTTTTAGGGGTAAGAAATCTAATGATATATTTTATAAGAATGTGCAACATTTCACATGTCCCATGCCTGCTTTTGTAGTTTTGTAGAGTTGGAATAACCATATGTGGTTTAATGATATCTATGTTCAAAATACAGCATTGTTGCCTTATATTTTAGATGCCACTATGTTATAATAAACATGTCAAAAGCGTGTGGTAAAGAAATGTTAGGTTTTCGTAGTAAATTATTTGAAGATTTATCGACATGCTCGTCTAGCTGTGGATATCTGACCTGGTGAAAACTGGATGCTCATTGGTTCCAAGATGAACACAGTTTATGGTGTGTAGATTTACATTTAGCTGCGTAATGTTAGATTTTTGTTCATATTGGGGGTAATAAGCAAAGTTGACACGATTCAAGTATGTATACTATCAATAGTAACTTGTGTATTATTTATTTTTATATAAAGAAACACAATGTTTCCTCAAGAAGAACATTATTTTGTTATTCCCTAACTTGAACTTGTTTGAAACATTTGACATTCAGTAACACTGTCTCTTGAAACTTGTATTTAAAATCTCAAGGTGGCGATAACACTACATATGTTACTGGCCACGTATTGTTGAATATAATACACCTTTATGCAAAGCAACGTCCACTGTAGATTGATATAGGCCAACTTAATTACATTTAGTTTTATTAAATAACAAAGATTATGTATCCATCAATACAATAATTGAATCACATATTCACAGCAAGCATGCCGTCTCCAGTTGTATTGCTACAGAATATCTACAATTCACCGACCTATTAATAGTCTCACTAATAATTATAACAATATTCTTTAATTGTCTCCAGCAGCTACCTGCTACAACTACTAACTATATCCCTACTGGCTGGTATTTACCATTCACACCGTATCGGTGGGGGTCACTCCGCCTCTCTAGCAGCTACCTGCTACAACTACTAATTATATCCCTACTGGCTAGTTTTACCATTCACACCGTACTGGTGGGGGTCTCTCCGCCTCTCTGGCAGCTACCTGCTACAACTACTAACTATATCCCTACTGGCTAGTATTTACCATTCACACCGTATTGGTGGGGGTCTCTCCGCCTTCTTGCAAACAGTTATACCCCTACTTTATTGACCGCACTAAAAACCCTGTGTACACTACTGAAACTCAGTGGAGAAGAAAAAGTCTAAGCAAAACCTTGTGTACCCATCTGTACCAAGGAAAAGCGTCAAAGAACAATATTTTATTTAATCAGATTTCTGCTATAAATGACACAGACATACATAGATACATGTGCTGGGATGGGGGGTTGGGCCTCTACTGCTGGAGGCCGGTGGGGGGGAATGGCCGCCCCACCTTTGCTAATCTGATTGTCATTTAATAATTGTTTGTGTAGTACCTCGATGAGAGTATGATTTGTTCTGCTTTATCTCATCGTGTATGTGATTTAATTCCTGTTGGTACAATTATTAAATGACCTTTACCAACTACATCCACTCTTGTTTAATTTGTATAGCAAACGAGCTCAGGGTTCTGCCATTGAGCATCAGCAGGGTATAAAGATACACGTGTAGTACAGGGAGGAAGGTGGGTTAAACAACTGCTTATTAAACCATCAATCTGCTCATTATACACATGTTTGTCTGAAAACATTGTTGTCATACCAATTACCAATGCCTAATATTATTCAGCATGTGTTTACATGGTCATATATATGTCAATAAATTTGTTACCAAAATATTATCATGTTATGGCAAGTGTTCATATGATACAGTGAAACCCTGATAATGTAGAAACCATAACTTCAGGACATAATATACCTTGCAATATACATGATTAATTTCTTTCAAAATCCAAACAAATAGGTTAGTGATTAACATCCATACTGTATGAAGCATGTCAGTTCAAATTGCACAACCAACAAAAGTACCTGGTAAAAACAGTTCGGTATTATCCACATATTATCCACTACATTTAATTAAACCTTGCAAAATTTACTATTGCATTACAGCAATACACATCCGAATACTGCACCCATCCTTGGTAAACACCCCAAAAGATATATGAATCAGCAGTATAGCCCCTCATACTAGAGTACAGTTGTACTTCTCGAACATTAGCATGTCGACGGCTACTGACGTCTTTCTGTAGAAACCATGCAAGTTGGCTCCTTTCCTCCAGCCATCTTTTTACTGCATAGCACATAGGCAACATTTGCATCACATGTTGAGGTGCTATGATATATACAAATGGGTGATGTTGGGGGATGAAGGTTGAAATGCTCCCTTGTTGATGGGTTTTCTCTGTGAATTTAAAACTTTATTTATGTACAAATTCCTACATTTTCATCCCACTTGGGTAATATTTGTTTTCCACCCTTGTTTCCACGACTGAGTCATTGCTTAGCCTTCTGAAGTTTATGCCTACCTAGCTGCCATTGCCATGTTATAAGTGGCATACTAATTTGGTGTGCTATTTCCAATAGTTGTTTAAGTGGAATTAACTTAGTTTACGTGGAGTTATTGTAAACGGCTGAAGTTATTGAATGGAATAAGTGTGTGTGCACAACCAGTAGTGTAATGAAGCTGAACACTAGCAGGGATCGAACCTGCCACACACGACATTGAAACACTATTGTCATAAACAACACAATTCAACAGTTTTTAATCAAACAAATGACATAGTATGTCTGCATTTACAACACAATACTCTAACAGCATTCAGTCACAAAAATTATATTGTTTACATTGTTGGAAAAGTCATATGGTACATACACATATCTGAAATTTTATAAACAAGTGTTAATGTTTCACAAAAGAGATAATATCACATGTTTGTATCATTTGACAACAAATAATACAATCTGTACTTTTCTGAACAAACATATAAACCCACTTTTTCAGTGTTAAGCTCCCAACTGTATATATCCCCGCTTGTTATATTAAGCCGCCGGCCCACTCCTGTAACAGAAAACCAAGTTCGCATTACATATTGGAAGAATTCCAATTTTATTTTCAACTAGCATGCACGGTTGAAATAATAACTAATTCAAACATATTCCATTCAACGAACTTGTGAAAGAAAATTACATTTGGATGTTCTTCCGAAAATCACATTTAGATATGTGTACATTATGTAAGGGACCATCTATAAAGTGCGGAGGGAGGTCTGTGGCCAAGTGTGATGAAGCGCTACATAAGTGTGGGGGTTTCTGCACCAGTCTTATGTAACGAATCGTAATATTTCACAAGTTTATTCCAAAAGCATTTAAATGGAAAACCAGCTACGTACACTAGAAAAATTAAAACCCCAGATATATTTCAAGAGCATTCCAACAGAAAACCACCATTATATTAACATTTAGAAGCACAGCAAAAAATTATGCGAACTCATGTGCGATCCAGTACATGGAT
This sequence comes from Escarpia spicata, assembly GCA_963995525.1. NCBI lineage: Eukaryota > Metazoa > Annelida > Polychaeta > Sabellida > Siboglinidae > Escarpia > Escarpia spicata. The sequence continues at coordinate 43,897,589 of OZ023211.1, read as the reverse complement.
TATGTTTAATTGAAATGGCTTGATGGGCATGATGTGAACATTCACGGCAATCCCCCATTTCAGAAACTGTATTGGTGTTTGGACCCCAGTAATCCCTTTGAGCAACACGAATCATTGGGAGTAAAATTAAACAAAAAAGAAGAAATAATTGTATGGTTACAAATGCTGATGTACTGACAAAAAAACTGAACTCAAATGTAGAATAGAAAAACACTCAACTCCACCACATGTTACAGCAATTTCAGAAGTAAAGGCTACACATTTTAAAAGACAACTTACCTCGCAGGAATACAACCTGGAAGGGTATTATATGCAAACTGTGAACATGACTGAAGGCAAAGGCAGAGGGATGTTCTTGTTTGTTTACAATTCTTTGGCATTTCAAGTACACCAGTTTGATGTTGAGTTTATTGAAGCACTGTTTTGCATTTTGAAACTGAAAGGGAAGGATACCCTTCTCGTAGGCTCTTTTTATAGACAGCACCACTGAGAACAATGACACCTTAACAAATTACTAAATAAAATAAGTGAGAAATGTTTTTCACATGGTCTATTACTTGGAGATTTCAACTACCCAAACATTGATTAGGAAATAACCTCAACTACAGCAGCAAGTACTGATGATAAATAATTTCAATTTATTGAAAAAAATCGACACTTGCTTGGTGCAACATATTACAGAGTCCACTAGAGGTAGAGGTACAACCGAACCATTGATTCTTGATCTTGTACTGTCCAGTGAATATACCGAGATCTCAACAATCGAGACAGCCTCAGCATAAGGAAGAAGCGACCATTCTGTTATCAAAGTGGTTCTCAATTGCACACCAGCATATGAACCAATCATTAAAATTGTTTATAAATATGATAAAAGGGATTATTCCCAAATGGATGACATGTTAAACATTGATTTGGAGGCAGAATGTTCTCACCACCAGGGAGATGTGCAAGCCCAATGGGATATCTTTACTTAGAAAATTAGAGATGCAGAAGAACAATGTATACCAAACAATGTGATATCGGAAAGAGCCAGAAAATACCCAGTACCACTAGACGTGAAAACCCGAGCTAAAATCAAAAAGAAAAACAGATTGTGGAAGAAATATCTTGATGTCCAAGCTTATCAAGAATTTTGCCGATTGTGCAATCAGGTCAGGAGACTGAGAAGAAAGGCACATAAACTGTATGAAAAGGATATCATTAATCAAATAAAATATAATCCTAAGAAATTCTGGCAGTACGCATAGGCAAAAATGAAGACAAAAACTGGAATACCCAACTTGATACAAAACGAAGACAAAGATGACATCACTAACTCGGACTTGGAAAAAAGCAAAGCTGTTGACCAATTACTTATCCTCGGTATTTACGAGAGAACCAGAAGGAGACATCCCGGAGGAACCTATAAAATGTTATAACACAGTGGAATCTTGCAATATCAACCCATCGATAATGGCATCAAAACTAAAAAAATAAAGACATTTAAATCATCAGGATCTGATGGCCTCCATCATCGTGTCTTAAACAAATTAGCAAAGAGCGTGAGCACTCCATTATCAATCATATTTAACACATCACTCACAACAGAAAAACTATCCACAGACTGGAAACAAGCTAACAAATCTGCGATTGATCAGAAAGGAATTAAAACCCAAGCACAGAACTACCGTCCAGTCAGTTTAACGAGTGCAGTAGGGAAAATATTGGAAGGAATAATCAGAGACACCATCACGGAATATCTGAAGAAAATGACTTGCTGAGCAATAAGCAATTAGGATTCATTAAGGGCCGTTCTACAGTATTTCAACTAGTGAAAGTACTCGATTCATGGACTGAAACACTGGATAATGGAGGATGCATAGACATAGTATTTTGTGATTTTTTGAAAGCTTTCGATAAGGTTCCACATATTCGTCTCATTGAGAAACTCCTTAGCTATGGCATAAAAGGGAACATTCTTAACTGGGTTACAGCTCTGCTGGTCCACAGACGATTCAAATTGGCACCAGGTAATCAGTGGAATATACAACAAAGATCAGTAATAGCCCCCCTTCTTTTTGTTATATTCACAAACGATTTACCTGATATTATAAAGAGCTCTCATATGTTCTTGTTTGTGGATGATATGAAGCTCTTCAATCCTATTTATACCGAAGAGGACTGTACAAAACTGCAACAAGATATTATTTCTGCCGAACGCTGGACAGATACATCACTTTTGTAATTCCATCCAATTAGATGTAGTCATATGAGAATTGGATCATCATGCACAAGGAATAAAGGCTATTCACTGGGAAGCAACTAGACAACACTTACAAGTACGAACAAGGTGAAAGATATTGGAATCACTTTCTATTCACCGCTTAATGTTTAGGCATATATGTCAGAAATAAATTAATCAAGCCAATTCAATGATGGGGATAATCCGACGTACTTTCGATCACATGGATGAAACATGTACACATTGAATACGCTGATGAGATATGGAGTGCTTTCATAATGAAACATATTACACCTCTTGACAATTTTCAGTACAGAGCAACCAAATTAATTCCTGGTTTCAAAGACCTTGAATACAAAGAACTACAGAGACTGAAATTTCCAACTCTATCATGCTATCGCCTAAGAGGAGATATGTTTGAAATGTATAAGATACTAACAGGGAAATATGATCCAGCAATCTCATCCAATTCTGTTACATTCAGGGATAACGAAGCACGTACGAGAGGGCACCACCTAAAAAAAATTAAAGAAAGATGCCGTTTAAATATTATAAATATCTCATTTATATACAGACGCACAGATGTATGAAACAGGCTACCATATTATGTGGATGACGTTTCACCAGTGCAGTCGTTTTGTCACAAAATAGGTAAGTTATAGGAAAACCACCCTAAGAAAACTGAATGCACTGCCCCACTCATATCTTGGATTGTGCCAGACGCATGCGCACAGTCCGAGCAGATGTCAAAGGCGAGAGCGGGCATGTAAGAGGCAGAGGCAGTAATGCCTAATCAAGTCAGAAGAGGACCTGTAAGAATCTGTCAGATGTTATTCACTTTACTTTTCAGCTTTTGAAAATGGCCCAGCAACATTGAAGTTCATTTTTGCAGGACAAAAAGAGAGAATCAGGAAGTGGGAGACACTGGAGCCAGTACTGCCTATGATACAGAGCTAACTGCACCAATGATCGGCTCGGGACATCTCATCGGGAGCTCCTAACAACCCTACTCTGGAGAGTAGTGTCACAGTCCTGATCTCTCACAGTTGACCCACACCGTGTGGTAGTACTCTGCAGGGGAGGGTTTATATCGGATCCCAAGCCATTCCGGCGTTCCCATAGCCGGTGTGGTCATCCATGCCACGTGATATAACCCTATATATTGAGCACGTCAAGCTGCAATTAACATAGGAAATTTACCTCCTTTTATACCCTGCCAGACACAGCCAGGCGAAAATTGTGGTGTGAACTTCAACTTTACTTAATCTTGGATATCTACACCTAGTGAAGTTATTTATTCGTTATAATGGTATTGAAACTTTGCTCATATGTTATGTTACATGATATGATGCAGTAAACGTATGTATACGCGGCATAAATAATATTACTAATCTATTATAAGTATTCTGATGTATGCAAGTTCATGGATAGTTATAGTTGATGACGATAGGGGCGAATCCAAGATGGCGCACACAGTGGGGAAACAAAAGTCAAATCATATTTATTTTATATGTATTATACCAACAGCGGTTCAAGTACAATACACAGTGCGGTATTAATGGTGAACTAAAAAGGAAAAGGAGAGATGATTTGAGAACTCATAGTTATTCTGCCGTGGTGCGTTGCATTAATAAATGTTTCAACTAGTGCATTTATTTTGTGTGTTTTAAGTGACGATACATTAATTTCTAGTACGTTGATCATTGCCAAATAATCTAACTATAATCGGCCAAGCACAAGCGTATGTGTATTTGCATTGTGATTGGCAAGATCGATGTCCTATGAACACATCACGCCAGTCCGTGTGTAAGTGTACGTCTATATAATTATGTGTCTACATTGCGATCCGATACAAAAGTAATGTTTTAAAGACAATAACCATGTTCTTTTCTTGCTCGCGCGTGCCTGCCGCCTTGAATAGACTAGTCAACAATAACGAATTTCCTTGCTGTACCCAAAGGCCATTTATAGAACAGTCTACGACTATTTGATTTTTTAAACATCCAAAGTCCCTACCTTCCTTCAGGTGGCGCTGTTACAACCATCTTTGAATGGCTAACCCTTCACGCTGTCTTTTCCGGCATTTGTTGTCATATCCTATACTCTGGTGCACAGTTGAGATTACACGAAGTACCACATCGAGCGTCAAGCGAATATTGTTTGTTAAATACGTGTTAGCTACACCCACGCAAGTCAACCATCGACCAGTTAAGTCGGTGTTGTACTGAAACCCGTCGTGTCACCTATATTTCAACCACTGTGTTCCTAATGGTCGTTTTATGCTTCTCAGTCACACGAAAACTGTCAGGTGGAACTCGACAGAGGAAGTCTGATTAAATTCACAGTCAAATCACTTGGCATGTGATTAAGAAGGTATCATTGTTGGGCTCGCACGTGATGCCTAGAATGATCACTGGTACTTGAATGAATGCATTGTCTCTGAGGTATTGCACCACGACATTGTTTGTGGACGATCGAAGCACAGTTGGCCTGTATATAGGAATAGCCTGTCATTCGTTAGTTAAATGTGCAATGATCCATGACCGTACCCAATTACGAGTGAATGCGAGAGAGAGAGAGAGAGAGAGAGAGAGAGAGAGAGAGAGAGAGAGAGAGAGAGAGAGAGAGAGAGAGAGAGAGAGAGAGAGAGAGAGAGAGAGAGAGAGAGAGAGAGAGAGAGAGAGAGAGAGAGAGAGAGAGAGAGAGAGAGAGAGAGGGAGGGAGGGAGGGAGGGAGGAAGGGAGGGAGGGAGGGAGGGAGGGAGGGAGGGAGGGAGCGAGGGAGCGAGGGAGCGAGGGAGGGAGGGAGGGAGGGAGGGAGGGAGGGAGGGAGGGAGGGAGGGAGGGAGGGAGGGAGGGAGGGAGGGAGGGAGGGAGGGAGGGAGGGAGAGGGAGGGAAGGATGGCGAGAGGGACGGAGAGAAATAGAGGAGGGAACGAGGGACGGAGAATGGGACAGACAGAGAAAGGAAACAGGGAAAGCGACGGGGAAGATAAGGAAAAAAATTTCATTTCATTTGAGGACATTACGGCATGTCTTATGTTTATACATATAGATATATTATTTTGAGTGCATGTATCAGTATTTATTTATGTATGTGTGCGTGCGTGCATGTGTGTGGATATGTATGTATAGGTATGCAAATGTGTAAGTACAGTAATAACAGGTCTAATTGATAATTTATCAATTTTTTTTATTTATATAATTAATAGTTTTACTATAACTAACTCAGTTTGTTCTACATTTTATCTTAAGTTTCTTTTTTTGAAGTTTTTATAAGTATACATTGAATCGCTTGATTGGATTTTATTGTACAGCGCTTTGAGCATATTATGGATATTGCGCTCTATAAATATTATATATTATTATGACGTGGTAGAGTAGGGAGAGAGACGGAAAGGGAGAGGAGGGGAGGGGACGGGAGAGGAAGGCGGTGAGAAGGAGATGGTGGGAAACATACGCGGAGGGAGAATGACAATTAGTTTCCTTTCCCGGAGTATGAGAGAATTGTTCTCTCTAAAGTACATTTTAATAGAACATATTGTATTTTTAAGAACATCTAGACTTCTATTATAGTAATCAAATTTAGAGTATGTAAAATGTAGACAACACACAATGCATAAAACTTTCAGTGACCTTACCGTATTAAGTGTTTTCGATAATTTTATAATCGGTAGTACAAACCGAATAATATAAAATAAAATTAACCACGTATTATACATGTATTGCACAATTTGAACTCATTTACATATAATTATATGACTAGTAAATTAATTGTAAGCCTCAATGTTTCTTCTACGCAATTCACAGTTTCGACAGGGAATTTGTTATAATTACATTAATTAATCTGGAAAGATCTGTCAACTGTTTCACATTATGTACATTAAATAACTGGTTTATTTTCAAAGTATTAGGTTTCATTCTTAAGTATTTCTTTATGTATTTTAATCTTTCTGCTACTAATGATGGACATACAAGTACATCATGATATTCATTACCTTGGTCTCTATTGTTGCATAAACCACAGAGCCTCTGAACATTTTCAGGGATATACTGAACAACAAAAATATGTAATTTGTGATTTCCACAACGAAATTTACATCAATTGATTTTGTCGGATTAGCTCAAGTAGATTAAATACTTCTGGAGCCCTACTTTTTCTATTTAAATATTTTGTAATTTTAACACAACCTATTTATATGAATTTCATTGTGCCATGTTTGTCTGTTGATGTCTTTCATTTTAAGTTCTAGGGTATGCTTATACACTTTTATATTTCCAAGATCATGCCACATGTTAGATAGTCCGCATCCATCAATGATACTCTTGATTTTTTTAATCCATTTTGATTTAAAATTACCTGTGTCGTGTACTTTTCATCAGTCTAAACATAATATTAGATAGCTTGCTTTGTTTGCCACCAATTAAGTGTACCCAAAAGTTTATAATTCTCTTTTCTATAATTGTTGTCACACTTTGTCTGCCAACTTATCCATATACCATACAATATGCAATGTTCCTGTTAAGTTTTAGTAGACGTTTCAAAAATATTCTATGGTATATCTCAATCTGCTCTACATTTTGAAAACCCCACATTTCACTACCATATAGCAGAATTGGCATTACAAGCTGGGCAAACACTTCACACTGTATGTTTATCGGTCAATCTTGCTCCCTTGCTTTAGTTGTGAGGTTGAATATTGCAAGCCTAGCTTGGTTAACTTTTTTGGTTATGGCTTTGTTAAACCGTCCATTATAGTTTAGACTGGTTCCCAATTACATGTAGCTATCAGTTATTTCTAATTTGTTTTGTCCAAACAAGAATTCTGGGTGTGAACTGACCTTTCCACGAGAGAAGATAATAACCTTTTTTTACTAGTATTAACAGACAGGTGCCATGTTTGACAATAATCACATGCAGCATTTAATGCAGCCTGTAAATTTGCAGTGTTTCTGCCATAACAATAGCATTAGATAGTCACACATGGAGAGGGGGGAGAAGAGACATAGACAGACAGACAAACTCAGAGAGAGGGAGGGAGGGAGGGAGGGAGGGAGGGAGGGAGGGAGGGAGGGAGGGAGGGAGGGGGGAGGGAGGGAGGGAGGGAGGGAGGGAGGGGGGAGGGAGGGAGGGAGGGAGGGAGGGAGGGATGGAGGGAGGGAGGGAGGGAGGGAGGGAGGGAGGGAGGGAGGGAGGGAGGGAGGGAGGGAGGGAGGGAGGGAGGGAGGGAGGGAGGGAGGGAGGGAGGGAGGGAGGGAGGGAGGGAGGGAGGGAGGGAGGGAGGGAGGGAGGGAGGGAGGGAGGGAGGGATTTGACATTTGTGACACTAATAGTATGTATTGATATGCATTAACAAATTTAAAATTACATTATGAGATCGTCCATAACTGTGTTAAATAGACATTTCTAGTAAGGCAATTTGTTCGATACATTCTATCATCTAAATTTTTTCTCTACTCCTAAAATTATATTGTAAGGCATTTGGTTGTAATTTATCAAGAAAACTTTAAAAGTAATGTATAGTTTATTATTTAAGTTATAAACGCACCATTTAGTGACCAAAATGAAGTGGCAATAATCACATGGGGAGGAGGGTGAAAGTCAATTTGATTTACAAAACACTTGAAATGGTGCATTTTGGTGACACAACCTCATTTTAAGCCAATCATTATATTTTTATAAATTAACTTTGTTGGCTCTAGAATGGAGGTCAGTCCCCTAGTAATATATCTGGCAAAGAGCGGGATGGAGTAAGAGAGCGAGGAAGTGTGAGAGATCATGTGAGCGAGATAGCGAGAGCAAGTGAGAGAGGGGGGAGAGTGCAAGAGAGCTAGTGAGAAAGAGAGAGCGAGAGAGAAAGAGAGACATACATACAGACAGCAGACAGAGACACAGTGACTGAGGCAACTATATATATATAGAGAGAGAGAGAGACAGAGCCAAGAACAGAGACATAGACAGTGTCACCGGTAGAGGCAGAGGTAGGGGCAGATATAGGAAGGCAAACATACAGTCAGCAGGCAGGTGGGCAGTCAGGCAGGAAGAAAGGAGGGAGAGAGAACATACAGAGAGGCAGAGACTGAGGCAGATACTGGCAGATAAACATACAGCCAGCAGTCAGGCGGACAGACAGACAGAAATGCATCCAGGTACATAGGCAAACAGGAGAAAAAAAGAGATACAAAGAGGAATATCGAGGCACAGACGACGGCAAAAACTGCATGAGGAAGAGATAGGCAGATAAATATACAACCAGCAGGCAGGCAACAGACATACAGACATGCAGACAGACAGGCGGGCATACCGACAGGCAGGCATACAGACAAGACAGACAGGCAGACAAACAGAGAGGCATAGAGGCAGACAGTCAGAGAAACATATACAAGCAGAGAAACTAGAAGGCAGTCCGGCAGGCAGGCAGGCCAGCAGACGGACTGACGTACTGTCTAACAGACTTATACACTAACATGCTAACAGACAAAAACAGAGGGTGGAGGGGGATAGAGAGATTCGGGGAGAGAAGGAGAAGGGGAGAGGGGGAGAAAAACAGACACACAGAGACAGACATAGGGGCAGAGAGACAAGAGAGACAGCCTGCTAGTTGCAAATATAGAACATCGCAACACTGTAGTCAAGCAACCAACGCTACATTACTAAGTTGCTTCGGCTGTTCTAATAATATACGTGTTAAAACTCATGTAATAATCAGTCACCCTATAGATACTTATCTAAACTTGTACAGACTATGAGTCGGAGAAACTTGTTTTAGCTAAGTACTTATTTTAACTAGTAACTATCACATTATCTAAAGTCAAACGTATGCACACGACATACCTATACATCACAACAATTAGTTAAAATGCATGCAAAATATGTAAGTCGTCAGTAAACACAATTTAACATTATACGACACAACACTCCTACACTCGTCCTACTATAGCTGGCAGGCCCGAAGTGACGGGTAATGCGGCAACAAGAAACAATTTAACTATTATATATAATTAACATATAAACATCAACAAAATAACTCACCAGGCCGTGTATATTGATACATGTAATACGGAGCCGACAGAACTGTACGTATATCTTTGTGGACACGTCCATGATCCCTAGCAAACTGCGACTGGGTGTGGCTCAAAGCTACCCTACCCCCGTCTGGCGACAGACATAACAATAGCCTGTGCAACAGCTTGCACGAAACAATTCCGCCAGGGTTACATAATATATTACACTTGTAGTGTTACAGATTCTTTGTGGGGTCGTACATGTCAACCGGCTCAAAACACGAACGGACTATGCCCACGAACATTAATATTTGTAAGTTTACAACTTCATATTTACTCCTTTCCAAACATGTTGTTTTCCGTTTCATTATGCCATTATACACAATTACCACCTTAGTGAATTGCAAACATGACTTGATTTTGACTAATGACTTGTTTTGATTTGTTTGCTCTGTAATATGTTTCAACCACCATTCAATAATTATTAAATGAAATTACTGCCGAATATACCAAAAAGCTCAGATGTCATCAGACATAGAAGACTCCGGTAATTTGGGCATGTGTGTCGTATACCAAACGAAAAACCCCTGAACGTAGCTTTCATACAAGCTTTTTGTGTATTAGAAGGTTTGTTTGATGAAGCGCAGTATCCAGTCCTAATAACCTTTGTATGCGTTTTACATTTTACCCCTGGCGCACCTATTTCTTCTTACACCTTTATGGGAATTAAGCATTACCTTGATGACACAAATATCAAATAAATTTGCTAGCGCGCGTACAAGGAAGCGTTATTCAACGAGGCCATAACATATTGTGTTTCCTGTAAACTGTTAAGGATGAAAGCACGTGCAGTTACTTCATAAAATATATAAGTGTTTTTTGATGATTTATGCATTATAATATCGTAATATTTTATATATTCATAACATCGTAGTTGTTAACTCTAACCATTGCATACTGACAGACATGACATCGGAAGACGGGGGAATGTTCATTTTTGTATTCCCCCCAAGCGCACTCAGTCTTAGCGGAAGGTGTACGTCTCGCTAACTAAGCACAGATCTAATGGCATCAGCTCAACATTTAACAGGCCTGAATTTTCCACACTGGCACCGCAAGATACGAACATAGTATGTAGATAGTTGATGTAGACCGTCAGACTCTTAATTGAGATTACATGTTCGACGGCTGGGCGACCGCAAAATAAAACAACTTGATATTTATCGTGTATCCAAGTGGAAGGTACGCTATTCAGATATAGTTTAGAAAGAAGTTGTTTTGCTTGAAGACGACCATTAAATGCGATTTTGTTTCAAGAACAAGGTTGGCCCTGCCTGACGTACAAAATTAATAACCTTTATCATACGCACGCAATCACGCACGATCGAACGCTACATATGTAGCTTAACTTTTACTTGAATAAGGTATAATGCATTCTAGCTGGTGACGAACCATTTCTGCTAAAAGGATTTGGCACTGTACGTACGTATATATACAGTATACATGTATATCTTGTATAGTCAGCTCATCTTTTCCACTGGCTCGATCGCCTGGCTGGACTGTACGAGACATCGATCGGAAGATTGGGGGGGGGGTTCATGATGTTGAAAATGTTCGCCGCCGCACCGCCGAATTGTCAGCTCTTCTTGGCCTTCTCCGCTGTCTTGGTTCGACTGGTAACATCTGAAGACGGGGGTGGAGTGGGGCGGTGGGGGGGGGGGTGCTGTTAAATTTTGTTCGTCGCGCCGTAATTAATTCATTATATCGTAATCTGAACTGGCGCATTTCAAACGCTCTAGGGGGGCACGATCACGTGGGCCCATTCAAAAAGGTTTACCGGCTTGCAAAATTACAAAGATCTAGGGAGGCACGTTGCGGGTGACGTGCCCCCCAGGCCCCCTGGATCCGCCTATGGTAGAGGCACCTTTAAGCAGCGCAATCTTGAAACGGCTCTAACTTCTGAACCGTTCATCCTATATTGACGTGCAGTGTCTCCATGGATTCAAAATTCGGAGTAGCAACTTTTATGTTCTATGTTAGCCATTATAGGTGTCTACTCTGACAAGACAGGCGTAACTGTGACCTGACCCCAGACGGCTGAATGCGCTTGAAATGACGTCACTCATGAAAACAAATATGGCGGCCGTATGTTTTGATCAGGAACGTGCTGCTTAATTGTAAATACTTTGGCGACGTTTATAGTTAGCAATGCCGTGGTATTTCCCTTGGTCCGATTCAATCAAGAAGAGGGCTTGCAGATATCTTTTACAGCACTACCTAGGTCACTTTTTCAAAGAAAAGTTGTCTCTCGATCAACTAAGCGTCGATTTGTACAATGGACGAGGAACGATCCAAGAAGTGCTACTGGACGTTGTGGTAAGGCGTAGAACAAATTATGAACATCACAAAGACAACGCATCCATTTAGCAGTTAGTTTAGATGAGTCAGTATGCAGACGCAAGATTGGACAGTTGACTCTAACTTTCATGAATCGGATACCTTTATCAAGTTCACGCACCTACGGATTTCTGTCACTCACAACGTCAACAAAGACGCCCGATATTATAACCATGTAAATAAATACGAACCTTTGACCCGAAACGGAACTATAAATATCTTTGTGTGTATATGTTTCCAGCTGAATTGTATGGGCAGACGATGTGTGATCTGATTAGAAACGTCCTGAAAATAGTTTAAGTCCTAGCCAAATTAGATGTTTTGACTAAATAAACTGAAATTGATTTGTCACTGACAGAGTCACACTGACAAATGGTGTTTTGTACTTTCAATTTTTTTCCTACTCTTATATACCAGTTTTCACTTTTCGTAGGAAATCATTGTTTGTGTTTCTTGTGACACTTTAATGTTTTGTTACAAGTTTGCATATGTAAACATATATAATATGTGCACACATACATAAATGATAAATCTGATGAAACATTTTCTTTGACCATGCTGTCAGCAGTGGTTGAACACAAATCTGATAGTTGTTATTGTAAAATCATATAATTATGTTATACCTGTATAGTCCTTGATAAAAATGAGTTCACAAATAAAATGATCAGACTGTGTATTTTTTGCTAACTTTTGGAGGATATAACATTTATTTATAATATATTATTTGGAGATATCTACCCTTGTCATTATAGTAACATATTCTGCCATTTAATGACAGGACAATCACTGATGCCCAACACTCAACGACACATTGCAGTCATTAAAGTCGACATGGTAGTCACTAACGTGAAAGTCATTGACTCATGACAGTCATTGATGTATATATGACAGTCATTGATGTATGTATGACAGTCACCAACATATGACAGTCAGTCTGTCACTGACATATGACAGTCACCAACATGACAGCCACTGACACATGACAGTTATCAACACACGATTGACAGCCACTGATACATGACAGATGCATGACAGCTATCATCACACATGATCAACAGCAACTGACACATGACAGTCGCAGATACGTGACAATTATCAACACATGACAGCCAATGACACATGATCAAAAACCACTGACACAATCACAGACACATGACAACCACACATACATGACAACCAATGAAACATGAAAGCCACCAACACATGACAGCCATTGACGCATACAAGTCACTAACATATGACAGCCACCAGCACACGACATTCAGTGACACAGGACTGTCACATACTGACATAGACTGTCATCGACATCAACAGTCACATAACTGACACATAACAGTAGCTGACATACAAGAGTCACTGATGTGATCATGCGTTGTTTATTGCAGTCCCTCAATGAAGCTTTGGAGAACTTCAATGCTCCCGTGGAAGTTGTCGATGGCTTCATTGGCAACATCTCAGTGTCCATTCCGTGGTCAGCCCTGGTCAGTGACAACACGGTCATTGAGGTGCACAATCTTGAGTTGACCATCCAGTCTAAGCGACGTCCAGAACACACAGGTGAGTGGACATTGGACACAGGGTATGGAGTATGAACATAACCCCTCTGGACAAATGCCCTAACACTCATTGTATTTTCTGGAAATTGTCTATCATCAGTCACATATAATAAATATTGGCAATTTATATAGGAGAAATAATAATGGTCTAACTTATAGTATAATTATAATTCCATCTCTAGAAAGGTGATTGGTTTTGTCCATGAGGTGTAATGTCTGTGAGTGGTTTTGTTTTAGGGAAGTATAACAGGGATGTATCTGATATTGTCAAGCTGTATAAAGACAGAGACAAAGAATGGAACACGAGTTGATAGTTTAAGCCATTCAAGAACACTCGTACAAACATCAGAAAGGAAAGCATTTCAATCAGAAAACTGCCAACATCAACATTGGAATAATGAAGAATATCTCTACAACTATTATCTATAAAGATACCTTGTTGGGAAGTCATACATTTACAAAGGAAAGCCGTATGTCTGGCTGTCAAGGCAACTGTCTTTGTTCAAAAAGAATGTATGTAATATTGCTACCAAGTAATATAATAATAATAAGTTTATTTAAACATTAAATTCCAAAGTAAAACTATGTTATGTAGTGTTTACAATTGACTAAAATATAAATATAAAAATGAAATGTTTACCAAGACTTGGTTAACAAAACTTAACAAGACTAACTAAACCATGCATATAACATAATAAAAGTACAGTGTGCCATTAGTAGTTACATAAATCAATATATAGTAGCAGTTACATTCATATAAGAATTAGTATAAAAATTATAATAAATAATGCTTCCACAGACCACAAGATTTAAAATGATGCCTAATTTATTGAAATATCTTCAGTAGTTTTTGATTTGTTGCTAAAATTGAAGCAAACTTTAAAAAAGTGATGTTTTGAGATATTAGGTAATTTTGACTCATATTGAGGTAATTTTGATTCATATTGAGGTAATTTTTACTCATGAATATTGGCTATTGTTGTTTAATCTGTGGGTTTGTAAATGCAGGTATTTGATTAGTTCTGGATTATTTGTTGAGGAAAATACACTGGACATTAAAAGATGCGATTAAAAGGCAAACATTTTGGTCAAAATCACAAAGTAGATGCGACATGACCTACATAGCTATTTAGCGGGTCATATATATTGAAGGCAAGCTTAAAGTGGTATATTAAAGAGACGTAATCTGTTTGACTACCTGGAATTAGTGGGAGTAGTAATTTCTAACTGGAAGTCTATTATGTTGACCGTGGAAAGTGAGCATCATTGAACATCAAAGAGTATAGCAGTTAACTCAGTCCGACTCGGCCGTATTGTAAAGCTTGTTTTGAAACAATGTTTTGTTTACTATTTGAACATGCACCCGTGGTCGTGCCTTCAAATTGCAATCGTTGTTATGGGCTTGCTAAACACAATTTGGTGGGCAATATACCTCCAACAAAGTTACTATAGTCTTAAGAACATTATATTAATTAATACTTAAAAAACTAGGAACAGACTACGTCCTTTTAATGGTGTTGCGTTGTTTCTAGATGGCCAGTGTCCAGGCGCGACCCTGGACTCGATGCTCAGTTCAATGACAACGAGTCTACAGCTGGCCCAGGAATGTCTCAAGGAGGAGCCAAGTTCTGGGGAACAGCTCGCAGATGCTGCGAAACCATTCGAAGGCCTCGAGATGTTTGCCCAGACCATAGAAGCAGGTCAGTCAACATCTTGTGTTTGTTCCAACTTGTATGTCTCGACATTAACGCTTTCAGGTGGGAGATACCTACTGCTTTTCTCCTTGTTGGTGCGTTTTAGATTACATTTTCCAGTCTTATTTTCATATTCATAAACACAATAAAAAAGGTAAAGGTAAATTCTTATCTAGCACAATATCCAGTCCTTAGGACTGCACAGAGCGCTTTAAACGTTACTCCCTGGCAGGCCTGTTCACTGAAACACCATCTTGAATTCTCTCTTTTAGAAGCACAATATTCACAGTATCATCAATTTATTTGTTGCAATTTGCATATAAGGCGATTCTAGTTACATGTACATGTTATTTCTTTGGTTTCTGTTTTTTTTTCCGTGTACGCTCACTGCAAACAAGAACAGCACATAGACCTACAGATTATGACCAATAAAAAACAGAACCTTTAAACAACAAACAGACACAAAAAAACAGTTGAGTAGAGAAGGATTTTTCCCATTTTTCATGAGCACTTTTCATGAGCACATTCCCACTTTTAAATGAGCAGACATTGACACCCATGCCAACTTCACAGTGTAACAGAATTGATCAACAAAAACGGACTTGGGAGCAATTCAGACTGTTACGATTAATTAGCCTGGGATATGTTTTAGTTTAAAGGCAAGTTCATATATAGCCCAGTATCCCGTCCTTATGACTGCTCAAAACACTTTATACTTTACTCCCTTTTCAAATAAACACCATCTTAACTCAGGGTCCATACCGGGCCTTGAAATCCTTGAAAACCTTGAATTACATCACTCCAAATTCAAGGTCTTGATATCCTTGAATTCTGGCTTGCAGCCTTGAAAAGCCTTGATTATGCTCTGCCCTTGGCCTTTGTTCACTGGCAGCCAACGCATTCCCTCAGGTTTCAGCCTGAGACCCAGGTTGCCTTATCTGCTTATTTTGCATAATCCATGGCACTGTTGTTGGCTACAGTTACCAGCTGACCCTGGTAGCCTTTGTTCACCCCTAGCCCCCCTCAGACTGGGGAGCACTTCAGAAGCATGTCTGCTTATTGCACAACAGTTGCCCATGGACCCCTTTTTTATAATGCAGGGCTTCCTGTCCATTCAAATTGATCTTCCTTGACCAATCACTTATGGGTATTAGATTTAGCAGCCCATGCTTCTATAGACTCATGAGGCCGTCTAACCATTCCACCCAAGTCTGTTTTTTTTTAGCATTTTCATGTCACTCCATCTTTTGTTGACCAGCTGTAGATTGCGGTCAGCGGTCTGGTGCCAGTTCACACCCGGTTAAATAGCCTTGAGTTTTCCGTTCATTAGCCTTGAAATAGCCTTGAATTTTTTATATGTCATAGTGTATATTCTGATCAATACATGGTCTCACTGTGAGAAACTGTGCTAAGCAAAGATTGGACGCGTAGCTAGGCCATCTGCGAACACACATCAAATGACACCAACAATCCATGAAAAATTCATCCTCAATATGAGGGATTGCTGCGGATGATGATGATGATGATGATGATGATGATGATGATGATGATGATGATTGCTATACATTGTATGTATTGTAGAATAGGCATTGGTTCAGTCTTGACCTTGGAAATCCCAGTTTCAGTCATCATTGTATTGCACCTTTTGCAGTGGTTACTCGAGTGAAGATGTCATTCATAGATACAATTATCAGATTGGAGCATCTTCCACGAGAGGCAAAGACTGGTGCTGCAGTCGAGTTTAGGATAGGAAGGTTGGTATCTGTCGTTTAGGTAAAATACTTGTCTGCCAAGTTATTTGCATTCAAATACAAACCTATACATGCAAATTATTATTGTACATTTTTACGAGTTTGCAACAGCAACACATAGTTGTCTTGCAATAGATGATATCTGAATTGGCTATTTCCTATACACACATACACACAGATAGCAAATACATTAAAGGAGCCCTGTATAGATTGCACTTTTCCAAGGCAGAAGTATTTTGTTGGCCGACGATAGGCGTCTGCTGCTATTTATAGAACAGTCTGGTGCAGGCGATATGTTTGCTGTTATTAGTTCTCGGGAACACAAGACAAGCGTGTGCTGCATCTAGTGATTGTGTTGTTGATAAAGATTGATTTATTTAGTGTTGTTAGTTTGCAACAGTCTATGTCATAAAAAATCCTTATCAACAACACAGTCACTAGATTCGGTGCATGCTTGTCTTGTGTTCCTGAGAACTAATGACGGCAAACATATCGCCTGCACGAGATTGTTCTATAAATAACTGCAGACATCAAGCATCGGCCGACAAAATACTTCAACCGTGGAATAGCGCTACCTATACAGGGCTCCTTTAACCGTCAATGGTATTTTCGTGAAATACATGGCTGCTTGCCATGTCATAGGAATTTACGTTTCATTTGTTCTTTTGGAAACTAGACGATACCAATTTTTATCAAAGTGCTGGAGAACGTTCGTCAATTACATATCATGGTAATGAAAAATGGTTTGTCTATTTTTTATGAGTGGCTGACGTAACTCAATTTCAATGAACAATTACACACCTAGCAAATTCAAGCAATTGCTTCTCGTGCTGAAACAATCGGGTATCTATTCCTGAGTGTTTAAAATTAAATAATCTTCAGATGAACCTAATTTTGTGTTCATTGTGGTTTCAGATTTTCAGTAAGCTTTAATTATCATTAGTACGGTGTGTTCTTAGATGAAATAATAATTCTTTTAAACTATTTGCATTATATTATGCACCAGCAATGCGACAGGCTATTTCGGGTAGCTTCCATTGAACTAGTAGACAGGTGTATATGATTTAATTTCAACTTTTCCATGTAGTTTTGATAAATCCCTACATAAATTTTAGCTGCATCCTTACTTAAATTACTTAAATTGTTAGATGATCACATTGTGTGCGTGCGTGCATGCATGGGTAGTTACACTTTCTTGGTTTCAGAATTGACTACTTTGATGACCAGGCAATGGAGACTAGTGAACCCGCCAATGGCCCAATCCCGGGTGCGAAGAATGTCTACGAACCCGCAGCGATCGCCCTCAAAAACATCCGCATGTACGAGGTGACAGTCTGCTGTGAGGAGTTCCCAGAATACAATAGGACATTCTGCAAGACGTCGTCATCAGACAGTTCGTCGCCAAGAAATTATACGGTAAACAAAGTCAAACAAAGGCATCCTTGCTCAGACAGCTGTTAGCTTTCTGCTCAAGGGCTTAGCCAGAGACTCATCTGCCTGTCTTCAAGACTGGCAGATGACTGGCCAAGATGGGTAGTTACAACTGATAAGACTGGTGGAATTTAGAGGGGCCCAGCTGGCCACTAGGTTAACTAATAGTTCCAAGTCTATGGGCCCACATTAATGACTATCGTTGGCACAACTGGTAGTGAAACAAACCAAATGGATCAGTATTAATTGAATAAATGGCTGAAATAACTGGTTTGTTATTGAAAAAACTAAACTGGCCAATAATGGCTGTGATTGATGTGAATGGCCTCCACGCAAGCAAGATCATATGACGTCATAACCCCATGTTAGCTGTATATGAAATATGACTAGAACATTACCAATTTGTGCACAGAACTGTTAAACATGATGAACAATCATAGCATTGTGCATCACTAATTCAATATTAAAACTACTGAAACTACACATTATCAGCAGACTATCATTCACAGGAACTGACCTTGATCGTAATAAAGAATGACCTTGATTATTGCAGACTCCCGACACTCCGCTGTCTCCGCTGTTTTCTCCGTTCGGTTGCACTCTCCCAGAATTCCCTGCTGCGCCATCGACCGGCCCACCAAGTAGTCCGGGGGGCACAAGGTCACCGAAGGAGACAGAGCCAATCACGATAGCGGTGTTGAGGGGAAGACAGGAAGTGAAGTTGAGGATCAAACAGAGCGAAGCGTTGCATGGACCAAAGGTAATGGCAGCTACCGGTGTCTTTGTTTGCAGTCGTTTTGTCACATTTTCTCCAAATTCTTATTGATTGAATTTTTCATTCTGTTTCCCTTACCTGATTGGTTCGTGAACGTTATGATACCTGACAAGTTGGGGTCCAATTATATAATGTAATTGAAATTACAGGCAATTGGTACAAATTATGCTGCAGTTTGTTTTTGCTAATTTCAGCAATAATGATTACTTGCAGTTGTTTATTCACAAATGTTTCATAAACCTAAATAAACCTGTCAAACGTGCTGTCTCACACTCACTGTCATTCCTTGTTATCAATAAATTAAACATCCAGTTGACACATATGTATTTATATTTGAAATAGTCTAATTAATTGTAACTGATTTGATATTTTATAGAAGTGTTGTCTTTAGTACTGGTCATTGTGCAGTTACAATTAACACTTATCAAGACTTATTATTTTTAACATGCTTTAAATTATATGTATCAACTTATTGTTTTAAACTTAAATTATTATAGTTTATTTAGTGAACTTAACCAGTAGTTGGGTAATGTGACGCAGGTAAAATGTTGCTATTTGAACATGATAATAGCAGTACTTCAGTTTTACCTGGAAAATAAAAGCTCCCTATTGTTGAACTGACAGTTGGAGGTGGATGGACATTTTGGGGCCATCAACGTGCATCTGTCTCCCAGACAGGTGCACTTACTCATTGAGATCTTCAAAGGACTTTCAATGCCTGGTAAGAGTAACTGCCTTAACTTGCTTTTAATTTGAATATTTGCTTTACTGTATTTGTTCTAATAGGCGTACGTGCCAAATTAGTTTACCCCCTTTTTCAGCAGCTTGTGACACAGTGAAAGTGACATATTTCGCATCTCAAATATTTGTTAAGCGTACTGCATGCATAATAGACCGAATGCGGTAAGTGTTTCATAATAATATTGCATGGAGTGCGTGTAATTCGGCACGTTTCTCTCTCACTGAAGTATGGGTCAGCAGATTGCGTTAGTACTCTCTTGCTGAACACCCCGTTTCCATGGCAACATGACAACAATATTGGCACATTTGTCGACAGTACTGTGCTTTATTAAATTAGTGCACTGGGGGTGTACATGGATGGCTTTTTCAATGTATGTTCAGTTAGAAGAGATTTATTAAAAACATTTTTATTCATCTCGAAAGTAAGGAAGTATATTAATACATATGTTTCACATATCCCAATATAATGTACTAACATGGTTTGAAATAATTAATGAAAGGTAATGAAATAATTGTTTTTTTTGTTAACAGATACAGGCATAAGGGTTAAACTTTTGATTGTTTAAAGTGTCATTCTGAGATCTTCTATCTTTTAAATACACATTTCCAGTGAATCATCATGCCCCATACACTATATATTACTTTCCTCAGCTCGAAAAAAATAACCGCATACCGTATGTTTATTACAGCACTGGCCGGACCTAGTAACTGATAATTTTATGAAAGCATAATTATTTATCAAACAACATCAAATCCCAGTGACATATATGGTAGCAAGTATGATCAGATAAGTAAATAGTGTTCGTGTTATACATACACTTTCTTTAAAATGGTAGTTAAACTTAGAATGCAAGTTACGAAGGTATTGTCCAGTAGCGTATATAAAATGTACAATTACCTGGACTTATGTACATCAAAAAAAATGAATTGCAGTGGCGTAAAAGAATTACTGAGGGAAGTTTAAGTGAATCTAAGATCATCTTGGTGTTGGTTGTGTAGGAGTGAGTGATGATGGCGGGACCCAGCCTGGGAACAGAGCCGGAAGCAAACCCATGCAGAGTGACGACTTCCACAGGGTCGAACAGGAACTCGCCAAACAGTTGCATCATGGGAAGGGGCCCGGGGCGCCACAGCGACTGCCTTCGTGGCAAGGTTCGGAGGACGCAATGTTACTTCAGTCACTAGGTGTGTTCATTGAGATAGTTGTGTCTCTAAATATGAATGGTTTGATTGTTATGTATTAGGTAGCTGTCTGTATTTGATATATCGTTTTGCAGATTTTCACATGAGCACAATAACTTCTTCCTTCCCGGCCATACCCTAAAGATGTAAACGGTAAAGGTCCTGGTGAAAATTGAAATCATCATAATTATGTCAAAACTGTTATGCTTTCTAGCAAGATTACTTAAAATGTTCACAAACAACAAATTTTAATGTCAACAAAAACAATGTGGATCACGGTGTACTAAAGAGTTTTACAGAAACAACTAATAAACTTACCTGTACAACTGGTGCTCCCTGCGAGCATTCACCTCATTGCTGTGTTGACTGAGGTAAATTCACAGACCAGTTAGATCTCACGGGATAAGTTGTCATATAGTTACATTATCGCATGTGTCTATCGTAGATGACTCGGACGAAGAAGACATGTACTTTGACTTCTGCCCCAGTCGTCATTCTGGCATCTCCAGCATGGAGAGCTCCTGTTCTAGCAACATCACCATATCTTCCACTCGGTCGATGGGTGAGTGCTATCTTCATTACCATGACAACCAGTAAGATACGTACATCAGTCCTATCGGCTAAAAAGTGTCAGCTAAAAATGAATTGGTATCAGTTCCATTTCAGAAATAGATTTTTTTTACCAGCCTCAATTGGAAATGAAAGAAAAGGAATTGAACCTCAGTTTCTTGTGCCATGCAGTGTTGCTTATGAAGCCCTCACTACCACGCTGCCCACAAACAGTCCATGTATGTTACCTTCTGGCAGAGGCATTGAGACACAAGCAGGCTTTTAGCTGAAGCACGAAAACTATGATCAGAAAAACCCATCGAATTAATCTGGAATTAATTTGAAACCAATCAACTGGAATTGGAATAAAAAGGAATTGGAATTTGGTCAACTGAATTGAAAGTAAAGAATAGGAATTCACTAACTCAGATTGACCCCAGCCTTACCATTCTGCAGGTTTCTCTCTCACTGAATTATGTTAACAGATTTGGTTGTACATAATATTGTGATTTAGTTTCATGACTGTCCACCAGGTTATGGTTGTGTCGTTCACTAGATGGCGCCACTAAAACGCTGCTCAATTGCAGGGCATCACAGTTGACCCAGTGTCTTGCCAGTGCCAAGCAACTTATCTTATGTTATTATTAATTAGACTATTGGTACATTGGAATTTGCAGGACGATAATGTTAGTGTGTGAAATTGTATCTGTATTGTTCAGACCTTCCAAGTTAACTCAAACAAATGGGGATTTATCCCCCCCATATGGGATCTCATGGTAAATAGATTTTTGCCACGGATGTTTGGGAAAACAAATTTATTATAGTAAAGTTTTTAAAGTTTATTTTACTCATTCAGTAATATCATGCAGACGTGTAAATAATTGGGTAAAGTCAAACACCAAATCAATGGGAATAATTGTACAATCATGTCTCTCTAAATTGGGGGATATTTAAAAGATTATAAAAAAATCAGTTCTGTCATATTAGGATACTAGTAAGGTGTGGTTAAGTGGATATCATTGTGTCATAATAATGTTTATGTTTTCCATTGTCTGTATCTGATGTTGTCTTATGCAGGAGGGCCGGTGACCAGTCAGCCCAGAAGACAGTCCCGACAACCAGGCAGTATACCTACAGCAAAGGCAAAACAAAAATCTGCCAAACATAAAGGTATGAGGATGTCAGTCATTTCTGTCCAGTTATTAGCAAGGTCAACATACAAATGTTTCTTAGGAAAATTATATTTTCAGTTATTAGATTCTTTTGCTGTATGTTACACGGACAACATACATCTGAAGGATGTGTATGTTGATTAAAACTGTGTTTGCAACAAAATTACTGAAAATGTGATTATGTAAATGTCTTCATAGCCTTTATTGAATATCTCTTTTAGTTGGATAGACTGGATACGGAGCTATATAAGAACTTAACTTTTTACCTTTAGTTATATATATGATTGCGGTACCAATGTTGTCGATTCACAGAGACAATCCGTAGACTGCTGGATGATCCAACTGCTGAACTGATGCGATATCGCCTCAAGCTCAGCTTCATGTCGGTCGTCATCCTCCACGAGGACCCACCGGCGACACCTGGTGACAGACTTGACGTTGGCCAGACTTCGGCTGAGAAACTCAAGTCGCTGGTTGAAGCCTACTACGGGCGTGTTGAAGGGATTGTGACATCAGGGATGGCCACCGAGTTGTCTGAACTGAGGAAACAGTTCTCGCAAGCTTGTCGTCATGATCACATCTGGTGAGACAGCTTTTTTCAGCTTTTTCTTCATTAGATGTAATAAGTTTGTTGTATCATCATATCTGGTGAGACACTTCAGCTTTATTCTCATTTGTTCTCGTAGGTTTGTCGTCATGATCATATCTGGTGAGACACTTCAGTTTTATCCTCATTAGTTCTTGCATGCTTGTCATCATGATCATATCTGGTGAGACACTTCAGTTTTATCCTCATTAGTTCTTTCAGGCTTGTCATCATGATCGTATCTGGTGAGACACTTCAGTTTTATCCTCATTAGTTCTTGCAGGCTTGTCATCATGATCGTATCTGGTGAGACACTTCAGTTTTATTCTCATTAGTTCTTGCAGGCTTGTCATCATGATCGTATCTGGTGAGACACTTCAGTTTCATCCTCATTAGTTCTTGCAGGCTTGTCATCATGATCGTATCTGATGAGACACTTCAGTTTTATTCTTATTAGTTCTTGCAGGCTTGTCATCATGATCGTATCTGGTGAGACACTTCAGTTTTATCCTCATTAGTTCTTGCAGGCTTGTCATCATGATCGTATCTGGTGAGACACTTCAGTTTTATCCTCATTAGTTCTTGCAGGCTTGTCATCATGATCTTATCTGGTGAGACACTTCAGTTTCATCCTCATTAGTTCTTGCAGGCTTGTCATCATGATCGTATCTGGTGAGACACTTAAGTTTTATCCTCATTAGTTCTTGCAGGCTTGTCATCATGATCGTATCTGGTGAGACACTTCAGTTTTATCCTCATTAGTTCTTGCAGGCTTGTCATCATGTGATTGGTATCTGGTGAGACACTTCAGTTTTATCCTCATTAGTTCTTGCAGGCTTGTCATCATGATCGTATCTGGTGAGACACTTCAGTTTTATCCTCATTAGTTCTTGCAGAATTGTCTTCTTGATCGTATCTGGTGAGACACTTCAGTTTTATTCTCATTAGTTCTTGCAGGCTTGTCATCATGTGATTGGTATCTGGTGAGACACTTCAGTTTTATCCTCATTAGTTCTTGCAGGCTTGTCATCATGATCGTATCTGGTGAGACACTTCAGTTTTATCCTCATTAGTTCTTACAGGCTTGTCATCATGATCTTATCTGGTGAGACACTTCAGTTTTATCCTCATTAGTTCTTGCAGGCTTGTCATCATGATCATATCTGGTGAGACACTTCAGCTTTATTCACATTAGTTCTTGAGTCTTGTCATCATGATCATATCTGGTGAGACACTTCCATTTAAGTCCCACTGTTTAGTGGGTTAACAAGTAGTCACTGGCTTGGATTGAACCACTAGGTTTTTGTCAAATTTTGAATAGGTCAAGCAATAACAACTGATTTTGCCCAAAGAATCCACCTACCCAAAATAACTAATTTGCACAGATGCGCTAACTTGCCATAACGGATACTAGATCAGTTGACATGTTTTGTAAAATTATTATTAAATGAGATAATTGATCAATTGATTAGAGGAAGGACCTTTAATAGAATGGTCACTAATACCGAGAAAGGACCTTTAACTGCTAAGAAAGAACCTTTAATAGCGTGCTCACTGATACTAAGAAAGAACCTTAATTGCTAAGAAAGAACCTTTAGTAGCATGCTCAATGATACTGAGAAAGAACCTTTAAATGCTAAGAAAGAACCTTTAATAGCCTGCTCACTGATACTAAGAAAGAACTTTAATTGCTAAGAAAGAACCTTTAGTAGCATGCTCAGTGATACTGAGAAAGGACCTTTAATTGCTAAGAAAGAACCTTTAATAGCGTGCTCACTGATACTGAGAAGGGTCCTTTAATTGAATGCTCACTA
This sequence comes from Escarpia spicata, assembly GCA_963995525.1. Lineage (NCBI taxonomy): Eukaryota > Metazoa > Annelida > Polychaeta > Sabellida > Siboglinidae > Escarpia > Escarpia spicata. The sequence continues at coordinate 43,872,716 of OZ023211.1, read as the reverse complement.
ATACTGAGAAAGGTCCTTTAATTGAATGCTCACTGATACTGAGAAAGGTCCTTTAATTGAATGCTCACTGATACTGAGAAAGGATCATTTTATAGCATGTTCAGTGGTACTGAGGAAGGTCCTTTAATAGTGTGCTCAATGACACTGAGAAAGGTCCTTTAATTGAATGCTCACTGATACTGAGAAAGGTCCTTTAATTGAATGCTCACTGATACTGAGAAAGGTCCTTTATTTGAATGCTCACTGATACTGAGAAAGGATAATTTTATAGCATGTTCACTGGTACTGAGAAAGGTCCTTTAATAGTGTGCTCAATGACACTGAGAAAGGTCCTTTAATTGAATGCTCACTGATACTGAGAAAGGAAAATTTTATAGCATGTTCACTGGTACCGAGAAAGGTCCTTTAATAATGTGCTCAATGACACTGAGAAAGGTCCTTTAATTGAATGCTCACTGATACTGAGAAAGGTCCTTTAATTGAATGCTCACTGATATTGAGAAACGATCATTTTATAGCATGTTCACTGGTACTGAGAAAATGCCTTTAATAGCATGCTCAATGATACTGAGAAAGGACCTTTAATTGATTGCTCTCTGATAAAGAGAGAGGACCTTTAATAATAGAATGTCCACTGATACTGAGAAAGGACCTTTAATACCCTATTCTCTGATCCCCAGCCTCCTGTGTAAGCCTGTCACGGTGGAGTGCAACCAGAAGACGTCCTCACAAATGGACAGTGTCAGTAGTGACATCTCAGTGGGCAGTGCGGAGCTGGTTGAGGCCGTCTTTGACCGTTTGACCATGGGCTTATATCGCTGCAAAGACGACGTTCCAACGCCGGAATACTGCGAGGTGAGTGACAATAGCTTGGTTGGTGTGGTGACAAGGCAGAAACTTAACAGAAATGTGGATGTGTAAAGCACAGTTTTATGTATGTACGTATTCATGAGGATCAATTATAAAATGTTAGAAATCTCTCAAAGTAGAAGTTTCGGAGAACATTGTCATCATGCTCATCAGTCCATGTAAATTTCCACTGTCCTATGTCTCATTCTCACCCCCCCCCTCACCCCGTCCTGCCTAACTTCTCTTCACTCAGTCCTCCCACCTCAATCGCAGACGTTATCTTCTCCTGCAACCCTCCTCTCTGAGGGCTTCTGCTTCCTTTATTAACCATTCCCCTTCCATTCATGCCATGTCCAGCCCACTTCATTCTATGTGTCCAGCCCACTTCATTTTATGTGTCCATCCCACATCATTGTATGTGTCCAGCCCACTTGATTCTATGTGTCCAACCCAATTCATTCTACGTGTCCAGCCCACTTCATTCTATGTGTCCAGCCCACTTCATTCTATCTGTCCAGCCCACTTCATTTTATGTGTCCAGCCCACTCTAATCTATGTGTCCAGCCCACTCTAATCTATGTGTCCAGCCCACTTCATTCTATGTGTCCAGCCCGCTTCATTCTATGAGTCCAGCCCGCTTCATTCTATATGTCCAACCCACTTCATTATATGTGTCCAGCCCACTTCATTCTATGTGACCTGCACTTCTTTTCACCCAGTTATTTTCATTATCGCCCAGTCGTTTTCGCATTCTTGTCCTTCCGTTGTTTTTCCATCAGCCGTAGTCTCTAAGGCCATACAGGTAGACTGGCGTGATGCACAAACTAAGTATCTTTCCTTCCAGTTTCCAAGATGAATGTAAGAGATTAATGTGTATATTAAAACTCTAACTTTCAAGCCTTGTAAGTCTGTCTCCTCTGAGATGCCTATGTTCACTTGCCACTGGTTGGCGATTTATTTGAACAAAACACTAAAGTAGTTATGTTTAGTTATTTACTTTTTAAGTGAGTTGCTAGTCATTCCCCAGGTGGCGTTACCGTGAAGTTTGTTGACACTGTTATCTGCTGCATGCAGTGCTGTAAAGCAAGCTTTATACCAGGCGACGCTCTCGCCGCGACGAGGCGATGTTGATGTCATTAAGAAATGTCAAGGCTGAATTATATCACTAGTGATGTACACCGCAGGTGATATGGGTCGTGTGTATGCATGACGCAGTAGTTGCTTGAGACGGGAAGTGTCACCTGACCACAAGGAGTCATGTGCCGTTACGCAGCCGTTATTACTAGGGAAGGCTGTTGTATTTCTAGAGGCGTTACGTGTGTTGACTGTGATTGGACTGATTATATGCGACGAGCGACGGTCGCCAGGAAATAGAGTTCTATCGCAAACAACGGCGTCGGTGTGACGACGCAATGGCACTGCAAGCGATACAATCGCAGCTATGTAGTATTTACACGAGGCGATCAGACTGCAATCACATTGCGTGCGACGGCATCGCCTGCATCACCTAGTGTAAAGCCAGCTTTACACGCCAAGTTTTAAGTTTAGAATACTATAGTGGTAGCAATTGCTGTTCTTGGTCTGTTGCTCCATGGGTGGGCGTAAGCTAGTGTTAATTTGAATGACTAACAATTTTAAAGTTCCAACAAACGTGAATCAGATCAGCAGCCCCTATCTATTTGGAAGATTTGAACTCGCTACTAATTTATGATTGACAGATTTCCGCAGTCAAAATGTTGTTCGTTAAACACAGGTTTTACTGTTCTCTTTACTGGTGGTGGTCATGCTAGTGGTGGTAGTGGCAGAGGTGATTGTAATATGAGTAACAAGGGTCATGACGATCACTATATATTATGTTGACATTGAATATGGGAGTCATTGTCATTATGCTGGAATGGGTCATAATATAATAGTAATATGTAATAGTAATAGTAACGATTACAAATATTGAAATAGTAGTAATAGGTCGAGCACAAACTTAATTACTATTGAACATTTCAATCAAATTTCAACTACGGAACAATTCCATTTGATTAGGTACCCGTAGATTCCACTAGTTTCTCCAGGTTTTGTGGTTGCTGCCCCGTTGACAACTTGAGCACAGCCCTCATGAAGTTTTACCCTAGAGTTTTATGAGCGTTTACATAGCAAGAGAAGCCACTGGTAGAGTGTGACTGCTGCATTGACTAAAGGGATTAAACTGGGCTTTCACTGCTTTGAAGCCAGTTCTGCCAAGTGTCAAGTTGCCAACTACCCTTTTCAAGTAAGGCTATGGGTTTAGTGACTGCCTCCAGGGTGCACCTGATTGAGCCTAAACTGCAGCAGGTATGAAAAACATCCTGATGTATTTGTACTTGAGCCAATAATGAACTGTCTACCAAGCACCAGTAGAGCAATGTGGTTTAATTAGACTAATATAATCCACCTAGTTATGTGGCATTGACTATTGCTTTTGTCTTTCATTCCAGTTTGGTATTTAAATATAAAATGGAACATATACACTGTATGTTCTGTCCTTAGTCAATGTAGTTAGTAGATTGTACTAAATATGGTATACTATATAGATATATTTTGTTGTAAATATTTATAATTTTGTTTACTTTATAATACTTCACTAATGATGATGATGCATTCTCTAATATGAATTCCAGATACCTTGGGCATGGGTATCAATAAATGGCAACTTACAAATTTGTATTCACCTGTCTTGTTTAACTTGTTGAGACTGAGTCAAACACTTGTACTAATTGTATTCATGCATACTGTGCATTATACAATAGAATGTTCTGATGAAAAATGTAATAGTAATAGTAATTTCTTCAAATGTAATAGTAATAGGAAGAATTCAGCATATAATAGTAATAGGAAGGAATCAAAGTAATGGTGATAGATTACATTGCAATGTAATTGACCCCCGACCTGAACTGTTATGCTTGTGCATATGCTCTGCCTTTTTCTTCTTCCTTGATTGGAAATAAGTGGACTAACCCTTCAGTCATGCTGAATATTTCTGAAAATGTACACGACATGCGAATGTAATTTATAGCGGATTTATTACAAACATTTGAAAGATCAGTAGCAAATATATAGAACATGTTGATCAACAAAATACACCATGTACACTAATAGACATTAATTAGTCAGTATCATTATACAATATCACTCACATTTATACAGCATTCATCATTATGATTTACTAAAATTAATGATTGTAATAATATACCTATATTGATATGCTGTTATATATACAATATTCATCATTTTGATATATTCAGTGATTGTAATAACATAACCTATACTGATATGATTTTGTATGGTGCTTATCTGTTTGGCTGCATTCACTGCAGTACATAATCAGTTTGCATAATCAGTTTGAGTAACTACCAAAGAGCTCCTTCAATCCATGTGTACCCCTCAATAGATACACTACCTTATATATACTTGAGAGGTAAATTTTGTTCCAAGAGGCTCCATAGCTGAAAGTGACATAATCGTTAAATTTACATAGTGGCACTTGTAAAAACCCTCTTGTCAAATCGTGTCACTGTAGGACAGACACTAGCTCTATTATCCATTCCAAGCTGCCATAGTTCATTCAGCTGTAATGGCCCAGTTTGGCAGCTTTGTGTGGCAACTATGCAATGTATTGACTGGTTATTTAAACCCAGACACAGGCAGTTGTTGCTGGTGCACAGTGGGTGACCTACACTGACCTATTTGTCCCACAGTGTGCGAACTGCCAGCCTTCATCCAGGCGAAGCTCTCTGAATACCGCATATCAAATACAGTACACCACTGATTATGCAAAATTCAACTTTAAACTGTAAAATGTTGGCCGCTAGATCATAAGTCTCCTTACTGTAAACATTTTGTAAATTGTTTAATTATGCTGTAACATATTCTGTCAAATGCAGATGTTAATATGAAGTGATAACCACACATGCAGCACAGTAGAGCTGAAAACTATTATTATTTTTGCATATATTCAATGACATCTTATAAGATTATCTAGTCAAGATTTGTAGCCACTTTCAAAATCTGGAATGCCATTCTTTAGAACACACATACACTGTATTATGTTTTCAAAGCATTATAAAATATTGTTATCAAATCATAATTTTACATATCCAATTTACATATTTATAATTCATATATGGTACATATTCGGTACTGCATTATTTTTGGTCAATCTATGCTGTAGTTTGTTTATTTTATGTGGTTCTTAAAAGTAAATATTGACAATATGAGCTCTATGAAACAACACTATATATATTTTTCTGTTAGCTCTGTCAATATGTAACAGTGGAAACATAACTCCAAAATATATACAAAATATATCATCTACATGTGACTAAATTACGTAAGTTTTTCAGTGAGTTTTCACTACCAGTTTTCCTAGTCATTCTTATAAAGTTCTAATTAAAGCAAGTCATAGCTAGTTTACCCTAGCAACATAATCATTATGATATGTATTATACAACATACTAAATGCATCATCAGACTAGAAACCCAATATACAGGCATTATTCTGATATGAAATATATTATATATTTTATGAAAAATATTTTATACCTTTGTCTTTCCTTAGCACGCACATGTGCAAAAGAAAGAAGTCTCTCAATAGTTGTAACAAATACTGCCACTCATCTCTGACAGCTGAACAGGTTGTTTATATATAGCCATCAGTTGGAATACTATCGGCCGGAATCTCAAAATATATGTGCGGATCTTGTTCGTCACGCAACGATACTGGATTCAGGTATCCATCGGTGGTCGTGTTTCTCGGGGGAAGTTCGGGTACGTAGCGCTGACTGGTGTCGCTGGTTCTCGAGGTGTTTGCGCATTCCCCGGGCTGCGTGAGAACGCTGAGGATGCGATTACGTTCCTCCTCCGTAAATCCTTCCAGCTTCTTCTCTAGCTGCCTGTTGCTCTGGTTGTCGAGGTCAATGGTGTTCGTTTTCGGTTTCGAGAAGCGCCGCGAGTTGTATCCGACGCGTGGCTGTGGCACCCCGTCGGGCGATGTCGAAAAGAATGTCGGTTCACGTCGACGTCGGTACCGCACGATCAGCACGACGATGACAGCGACTATGACGATTAACACAAGAATGCCAAGGATTGAACCGAGGATGATTTGCATACGGTTCGAATCGTCACCCATGACGTGCATCGCTAGTACTTTGGTCGTTACGTCTTCGCACGCCTTCTGGCTCTGTCTGTCGTTGGAGCCGCTGTACCACAGAGTCACGCATACCATGTACGTAGTGCTTGCTTCAAGTCCCGTGACCGAGCAAAGTCTAAAATTCTGCGTGTACTCGGCTTTCTCTGGTGCTGTCTCCATGTTGAGAACCTGGTGTTCAACCGTGAAACCGGTGATTCCTTCTGTGCCGTTGACAAACCATGTCACCGTCATTGACGTGTCTTTGACATCGGTGATGTTGATGAAGAGCGTTATGGGCCAGACCTGGTGCGGTGTCGTAGTAGTCGTTGTTGACTGTGCCTTACGTGTTGTCGTTGTACTTCTTAGGTCTTGACATGTCGTCGGCGTTGACGTCGGTGAATCACATGTCAGGTCACTTGTCGACAGTTGCCGAAACAGCACGTTTTCGTGCTTCGGAGGTGAGGCACATTTCCATGAGATTGCGTACAGCTCAAATTCATCATACCGCTCGAGCCACGTTCGCAGCCATTGAAGGCGACAGTCGCAGTTTAACGGGTTCGCTTTCAGTCGAATTGTCGCGAGATTGTCAAAATGGTAAAACACACAGGTATCGAGTGACATGATCTTGTTGTTCTCCAAGTTGATTGATTTCAGCCTGGTCTGTAGACCGTACATAGTTTGCTGCGACATGCTCGCGATGGCATTGTAGCTTAGATCAAGCGTGGCCATTTGATTGAGATGACGAAAAGTATGATCCGGCACATTAGCGATGTTGTTGCGTGCAAGACTTAGCAACCATAACCCAACCAGGCTTTGTACAGCCGGCCAGTTGTCTGACGAGAACTTCACTTTATTTAAACTCAGCCGCTTCAGCGATTGTTCGAGTCCTCCGAACGTGTGTTCATTGAGCACTCCGGATAAATTTGGTTGTTCATCGAGATACAACTCCTCCAAACCGTGTAGTTGTTCAAATGCACCCGACTCAATTTCAGAAATCTGATTTTCGGCAAACTTCAGGATCTTCACCGAGTCGCCCAATCCGAGAAATGTTGATTTCTTAATATTGCTGAGATTGTTCTTAGTGAAGTCTGCCTCTTCGAGTTGTTGCATGTTTGTGAATAATCCAGGCGGTACGTTTGCAATGCCGTTGTAGCCTAAATCGAGCACCCGTAGCTGCTTCAGTCGCCCTAGTGGTAGGATCTCCCGATCGTGTAGGTCGTTCTTTTGCAGTCGTAGCTCTATGAGAGTTTGGCTTAAAGCTGTGAATGCATTTTGATCGATCGTTTTGACGCCATTGCTAGACAGGTCAATTTTTGTCAGCTTTGTTACACCGTCGAACGCACCTGACCCGATGGTGCCAACCTGATTCCGTGCAAGATTTAGACGTACAAGATTCTGTAATGATGCAATGGCTGTCGACGGCACAGAAGTCAGAGCATTAGCCTGTAGATTCAACTCTGAGAGAGTCAATTTCTGACTGGTGAAATCGCTGTTCTTTACATCAACGAGCCCAAACGATTCAAGCGTCAGCAGTTGTAGGTTCAACAGACTGGCCAGTGCGTTATCCGGCAGCGATTTCAGTGCAAACCCTTTCAACTCCAGACTGTGCAAGTTGGCAAGCATTGACAGTGCCGTGGTAGGAAATTCTGTCATCTGATTGACATGCAGCACCAATTTAATAATAACCCCATCCAGTCCACTGAACGCCTCCGAATCGATTTCGGTTATCGGATTGTTCGACAAGTCAAGATACTTGATTTTTACTCCTTTGAATGCGTCCTTTGGTACCGAGCTGATGCGATTGTTTGCTAATGTCAGCTCGTCATATGTCATATCTTCACTGCTGAATGTTGGGATAGTGGATAGGTCTTTGTCACTACATTTCGCAATGTATCGACCTTTGTGGATCTGGCACTCACAATTGGAGCTTGGACATGCTCGCGTGGCTGATAGTTTACATGTGAACATCAGTGCCAGCAAGAGCAACGAAACCGTAGAACGTAGCTGTTTGTGTGGCTTCATTCTGGCGAGAGCCAACGAGAACTGAAATAAAAGAAACATTTTATTTTACATCTGTATCACTGGCATGTAGGAAAGAACATTAGTACGCGCAAGATCATGAACTCATTAGTGGTGTGATGATTGATTTATTGTGTCATTTGATTTCATGTCAAATTATTTCAGGGTGACCCTCTTGTTCTGAACTTTAACAAAAGTCTGCATACCGTATGCTATGTCAGTAATTATAGTCGCTAAATACCAATACCGTTCTTATTAATTACTTCTTGTATATTTATTCAGTATTACCCATTTGTTATTACAATGTGGTGTTTTAATAAATTTACAAAAATGGTGTTCTGTTATTATCTAGAATAGCTGACATTTTGTCATTTGAGTTGGTAATCAGCAGTTTTGCAGAAACAACCTATATTGCTGTATACTGCTAGTTCCTTTATTTCATGCCTGAAGCAAGACAGTTTTGGCTTGAGGAGTGTATGTATACTTCTGGTATTCATTTATTTTATTCATGCTGGTAGCATTTACACAACCTAAAATGTGTTCATTTGTTCCATTTACCCGGTATGTGTCTACTGTGAAAACAAATAATTCCTGATATCTAATCAACACTATTCCATCACTAACGGGACTTTGTACACTTAACACTAGAATGTCACTTATATATTTATATAGGTGAGAAGCGAAGGTTTCAATCAATATTTGTATAGTCATTCAATTACTTCAAAACTTATTATTTTGATCTCCTCGTAATTTCCTTGTCTCTAGGGTTGTTAAAGTTGCATTTCGAGATCGAACATATTGTATATGCAAATTTCCAGTGAATCAACATGCCTCGTACACTATATATCACTCTCCTCAACTTGATGTAAACTTTGTTCACATACATTGCAATTTTAAGATAAAGCGCGAAAAATTATTTAAAATTAGATCACTGTGAAATGCTTTTATTATTCCGCCGGCCAGACATGGTAATTTTTGAAAAAGTTTAATTTATTGAATAACATTAGATGCCAAAGTGACATAATATAGTAGCAAGTATGATCAAATAAGTAAATATTGTTCATACATTTTCTTAAAGCAGTTACAAATCATGGTTTAACTCAGAATTAAAGTTTAAACAGCTTTCTGTTAGCATGTTCCGGACCCAAGACATTATCAGGTATCTGGCTTTAGTGAGCAAGAGAAGTGTTATTGAAGGGCTTAGCAGTTAGCCTGGCATGTGTGACTGTGGGTGTTTGTGTCAACGCTGGGCATCCACAGGCAAATAAATAGAGCTGAATTTGTTTGACTTGTCCTGTAATTGTTGATCCTACAAAGTAGTGAATAGTTTGTTGCACTTTCATGTATAACTCGGTACAAGTGAGTACAGCGCTGTAACGCTGTAGTTCTGACGTCATCTACCGCCAGAAAAAATCAAACGGAGATTAAATATATGTGTTATGGTTATCAAGTATATTTGTTATGGTTATCAAGTATATTTGTTATGGTTATCAAGTATATTTGTTATGGTTATCAAGTATATTTGTTATGGTTATCAAGTATATTTGTTATGGTTATCAAGTTTTTTAATATTAAGTGGCCATGAAAATATTATGTTATCACATGTATTGTAAAATTATGTTATATAGTTTTAATAATAGTTATAGTAAGAACAGTTTATTGGCAAAATATGTTTTAATGGATCATTGTTTAAAATCCTACTGTGTCCGTTACCTGGATACGAGTATCAAATAAATCTTGCTATTTAGGAAGCAATGTGCAAATGATATCCGTGGCGAAACATTCAAATTAAATATATTTTTATGCGGGTCACTCAAAAAAATCTGGATTGTCGGGATGTGGGAATAAATACATTTCATGATACTGTTCATGTGACTTCTATTTATAGTGAAGTAATTGTAATAGCGTAGTATTTTAATAAATAATGATTTATATAGCGTTAGCCTCCTGTGGCGTAAGGTGTGGTGAAGCGGAATTCTAGTTTATATGTTCCTGTCAGCCTGTTACTGCCTTACTGGAAATGTTAACATAAAATTATGAATATGTGTAAATTATGCCTGGCTGATGCTTGTGATAGAACTGTGTCACATACCATCTGAAGATGTTATGACTTGCACATGAATAATAACTTGAGGATATGTCACTGAATTATAAAAAATACACTAAACTAAATAACCCTTGAACTAAATTAATTATCCCTTGAACTTCTGGTTTCTTGCTTGTTTCATTATATATTATTTAATAACCTTAACGATAATTTTTGGTTTGTTTGCACCTGAGAAGGCTGTGCCATGTGGCTGAAATGTTAAGAAGTAAACCCATTCTTGTTGACGTAATTAAGTTATGTCTAATAAATAAACAAAATAAATTAAACAAGTTGTCCATTCTAGTAACAATTTGATATAAGGTGTATGTGTAGATCCAAATGGAAATGGATGATCCTAAAACTCCATATAAAGGAGACTACATTTATCAGTCACAGACCCACACTTAACTGCACCAGACTCATTTTATTAATATAGGATCTTATTATTACTTTATTGATCATTTTACTATGAATTAATTAATGATTTTAGATAAAACCTGTATAAATACAAATATGCAAACATATAAATAAATAAATATAAAACAAAATAATAGTTCTATTAAAAAGCTGTGACTATAATTGACAAGTTTCTATACTTTAATAATGTAAGTAGACATCCACTTTAACATAGAGATAAGAGAAACTAACAGCATGTTTGGTCATACCAGGATTTTACTTGGCCACACCACTCTAGAGTGTCAGCTCTAGATTTGGGTCAGTGTCAATTGCCTAATGTCTTATATTGTCCATCAACATCTGAACCAGTCTGGGCAGCAGGTGTTATTATACATTGACAATAAACCTACCTTTGGTCGGTAGAAGGGATGTATAACTGTCAACGTAGTGTAGAAATCCTGTCCGTGCGTGTGTGTGTGTGTGTGAGTGTGTGAGACAGCGGCAAGGTAGATGTGTAACTGTCAACCAGTTGACATGCCTCATGAACACAAGTCTGCTTTTACCTGTGCTAGCATGCGTCATCCACTGCAGTCACTCCAGGAAACAGTCGTTCCATATACGGGCATAAGAGGTCAGAGGTCAGAGAGCTCACACAGTGGAATGTGAATGGTCTTGTTTTGTGTGGCTGCACTGCTGTGCCTGGGTGCAGTTGTTTATTTTCTTGCTGAAATGCTGTGGTGTTGAGGGATAAAGACAGGAGTCACTAGACCGGAAAATCACCGACCTGGGCTTATGTAGGACATTGGCACTTTCCTGAGTCTACACCAAAGACTCACACTGAAAACTGTAGCCAGAGAAATCAATAATGACCTCTAAAAACACTGTCATTTATCCAGGGCTGCAATTTGCACCATAGACATCTAGATCAAGTGCAAATATGTATGCTGATTGCCATGCAATTTGGCTTGCATAACATTTACACATGACATTTTCACTGAGATTTCATGGCCTTCTATTTATGCATGTTGTGTATATTTTATTTTCGTATTTGTGTTATCCATTTGTGTGAAACTAGCGTGGTAAACTTAATCATTATACTTTGTTTCTGCACCTTATTTAGATTTTCAAAAAGCTTTCGATAAAGTACCACATCAAAGATTGCTCCTTAAGCTAAAGGCCCATGGCATAGGAAATGGTATAATAAACTGGATAGAAAAATGGCTGAATGACAGAAGACAACGTGTAGTAGTTGATGGGGAGGCTTCAAACTGGAAATCGGTATTGAGTGGGGTACCACAGGGATCAGTACTAGGACCTATATTATTCTTAATATATATCAACGATTTGGACGATGATATAACAAGCAAGGTGTTAAAATTTGCGGATGATACAAAAGTGTTTAGAAGGATTAAAAGTGATGGAGACAGACAGCATTTACAAGATGATCTTGATAGGTTGATCAAATGGTCTGAAAAGTGGCAAATGCTGTTCAATTTTGGGAAATGTTAATGCCTCCACACAGGTCATGGGAATGAAGAGGTAAAATATAAAATGGGGGGTACTGTTCTAAGTACTACTGTAAAAGAAAAGGACTTAGGGTTAACCATTAATGCTGATATGAAGGTTTCAGTGCAGTGCGGAATTGCAGCGTCAAAGGGAAATCAAATCCTTGGATTAATTAGGCGAAATATAGCGTATAAGAAAAAAGAATTAATAGTACCGCTGTACAAAACAATAGTGAGGCCTCATTTAGAATATTGTATACAAGCATGGAGGCCATATCGCAAGAAGGACATAGATATGCTAGAAAGAGTACAGAGGAGAGCGACTAAAATGATACCAAATCTGAGGGATCTTAGTTACGAAATACGCCTAAAAGAATGTGGTTTAACAACACTAGAGACCAGGAGATTGAGAGGAGATCACATAGAAGTGTTTAAAATTTTGAATGGTTATGAAAATATTGATAGAAACATTTTTTTCTCAGTTAAGAAAGATAGAAGGACCAGAGGACATGAAGCTACATTAGTAAAGGAGCAGTGTAGATTAGATATAAGAAAGTTCTCATTCTCACAAAGGACTGTAAATGAATGGAACAGATTATCTCCTGATTGTGTTGGTGCTAGTAGCGTGAATATGTTTAAAAATAAAATCGACACACACCTTAAAAAGGCGGGATACATGTAGATAAAAAGTATTGGACTCTCGATAAGCCAAAAGGCTTCCTTGTCCAACTGCCATCCAGAGTAATTTTCTGGATGGCAATCTTGTTAAATCTTTATATCACACCTGTTGGTCAATTTATGCCACATCAGTGTTATTGTGTATGTACCCTGTCTCCATGTAACAACAACATGACTTAGTCAGTGATGTAACTTTTAGGATAATACTCACAACAACAACAAAAAGTGTTCAGAGAAAGCACCCATTGCACTTGTTTATATCAGATTATCCGGTCACTATATCACTGTTTGTTGTCACACGTCATTCTTATATCACTGTTTGTTGTCACACGTCATTCTTATATCACTGTTTGTTGTCACACGTCATTCTTATATCACTGTTTGTTGTCACACGTCATTCTTATATCACTGTTTGTTGTCACACGTCATTCTTATATCACTGTTTGTTGTCACACGTCATTCTTATATCACTGTTTGTTGTCACACGTCATTCTTATATCTGCTCCACTTTTATTAGATATCAGCTCCACTTCTATCAGATATCTGCTCAATCTGATATCTGCTCCAGTTCTAGCAAATATCCAGTGTGAAGCACTAACCCCAAAATGTATGCAGTATAACTTAAGGTCGTACATCATTTAGTTACGTCATCTATTAATGTATGCAGTATAACTTAAGGTCGTACATCATTTAGTTACGTCATCTATTAATGTATGCAGTATAACTTAAGTTCGTACATCATTTAGTTACGTCATCTATTAATGTATGCAGTATAACTTAAGGTCGTACATCATTTAGTTACGTCATCTATTAATGTATGCAGTATAACTTAAGGTCGTACATCATTTAGTTACGTCATCTATTAATGTATGCAGTATAACTTAAGGTCGTACATCATTTAGTTACGTCATCTATTAATGTATGCAGTATAACTTAAGGTCGTACATCATTTAGTTACGTCATCTATTAATGTATGCAGTATAACTTAAGGTCGTACATCATTTAGTTACGTCATCTATTAAAAGATTGCTGTATTTGACAGATATAAGTTCTGCTCATGTTGTAAACTTTGTACTACTGCCTAGTCTGTTGAAGTGTTTACCAAATATTCCAAGTATCATAATGATAGTGCATACATGAATGGCATGCTTTCCACTTCACTCTGATCAAATGTACTTTACAATGAAGGTGTCAGAGAATGTCCATGCATGCGTGCATTTATGCGTGCATGCATGCATGCGTGCGTGCATGCATGCTTGTTGTGTGTCACTATGTGGCACTTTGATACACTGTGTGTGAATCACCACTGTGTGTATATATATATATATATATATATATATGCATATTTAAAAGCGAGTAAATAACCTTATTTTAGTGTAGTTTTCACATGAATCAGGCTGTACAATTTGAAGGGCTAATGAACTAATGATCTGGTCAAGCATTTACTGTGAGAAGTGGGCCCAGTGACCCTAGGTCAGTGCCCTTATTGTTGGTCATTGAGACCAGTCCTGGTAGACATAGCTTACTGAATGGAGGACATAAAGTCACTCGAAAAAAAGTCACGGAAAAAACATGAAATAAAGTCATCCGGGAAAAATCATAACTTCAAATTTAGAGTTCTTTGTATTTAAAGTATAAGTGGAAATATTAAATACGGTTGGGTGAATAGTCATTTTAATAATAAAAATTAATGTAAATATAACAAACAATTCAGTGTACATGTTTGCTAAAAAGTCGCTTATAAATTAGAATTCTCCCTTGTGCTCAGATGTCTATGAAAATATGCAAGACTATGTCAGTCTTTTCATAAATATGCAAGACTATGTCAGTCTTTTCATAAATATTCTGTATAATCATGCATCAAATTTTTTGTGTACAATTATCAGTGAGAAAATGCAAAATTGTGGAGTTTCTTCAGAATATCCATCTTAACCAGCAACTTTATTTTGTTGAGTTATCAATTAACAATTGCAAAACTTTGTATTTAATGTATAGTTTTTGACTAAAATTATATTGTGACTTTATTTTGTATGACTTATTTTCTTGGCCAAAACATTGAATTTTTGTCTGACTTTTCCCTGTGACTTTATTTCTGCCCACCCCATCCTGCACCTAGGGTGGTCTTGGACAGTGTGAACCAACTGGTCACTGCATGTGTGTGTAATGTTGCACTGGTAATGAGGAGGCTACTTCCTGCAGGCAATGTCAACAAGCTGACAGTGTCTGTCAACATGCTTAATTAGTCTGGGTGTTTGATGTCAGCCATTGATACACATTGGATGGTGGTTCTCTCTGCTCCTTAATTTATTCCCCTCTCATCTCTCCTGCTGTATCCACCCCTCTTGTTCACGTTTAGACACTTTGGTTTAAGTTCCCTCTCACCCCACCCCTTCTCCTCTCACTACGTCTCTCCCTCTGTATATTTGTGCTCTCTTTAGTCTTTCCCATCTAGGTGTTGGCCCTCTCTTCGTTGCTGCATTCTTCCTCTGTGCTGCTGTACTCCCTCTCTCTCTTCCTCCTTTCCTCTCCCTGCCTCCCTACCTAACTCCCTCCTCCTCCCCTCTCTCACTCCCTCCCTTCCTTCATCCCCCTCCCTTCAAGGTGAACTCACAGAGTGGCCACAAATCTACATCATAACCTCAGACAAAATCTTCTGTGTCAAAATCTCTCGATCTGTAGTATAATTCTGTACCAGCCTTCAAGTTGACCACTCCCCTGAGTGGACCACTGACCTACAGGACATCCTGGTCACAGTCTGTCCACTTATCAATATCAACTCTTGTTCATATCACTCCCCGTGTGTCTGTGGTTTAATACTGCCAACGGAATTAAATGAATTGTGAATATCAGCAGCCGATACCAGTGCTCAGACTATATTTGATCATCTCACTGGTACACAGCACTTGATCATTGTAGTGCATGTGATATCACAAGTGAAAAGAATAAACCACATCCCCCCGAGATTTGTTTCCTCTGACATTTCCACCTAAACTTCAGTACAAATGACTCGTGGCAAACGGTGACTCGTGACTATTATGAGTAAATGAATATAAGAGAGTTACATCCCGAGAAAGTGATCTATATTTAGTCAACCACAGTAATTACCTGGCTTCAATCCTGCTTGGCAGCTGTCCATTTCCTACTACCATAACTATCTTTGTTATGTTATTGTCCCCCTAGTGACTTTCTGATAACTTTCTATTTCATAAAACCTATACTCGTACACATGTTGTATGTTTCTATAATGTCTGTGTATTTAATGTTATCTGATTTGCATTCCATAAGGTGTTCTTTTAAATATATTATACTTATAGTGTCTAGGATATTGAAGAACTTCTTATAAATATCTTATAAGATATGTTATAAAGCCTGATCAAAGAAACTTATATAAATTGGAATAGGTAAACACCAAATTCACCAGTGCTCCATGAAAATAGAAAGAAAAACGTTGCCTATAATTTGGTCGTTATTACAATCAATGTTGATCTGTTAGACTTGGCTATATCTTAATCTACTTTTCATTGTGTTACTTTTTAAATACACATTTGTAGTATAGTAAAAATAAATCACTGTTAAACAGTAACATACATGTAGTTATTGCAGACAAAAAACTTAACTTAAATCTCCAAATATTTTGACTGCGTGTCACGACCTTTGTCAGCAAACTGGTTTCGAGAGGGAATAAAACATTTGAAACAAATCTGTATAAAAATGGTATATGGCCATATATCTTTCTAAATCCACAAAATCCTTACGGAACACAGGAAATCAACACAATATGACGCGTCTTGATCTATGATAAAATCGTGTGTAAGAAGGTACTGTTAAATAAAATGTAAACATTTGAACATGTAGCTAGACAAGTTATAGTGTCAATTGATACATGACTGTCTGGGCATGTTGTCGACAGTTGGCAATATCTATTTGGAGAAGTTCTAATGACAGGAAATAGTCTTGTGGGCATATCGCATACAGCTTCTTGTATTACTGGTGTTAATTAGTAGACAGTCAGTAGCTCCGACAAAACATTATTATGCACTGCAATGTGAACAGTTGGGATTTTTTAAGGAATGGATTTTTTTAAGGCCATTAGGGACCAGAACCTCTGGTGGGAATTCTGCTAGGCAGTCTGAAATTCATACATTTTCTCGTAATTTTTATAATTCTACCAGCAGATTGTGCTCATACTTTTGTGTGTGAACAGTTTAAGTTAAATACATAGTCGGTTTAAGAGATTTTTATGTTAAAATTATTGATAGAATTGACTCTCATCGTTATATCGGGTATGTAATAGTATATTGAGCCATACCACTCTTGCTGTTTTTCACTAAATTTTGATTGGGGCCTGGTTGAAAAAAATATTACTTTGACAAATTCATTAAAACTATATAAAAAAAAAATGTTGCATGTTGTAGCAGACAAGTTGGATTTTTGTGTGAAGTTATTCCAAAAGGAAACAAGTAATAAATGTAAAATGCAAAAGCAGTTTTACGCAAAATGCTGCATTGTAATGCATTTTAGATGTCTAATGTCTGACAGAGAGAAAATATTATTTAAAATAATTGTTTGTGTGGCAAGACGTGACAGTGTGAGATGACACTGGAATGTCCGAGTGTTACACCAGGCTTGTGGTAGTTGACATCACAGTAAGGACCCTCAAGTTTGTGTGGTCAGTCCTGACACCAAGTGACCAAATCTTTCTCCCTCCTACCCCCATCACATTTTCGACAGCCCAGAGAGGTTATTCCATATATTACCCCACTCACTTTGTATTTATGAGTTTCATCTATGGGGATCGTCACTGTTACTGCAGTGGTTTTAATCATAACTCTACTGTAGAATCCGTAACGGTTGTTTTGCTATGCCACAGAAACATATTTATCAGCATCACTGCCAACCAACTGCTAGGACAAATTTAACCACCATGTTTATCAACACTGCTGACAACACTGCGCTATCTTATGTCAATAATACTCGATTTGTTTCTATTTCTCTCCGTGTGTGTGTTATAGTTGCTGACCTTCTCACCAGATGGCGTTGAACCAAGCACGGCGATGTACAGCAGCCTGCAGTCTCTTGCGACTTCGTGCATACACGTTACAGTCCAGACCATGACTAGGAAACATCAGGTAATCTAACTACAGTGTATAATCAAACTAGCATATGTATGTATGTTAATGTTTTCCTCCTAGACAGTTTGTATCAAGGACGTCAAACTCTCAGGGCTTATTCTATGATTGCATGAAAGAAAAGTAACACATTTATTATGTCAAAACTCTGTGGTGCATGGGTTCTCACTGATTGTACAGTAAATCAATTGTTCGTGCATTAAAACGTAATTTGAAACAATTGTAGAAATCACATGCATGCAGCAGATACTTCAGGAAACAGGCCCCTGCATCTGGGTACGTTTGACATGCGCTGATAGGTATGCAAATAAAAACAAAACAAACAAAAGTTTATTGACTAAAAATGCCTTTGCTAAGTAAGAATATACTTAAAGTGGTCATGTGTTTGATTTCAGTCTTCCAGACGAGCTTCCGTTGTGCCGAGCACAGAAGTACACGTGGAGCTGGCAAAATGTCAGTCGGAGCTCGATATCACCATTGTTGATCGCATTCATGAGTTGCTCAATCCACAGCCCCTGGTGGAGAAACCCAGCATGAGCGGGATGTACTTTTCGGTGAATCCGACATTCTACCAGGTGGCTATATATATATATATATATTGTCATTATGCAAACATTTTATTTGTTCAAGCACAATGAAACTATCAAGGTCATCCTTGGGATTTGGACAAACATATCGAATAGCATGATATTAGCAGGACTCATTTTCTATACTGTACGGTGACGGAAACATTTGGGATTGTCTTAGTGTGACCGTAATTGCAAGGTGGCTGTATTATTAAGGTGACCATAAATAATATATAAATAACAATGTTACATGTCAGAGTAATAAGTCCACGTGTGATTGTGAATGTGCTGAATTCAGTCACTGCAAAAATGAAGTGAAGACGGCCTGAGAAGCAATTTCATTTGTTTTTTATGTAGAAAACTGAACCATTCATAGATTGTTAGGTTTATCAAAGTAAGCAGGATGAATTTTTCTGAAATTTTATTTTAACCAGTTTTGTTATGGTGACCATCTGGAGCATAGCGATGCAGTGGCTAGGGCTTCGGACTCTCGACCGAGAGAACCCGGGTTCGAATCCTGAGCGGCGGTGTCGAACCTTGGGCAAGTTCGTTCACTCTACGTTGCTCCAGTTCACCCAGCTGTATGAATGAGTACCTGGCTACAGACAGTGGTGGATATTTGTGTATTAATTTTGCACATTAATTGCAGCATGGCTGAATGCTTCCCAGAGAAGTTGAGATGGTGTTTGATTGAACAGGTCTGCCAGAGAGTAAAGTGTAGAGCACTTTGAGCTGACTGGATACTGCGCTATATATGAATTACCTTTACATCTTGGATTTCTGATAAAATTAGCCCCATTATGAAAACCAACAATTGCCTGGTACAGATTGTGTGCATAAACATTGTTTGGTTCTTGCAGTCGGCACAGAATTGCTTCCACCAAGCCTTGGATGACGACAGCTCAACATCTGACCACACGGTGGACATCAAAGTGACCAGTTCATTTCTTACGTGTTTTCTAAGGTTGGTTGGTCAAATTGATTCAACATTTAAGCATTTATCTTTGAAAACCATGTCAAAAGTTATTAGCAGTTGTCCACTTATCTCTAGAGCAGTCTTGTCTGTTTGGTTTTGCCACCGAATCATTGTATATGATATAAATTCAATCTGTTCTATTCTAACATATCCTGATATGTGTCTAAGTGTAGTTGAAACAATTTAAATTCAACAATATAATGTTTTTAACAGTCAACTTTTCTGGATATTGTTGTGTGTGTTGCTTATAAACTGTTTCCAACCTGACAGTTTGTTGAGCCAGCATGTCATTCCTTTCAATTGTTCTAGGAATACCACTGCTGCTTTATATGTTGAAATGTGGGCTCTAGCAGCCTGATGCTCAGGAGACTAGTATGGGCTCAGTCACAGGCCTGGCATTGGGTTGTAGAGTCCACATTTCTTTTATTTAAATATTACAGTGTGCCAAAAAGGCTTATACACTGGTTACCCATAATAAACAAACGTCATCCATTTGGCCTTTTTCATATCTATATTTGTCTCTGTGTTGTTGCTTGCATAAATAATAATAACATATGGCAATAATATATATATATATACAGGTATTTATTTAAATTTTTTTTCATGCACTCTGTATTACCATTACGCATTGCACTTACTAAAAAAGTACACTGTTTAAAAATACATTTATCATAACTATTTACAATTACTCCATAGATTCCCCGTTCCTGACCTGCGTCCAAGTCAAGGCATCGATAAGCCGTGGTGGCGCCGGTGTCTGCAGAAGGAGGTTCTCATTCTCAAGTTTAGTGACGTCGACGTTCACACCTGTGTCAATGCGTCATCACCAGTGTCGAAGGTTGAGGTGACATGCAAAGAAGTGCATGGTATGTCCTCAGTGTCGGAAGCCCCAACACCGAAACTGAAATGATTTCCCCTCTGAAATGATTAATCTGTGTTTGCTTAGTGATTGGATGAAGAATTGATATAGATGTGGGATAGTTGTGGTTCATAATACGTAATAGTAATATTTATTTCGTATAGTGCCACATTCAATGTACCCGGTAGTTGTCAGAGTTTTGCAAAGATAAATAGAAAATGTGTTAAAAATCATACGTTGTAATAAAAACAATACTTGTTATATCATAGATCAAATTTATGTATAATATATTGCTACGAAATTATGATAATAATTAAGAAAATTATTATAACATGGTTCTGGGTAAACCAAATATTTTTCTCGTATGTTTATCACTTATTTGATTTTGATTTGTTATTCACGTGTGGGTTTAAGAATGGTGTCACAAAATAAATACGAGCTTGCTGAAACATTTGTTGCTTAATTATTTTGTAGGATTATTTCAAACAGCGCCAGAGCAATGTCCAGTGTCTTTCTGCCGAATCAACTCCACAGTTCATCCGCAGCACGGAGGCGACGATGGATTTGATTGGCCGCAGTAAGTGCAATGAACTCTCACCTTTCATTTCGCTGAATCTGTTAAGGGTTCGTCATCAACCGGATTATTTCACATGTTAGCTCATTTGGTAGACAAATGGTAAAGATGGTCTGGTGCTGTATACTATAGCATAAGGTTATTAACAGGTTCCTAAATTACCCAATCTAATAAACTAAATTCTTTTGATGATTTTATCAAAAATGCACGTTTTCTTAAACCGACTGCATCTATTACTTAAACCATTCACCCTTTACCAACTTGAATATTAGCAAATGCGAATTGCAGTGGGTTAAATAAATTGAGTATGGGATAATAAAATATGGTTAGTTTGGTGCAACATGTTTTCTAAGCAACATGTCACTCTCCCATTGTTCATTAACCCAAATCTATTTTTTGTAAAATAATACAAAATAGATTTGTGGTTTAATGATAACGTTTATAGTGTTACATCCATATATCGGGATATGTTTAAATACATTTCATGATTCAGATAGACATTTTTAGAAGAAGAAAAAAAGCGTTGCATTTTAAAGTATAGCTGATTAATATTATAACATAAAACATGTTCTGTCGACTTTAGTAAAAACTAACATGTCATTAACAGATATAGCTATTAATGATCATCTCTGGCTGTTTAGGTTTGTGATAAAAATCTTTCCCCAAGCTCAGTCTTCAGTATTGGAGGAAGAATTGAACGACATGGATGAGTTGCTGATGCAGAACGACTCGTTGAATGGAGCGTGTCAGTTCACGAAGCCTCCTCCGTCTCCGTTCTCATCCCGCAAAGTCATGTATGAGAACGAGGAGGTAAGCCATTATTCATCTTCACAGCTTCTTTTTCATCCTCTGTGATATCTGTTGCAGAGTCGTTGTTGACACAATCACCGTCTCGATGATATTTCACCTAACAATAATGATAAACACAATTTATATAGCAGTTATTAATTTCTAAATCGTCCATTTTTAAAATAACGAATTGTTTAGTTAAATAAAAACAGTTTGATTCTTTCACTGGAACATGTGATAGTAAACATGAAAGAATAGTAAGCACTGACGTGATCACACTGCACTTGCACTGCAGCTGGTGATGCCGGGAGACAGACAGGAGATGTCGGAGTTCCAGGACACGTCTGTTGCCAACACCCGCATGCTCGTTGAACTCACCCTGCCCAACGTCGTCATTGTGGTGCCAGACAAGGAGTTCTTCGAAATCATCTACAACAGGTGAGATATCAGACGGTGCATTGCAGCTCCGTGTATAATATCACACACACACACACACATGCACACATGCGTATACGTGCACACGCGCACACAATACATTGTAATCTATGGAGATTTTAAACAGTCATTCTGATGCTGGGATGAAATTTTTTTACTTCGTAAACTCACCCCCCCCCCCCACCGCCTTGCTTCAGGATGCTGAATGACCTTGTGATCTGGGAGCCAGTTGCCCCTGCCCCCCTCCACACCCTCGAACCCTACAGCCTCACCCCCAGTATGGGGCTGGGACTCGACCTCGCCAGTCAGATGATCCAGCAGCAGCAGTCACAGCAACAGCTCGAGATGTTTAGCCTGTGCAAGTCAAGTCTCCAGTATGGTAGGACAACGTCTTTTCTGCCTGCTCAATTTTTTCAACACAAAATATTGTGTTCTGCTATCTGTTTATCATGGCATGGTATTTTTCTGCAAGGTTGAATATTTTGATTGAACTTTGGGCCGAAGGTCCAACGGACTATTGCCATCACTCTGCGTCCACCGTTAGCTGCCGTATCTCAGAAACCGTTCAGTAACTTTTTCTCTAATTTTGCATAGATGTATCTTAGGGTACTGCCACTATGCACGAGAAGAATTTTATTTGATTGAATTGTTCTAAGGGCCCCCAGGGCCCAAAAAACTGGTAATTTTTCACATCACATCATATCAAGGACCACAATGGAAACAAGTGCTGCACTTTCTTGTGTCATCCTTTATATTTAATGTACCCTGTATTTATATGTTATGTATGTACAAGCTTACATTTTATATTGAATAAATAATCTAATCTAATCATCACATTTCATGACTTTTCTCACTTCTTCCAAATACACATATTTACAAACTAACTTAAGTCCAATAAAAGGTTCAATGACTGCTAAGACTTAATACTTATGCCCACTGAAAGGTCCAGTGACTACATAGACTTAATATTTGACATTGTGAAAGTTTTTGGGTCTTTTCCATAGTAAAAAGTGACAAATTTGCAGATTTGAGCTCAATAAATGTAATATAATATATAAAAATATAATAAAATCCAACCAATAGTTAGATCAGGACAGTTTCCCACAATTTGTGAGCATGTCTTCTAGATAAGTACCATTGAAGCCAACAGAAAATTTGTTAAATATGTTTAAATAGTAAAACAAATTGATGACATCTGATTTGTTTTTGCAAATAGTAATTTTTGATATAATGTGGATTGGGTTTTGGTAGCTTACGCTTAAGTGTCGACATATTCGTGTAAAATTAAAGAAAATGTTCATAAAAAAAAAGAAACATCCTCATCCAATCAGCTTTTGTTGATTTTACTGGACTCACACATTACCCTTTGACATTAGACATGTTTTTTGTAACTACACTCTTTTGATGATGAAAGCAATTGTGAAATGTGAATCATTTTACACCTAAGAATGATCATACATGTGCCTAGATCAACCTTATGTAAAGTTGTAAACAAATGTAAAAAATTATTAGTGTCCGAAAACATAGTCATTATGTATGTATGTATACGGACATGTAAAAATAATACATGTCCAAAACATACAGAATATATAGTTAATTCCTTTTGATTATTTTTAGGGTGAACAAAAACATGTCGTGTCCAAATGCATACAGTTAATATGGTAGATCGGTTTTGCTGTAAACAAATTTAGGGAAATAAATTACAAAAATTAGGACATTTCATCAAACCAGCAAAACAAATTTAAGAAAATTTATTCGCTGTTGCTCCGCAGACTCGAGCTCTGACTCGGAGGACGGCTCCGGCCAGCATTACTCCATCGTGGAGCAAAAGGAGCGTTACCGACGGCGACAGCTCCAGGAGCGACAGCCGCGACAGAGCAAGATGTGTCTCAGTCTGAACATTGCCCAGGGCAGGATCACCGGGTACATCCCTGCCAAGGTCAGTCAAAGTCTGCCAAAGTTATGGTTACCATCTTTTGTAATCAGATTAGATCAGATATTTGTATATGGATAATCTTCATGCAGTAATTTCAGCCTGGCTGAATGGTTCCCAGAGGAATTGAAATGATGTTCGATTGAACAGGTCTGCCAGGGATTCAAAGTACAAAGCACATTGACCAGTCCTTAGGACTGGGTACTGCGCTATATAAGAACGCACCATTTTCGCTTGTCATCTTGTTTGGGGTCGTTCACAATTGCTGACATTTACCAGTTCATACAGAGCAAACTGATTGTTAGATCACCTCTCCCCCCATGAATTACTAATTTAAAATGTTGATAGTTGTCTAGAGTACAAGTCATATATAACAGTGCTATCACATGGTGCAGGCAAATGACATATAATAACAACTATCATTATAATGTTTTCAAACATTTATTTTCAGTCATTACAGTTATAAAATTCTCATATGACCAACATTATAATTATATAATTAGTACGTGGGCCTTGGTCCCCCTTTTGTACACATAGATAAATGTCAACAATTGTCACCCACCAGAGCAAACCGGTATTAAATGACACAGACCTATTTTGTACACGATCCAAAGGTAGCTGTCTAGGTCCCATCAATTTTGTTGTTGTTGCAGAAATGCATACCTTATTTTCTCATCTTTTAATGTTCAGTTTATTTTTCTCAAGATGTAATCAAAAAGTAATAAAATACATGAAAAAACAGTGGGCAGTATGAGTCAAAATAGTCTAGTTTCTCAAGATGTCACGTTTTAAAAGTTTTTAAAAATTTTAATAACAAATCAAAAACTACTGAAGATATTTCAACAAATGGGGTGTCTTTTTAAAGCTCATTATCTGTGGATTCCAAAACGGTAACTCCATTTCACAATGTTGTGACTTAATACCCATTTCGCCCCATTTGACAGATCACAATTGTCAACGAGCCTTTATGACTTAATACCCACTTCGCCCCACTTGACAGATCACAATTGTTAACCAGCCTTTATGACTTAATACCCACTTCGCCCCACTTGACAGATCACAATTGTCAACGAGCCTTTATGACTTAATACCCACTTCGCCCCACTTGACAGATCATAATTGTTAACCAGCCTTTATGACTTAATACCCACTTTGCCCCACTTGACAGATCACAATTGTTAACCAGCCTTTATGACTTAATACCCACTTCGCCCCACTTGACAGATCACAATTGTCAACGAGCCTTTATGACTTAATACCCACTTCGCCCCAGTTGACAGATCACAATTGTTAACCAGCCTTTATGACTTAATACCCACTTCGCCCCACTTGACAGATCACAATTGTCAACGAGCCTTTATGACTTAATACCCACTTCGCCCCACTTGACAGATCACAATTGTCAATGAGCCTTTATGACTTAAAACCCACTTCGCCCCACTTGACAGATCACAATTGTTAACCAGCCTTTATGACTTAATACCCACTTCGCCCCACTTGACAGATCACAATTGTTAACCAGCCTTTATGACTTAATACCCACTTCGCCCCACTTGACAGATCACAATTGTCAAAGAGCCTTTATGACTTAATACCCACATCGCCCCACTTGACAGATCACAATTGTTAACCAGCCTTTATGACTTAATACCCACTTCGCCCCACTTGACAGATCACAATTGTCAACGAGCCTTTATGACTTAATACCTACTTCGCCCCACTTGACAGATCACAATTGTTAACCAGCCTTTATGACTTAATACCCACTTCGCCCCACTTGACAGATCACAATTGTTAACCAGCCTTTATGACTTAATACCCACTTCGCCCCACTTGACAGATCACAATTGTCAACGAGCCTTTATGACTTAATACCCACTTCGCCCCACTTGACAGATCACAATTGTCAACGAGCCTTTATGACTTAAAACCCACTTCGCCCCACTTGACAGATCACAATTGTTAACCAGCCTTTATGACTTAATACCCACTTCGCCCCACTTGACAGATCACAATTGTTAACCAGCCTTTATGACTTAATACCCACTTCGCCCCACTTGACAGATCACAATTGTCAACGAGCCTTTATGACTTAATACCCACTTCGCCCCACTTGACAGATCACAATCGTTAACCAGCCTTTATGACTTAATACCCACTTTGCCCCACTTGACAGATCACAATTGTTAACCAGCCTTTATGACTTAATACCCACTTCGCTCCACTTGACAGATCACAATTGTTAACCAGCCTTTATGACTTAGTACCCACTTTGCCCCACTTGATAGATCACAACTGCTAACCAGCCTTTATGACTTAATACCCACTTTGCCCCACTTGACAGATCACAATTGTTAACCAGCCTTTATGACTTAATACCCACTTTGCCCCACTTGACAGATCACAATTGTTAACCAGCCTTTATGACTTAATACCCACTTCGCTCCACTTGACAGATCACAATTGTTAACCAGCCTTTATGACTTAATACCCACTTCGCCCCACTTGACAGATCACAATTGTTAACCAGCCTTTATGACTTAATACCCACTTCGCCCCACTTGACAGATCACAATTGTCAACGAGCCTTTATGATTTAATACCCACTTCGCCCCACTTGACAGATCACAATTGTTAACCAGCCTTTATGACTTAATACCCACTTCGCCCCACTTGACAGATCACAATTGTCAACGAGCCTTTATGATTTAATACCCACTTCACCCCACTTGACAGATCACAATTGTTAACCAGCCTTTATGACTTAATACCCACTTCGCTCCACTTGACAGATCACAATTGTTATCCAGCCTTTATGACTTAATACCCACTTTGCCCCACTTGACAGATCACAATTGCTAACCAGCCTTTATGACTTAATACCCACTTCGCCCCACTTGACAGATCACAATTGTCAACGAGCCTTTATGACTTAATACCCACTTCGCCCCACTTGACAGATCACAATTGTTAACCAGCCTTTATGACTTAATACCCACTTCGCCCCACTTGACAGATCACAATTGTCAACGAGCCTTTATGACTTAATACCCACTTCGCCCCACTTGACAGATCACAATTGTCAACGAGCCTTTATGACTTAAAACCCACTTCGCCCCACTTGACAGATCACAATTGTTAACCAGCCTTTATGACTTAATACCCACTTCGCCCCACTTGACAGATCACAATTGTTAACCAGCCTTTATGACTTAATACCCACTTCGCCCCACTTGACAGATCACAATTGTCAACGAGCCTTTATGACTTAATACCCACTTCGCCCCACTTGACAGATCACAATCATTAACCAGCCTTTATGACTTAATACCCACTTTGCCCCACTTGACAGATCACAATTGTTAACCAGCCTTTATGACTTAATACCCACTTCGCTCCACTTGACAGATCACAATTGTTAACCAGCCTTTATGACTTAGTACCCACTTTGCCCCACTTGATAGATCACAATTACTAACCAGCCTTTATGACTTAATACCCACTTTGCCCCACTTGACAGATCACAATTGTTAACCAGCCTTTATGACTTAATACCCACTTTGCCCCACTTGACAGATCACAATTGTTAACCAGCCTTTATGACTTAATACCCACTTCGCTCCACTTGACAGATCACAATTGTTAACCAGCCTTTATGACTTAATACCCACTTTGCCCCACTTGACAGATCACAATTGCTAACCAGCCTTTATGACTTAATACCCACTTCGCCCCACTTGACAGATCACAATTGTTAACCAGCCTTTATGACTTAATACCCACTTCGCCCCACTTGACAGATCACAATTGTTAACCAGCCTTTATGACTTAATACCCACTTCGCCCCACTTGACAGATCACAATTGTCAACGAGCCTTTATGATTTAATACCCACTTCACCCCACTTGACAGATCACAATTGTTAACCAGCCTTTATGACTTAATACCCACTTTGCCCCACTTGACAGATCACAATTGCTAACCAGCCTTTATGACTTAATACCCACTTCGCCCCATTTGACAGATCACAATTGTTAACCAGCCTTCATGACTTAATACCCACTTCGCCCCACTTGACAGATCACAATTGTTAACCAGCCTTTATGACTTAATACCCACTTCGCCCCACTTGACAGATCACAATTGTCAACGAGCCTTTATGATTTAATACCCACTTCGCGCCACTTGACAGATCACAATTGTTAACCAGCCTTTATGACTTAATACCCACTTCGCTCCACTTGACAGATCACAATTGTTAACCAGCCTTTATGACTTAATACCCACTTCGCCCCACTTGACAGATCACAATTGTTAACCAGCCTTTATGATTTAATACCCACTTCGCGCCACTTGACAGATCACAATTGTTAACCAGCCTTTATGACTTAATACCCACTTCGCCCCACTTGACAGATCACAATTGTTAACCAGCCTTTAAGACTTAATACCCACTTCGCCCCACTTGACAGATCACGATTGTCAACCAGCCTTTAAGACTTAATACCCACTTCGCCCCACTTGACAGATCAGATTTTGTATACCAGCCTTTAAGACTTAATTCCCACTTTGCCCCACTTGACAGATCACGATTGTCAACCAGCCTTTAAATATTGAATTGAAAAAGTAGTGGAAACAGGTAGTGAAGCTGTGGATGATCCCAAGGGTGTGTGTCTGTTGGCAGGTGGAGGAGGGGCAGGAGGAGGAGGAGAAGGGGAGTGAGGGGATGAGGGAGGAGGAGGTGAGGCAGGGGGAGTTTACCCTCGACATAGAGGATGGAATCGTGTTTGTCGCGCTGCAGTGTAACGGAGACCCAGATCTGCAACAGATCAGTGTACTGGCCCACAGAGCAACACTGTGGCACGCAGGTAACTGTGGGTGGGTATAGGTGTGTATGCGTGCGTGCGTGCGGGCGTGCATGTGCTTTTATGTTTGTTTCTGTGTGCGTGTGTGCTTTTGTGAGAGTGTGCGCATGTGTTTGAGTATGTATGTGTTTGTGATATGTGTATACAATTGTCTATTATGTATCCATATATTTTATAAATATGACAATACATCTAACAATGCTTTTTCTAAATGTATATATTGATATAGACACATTACATATGCCCATATATATGGATGCACACACATGCACGCACGCACACACGCACGCATGCACGCACGTACGCACACACGCTGACACACACACACATTCATGTACAGTGTATACAATATTTCAGTTCAATATCTACAGCTTCGTATGTAAAACCTTGTTGGACAGCTCTGCCTTGACAGTTGTAGATCTTCTATTAACCCTTTAGACCTCAGAGTGTTTCTGTGTAAAGCCCCTGGTTTCTCAGAGAATTAGGTCACATTCTGAAAATTGTTGGGGGTGTCCGTTTTTGTGGCGTAACTCTTTTATTATTGAATTTCCATTATTGCAAGTTGTAACTATTTTTAAGGTCATAGAATGCTCTTCACATTGGGTGTAAATATGCTTTTGTATGAATACAAAGAGTTGTCCATATCTCAGTAGGCGGCCAGTATTGCGATATTTCACTACAACATGTCATATTATGAGCCATAACTTTTTTATGCTTCATTTCTTACTGCTACAAGTTGTGTTTATTTGAAAGATAATTTAATTACTTATATTTTTGTATAAAAATTGTGATTAAATCTAAAATATACTTTGTACATTCTGGAATACAATGGAACCATACTTAGCAAATTTGCAAAACTGAAATTAAATATGGGGTATATCACTATATGCCATATGGAGTCTACCTTCAATGCACACCATGTTGCAGTGCTGTAATTTATATGATAGTATCATGTCAATAAAAACAGTATATTGGATCAACATATGTTATTGTATCACAAGTATTTGCCCAAACAATATGTGATAAAACAAAACCCTGTCGGACCATAATTTCTACACCGAACATAATGATTGACTGCTATGTAACTTTTTCATTATCAAAATTATACTGCTACAACTTTATTTTATTGTAAAGAGCAGATAAATGCCTACACAATGATACATGTATTGTTAAATTATGATGGCTAGAATGAGATATACTTAATTATTGTGGGACTGGTGGTGCCTGGTGACAGGCACAGCTGTCAAGTTTCAGCGCTACCATCTCGCCCCCCCCCCCCCCCCCCCCCCGGGAAGCCTCGGTCAAAACAACAAGTGAACATACAACAGGACAGTCCCGCAAGTTACAACACTTACAAATCCCGAAATAATACAACTACAACATCGTCATGCAATGTCCTAATCGAAATATAATAGCGCATTGACTTCGTGCGAGAATAAGGGACACAGAGTGTGGGACTCGTCTCATAGCGTGTTTACAAAAAGGGCATGACCGACTAGCTTCCCTGACAACAACGACGATCGTCGAGCCGAAGTATCGAACAGTCGCATATAATTACATGAACATGGATGTCTGAATCACTTTCTTCGATACTACTGTCATCTCACACACATTGACAAACTTCTTCTGCAGTCAAACGACTAGGACCAGCAGACGCCATTTTGTTCTCTCAAAAACTGGAGCACTTCAAAAAATGCACGAAACTCTGATAAGTCGAATAGCAACATACACCAGAAACACCCACAATGCATTGCCAATATGTTAACGAGACACGTTGAATGTGTTTCAAAAGTATCCTCCAGAGTGCGCCTCTGGAACAGATGAAACTATGACGCTAATCTTTTCGGGCGCGTTTGGCCGACTTGAGGGTTCGAAGCTCGGGCGGGTTTGGCCGACTTGAGGTCTAATGGGTTAACACAAACACATTTCTTCTAGGTTCAGTCACTGTCAGTGCCACCAACCCACTGTGGGATGAGGAGGGTCGAAGTGCCACCCCCTCCCACCTGTATGCCACCCTCTACCCCTCTGAGAGGGGCATCCATGTGAGGTCGGAGGGTCAGGGGTCAGGGGTCGGTGACGGGGCAGACGCCCTTTGTGTGGCCATAAAAGTACAGAGTGACAAACGCAATAAGGTCAAGGTAGGTCATAGGGCACTTAGTAGTATTGGTGTGTAAGCCTGCATTGTAATTAATTATCTGTAATGTAAAATAGAAAAATATTTGGTTGCTAGTTTATTGTTAACGTACATGCACACATGTGGATACATACTCGCATACACAAACACTCACACACGTACACAACAAAGAAAAGAAAATTGCCTACAGGTAAATTCTCAAATTGTTGTGTATTGTATTACAATAAGTAGCCAGTTGTTTGCCATCTTATATGAGATGAGCTCATTCATTGCTTACTCCTATAAGAAAATCTATCCAGCTTTGGTCATCTGGTTCTGATTTACTTTTTTCCAAGGTTTAACACCAACATTGTAACTAGGGCGTTCTCTGTTGCTACAACTCTTTGGAATACACTCTCTCTTACATGTAGTTGAAAATATTACATAATTCCGCCAGCATTTAAAAACTTACTTTACAACCTTGTTTATTCACCATCCATCTGTTGACAACTTGAATACTTGCTTATTGATTTTGAGATTGACCAACCCTTTTGTCTTGATGCACCTCAGAGCGTGGCTTCCAAGGATTTAGATGCAAAAGGAGTGAGCTTTTAATTATTATTATTCCAGGAGTACCAGGTGGCAGTGGGGCTGAGGGGTACCACCCTCCGTCACCACCCCACCCAGCCTGCCCTCAGCTGGATCAACCAGGTGGGTCTCACAGCTACGCATGCACAACAGGGAAATTAGGAGCAAATAAGTAAATTACACTGTTTGTGGACATGTTTGAGACTGCCCACCCCCCTGGCATTGTTTGCTGGCATGTACATCCCCTGTAAAAGTATGTTTGTTTTGACAAAGTCCCCCCCCCCCCCCGTATGATGCATAAATATGTGAAAATGATTATATTTGTTGTATTGATTTTTTTTACATGTAAAATATAATATGTAAATGTATTGAAAACAATAGTACATTGCTCATTTTTATATTGACAGCTTGACAAGCCAACAGTTCAAAAATCGTTATCTAAAGTTCACCCAGGCACCTACCACCCCCATGTAATACCTACCGATACACCCCTAAGATTTATTTAATAATGCATTTAACGTTCCATTCCTTGTTGCAGCTAATGGAGTTCTTCAATGTCATTGAATACCCTGTCTTAGGCTACACCCCACCCAAGATACTGACAGAGATGCACACTCATCTGTGGGGGTGCGCTGTGGACTACAGGTTAGTGCTGCTCTAGTCAAACTTAAGAGAAAATATTGGTATGGTTCATCACAGATATAACACAAGAGGACGTGTATTGTTGTGTGTTACTTCGTTCATGTATACAACCACTGGAATAACTTAGAAATCACAACATTACAATGTCGTTCTAAAACTGTTTTTCAAAGTAAAGTTTAAAGACTTGTATTTGTACTTGTATTTGTACTTGTACTTGTATTTGTACTTGAATTTGTATTTGTACTTGTATTTGTACTTGTATTTGTACTTGTATTTGTACTTGTATTTATACTTGTATTTGTACTTGTATTTATACTTGTATTTGTACTTGTATTTGTACTTGTATTTGTACTTGTATTTGTACTTGTATTTGTACTTGTATTTGTACTTGTATTTGTACTTGTATTTGTACTTGTATTAGTTTATCATCTTTTTATGTTGTCTCATCTCATTGTATAATATTTATTTATTGTATTTTCATTATCATTATTTTTTATGAGAATCACTTTGGAAATAGGTACTTTTGTGTTCTTTAATGTGTTACCCTTGGTATTATTATTATTATTATATATATATGACAGTATTATTATTAATATTTATTCATGTATACAATTTACTCAAAAACTCAATCAACCAAAACTTGTTTTCATCATTGCAGACTTATATGTAAATAACGGTCATTGCATTTTTACTTTTAATTCATTGCCAGTTGGTAGATCAGGGGCCAAAGGTCAAAGGCAGCGAATGAATATAGAAAGAGACGAGTGAACCTCGGCACCTGGGAGGAGATTCTGTCACACTGCCCCCAAGTTAGCATACTAATATGTAAATAATCACTGTTTCTTTTGCAGGCCACTCTCTCTGCCCTACAGAGCTGTGTTGACAGTGGAGACGTTTAGTATATCAAGTAATATCATCGCCGAGTCGCCAACTTCTCTTCTCAGGTAAGTGGAGTGCACTGGTGCAGTGGTTGGAGCATCGCACTCCCAATTGAGAGGACCTGAGTCCAGATCCCGTACTGCCGTTTCGAACTATGAGCAAGTTTGTTCACTCAACATTGCTCCAGTTCACTCAACTGTATGAATGAGTACCTAGCTATAGACAGTGGTGGATATTTGTGTTCGAATAATCTTCATGCATTAATTGTAGCATGGCTGAATGCTTCCCAGATAAGTTGAGATAGTGTTCGATTGAACAGGTCTGCCAGGGAGTAAAATTAAAGCGCTTTGTCTGGTAATCTGCTATTTAAGAACTTCCCTGTTTACTCGAGATTTTGCAGGGGAAAGATCACTCTTACTTCCTGGTTTGGGGTAAACAAATAAAGCACCAGTAGTTTTGAGATGGTCTTCCTTTCGGGCATTTTGTTTTCACTTAAAACAATTATCTGGACAGGAACATGTTAAAGACAATAAGACTGATATTGTACAGGAAGCATCTGTTTGCATGGCTGCTTGGGAGCCTATGTATGTGTCAATGGTGGCAGAATCCCCTGAGTATGGAGACACATCCGGTTGTATTGGACAGTTGAAAGTATATTGGGTACACAAGTAAATAACTAAGTATCTATCTTTATTTGTTTAATATGTCACCGATTGGTAGATCAGAGACCAGTGGTCCAAAGATTGACGTAGACTGAAGCGAGTGGATCTCGGCGCTTGGTAGACAATATTTTTACAATCTCCAAAGTTAGTGTGTTAATATATAGATCCTCATTTTATTTAACCAAAATATGATATAGTTATTGTTTTACCACCTCTGCTTCTAGTGAATGCGTGGAACCGACATGCTCTAATAGTTTGTAATTTATTTTTTAATATCAAACTTACCATTCAGCATGGAATGTAAACATTCAAACTATTTAGACTAGTCACGTTTTAACATATTATCATAACATAATTCAGCTGTCAGTATTTGAGAATAGGTGTGGTTTGTAAATACATAATATTATGATCATACTATAAAAAACAATCAGATTTTATCTCTTTGTTTAGCTACTGTATAATATGTTTTTTTAGATTTCTAATCGACGATGCAGCGCTATACATCTCTGACAAGTGTGACGCGAAAGAGGTGGATTTGCGGAAAAGTGAGTGGTCTTTTTCAGTTCTTTCATTTTGAAGACATTACGCTGAGATATTAGACTAAATAATCAGAAGATTTTGAAAATGAGCTCAAGTAATTGCTGATATTCTTTTGATCACAGTTTATATTAAGGTATGTGTGTGCATGCATGTGGAGCGCAGTGGCACAGTGGGTAGGGCATCGGACTCTCAATCGAGAGAACCCTGGTTCAAATCCTGAGCTGCTGTTTCGAACCTCGGGCAAGTTCATTCACACTACATTGCTCCAGTTCACTCGGCAGTATGAATGAGTACCTGGCTATAGACAGTGGTGGATGAATGTGTATGGATAGTCTCTGCGCATTAATTGCAGCATGGCTGAATGCTTCCCAGAAAAGTCATGATGGTGTTTCAGTTGAACAGATCTGCCAGGGAATAAAATGTAAAGTGCTTTGAGCAGTCCTGAGGACTGGATACTGCACTTTGTAAGGACTTACCTTTGTTTCCTTTTCACCATCTGTTCTTTGTTTTGCAGACTATGTCTGCGTTGTTGATGTTGGCATGTTTGAACTGTCGCTACGAACCAGTGATGGCCGAGATGTGGTAAGTTACAATGTTATAGGACATGAAATCTGTTCCGTCAATGACAGCCCATGCATTGTTCTTCCTCCTTGTTCCCTGTACAGGGGTGAGGATTAGGTGTAGTAATGTCGAACCACTTGCTCTGTTCTTCCTCCATGTTCCCTGTACAGGGGTGAGGATTAGGTGTAGTAAAGTCGAACCACTTGTTCTGTTCTTCCTCCTTGTTCCCTGTACAGGGGTGAGGATTAGGTGTAGTAATGTCGAACCACTTGTTCTGTTCTTCCTCCTTGTTCCCTGTACAGGGGTGAGGATTAGGTGTAGTAATGTCGAACCACTTGTTTTGTTCTTCCTCCTTGTTCCCTGTACAGGGGTGAGGATTAGGTGTAGTAATGTCGAACCACTTGCTCTGTTCTTCCTCCTCGTTCCCTGTACAGGGGTGAGGATTAGGTGTAGTAATGTCGAACCACTTGTTCTGTTCTTTCTCCTTGTTCCCTGTACAGGGGTGAGGATTAGGTGTAGTAAAGTCGAACCACTTGTTCTGTTCTTCCTCCTCGTTCCCTGTACAGGGGTGAGGATTAGGTGTAGTAATGTCGAACCACTTGTTCTGTTCTTCCTCCTTGTTCCCTGTACAGGGGTGAGGATTAGGTGTAGTAATGTCGAACCACTTGCTCTGTTCTTCCTCCATGTTCCCTGTACAGGGGTGAGGATTAGGTGTAGTAATGTCGAACCACTTGTTCTGTTCTTCCTCCTTGTTCCCTGTACAGGGGTGAGGATTAGGTGTAGTAATGTCGAACCACTTGTTCTGTTCTTCCTCCTTGTTCCCTGTACAGGGGTGAGGATTAGGTGTAGTAATGTCGAACCACTTGCTCTGTTCTTCCTCCTTGTTCCCTGTACAGGCGTGAGGATTAGGTGTAGTAATGTCGAACCACTTGTTCTGTTCTTCCTCCTTGTTCCCTGTACAGGGGTGAGGATTAGGTGTCGTAATGTCGAACCACTTGTTCTGTTCTTCCTCCTTGTTCCCTGTACAGGGGTGAGGATTAGGTGTAGTAATGTCGAACCACTTGTTCTGTTCTTCCTCCTTGTTCCCTGTACAGGGGTGAGGATTAGGTGTAGTAATGTCGAACCACTTGTTCTGTTCTTCCTCCTTGTTCTCTGTACAGGGGTGAGGATTAGGTGTAGTAATGTCGAACCACTTGTTCTGTTCTTCCTCCTTGTTCCCTGTACAGGGGTGAGGATTAGGTGTAGTAATGTCGAACCACTTGCTCTGTTCTTCCTCCTTGTTCCCTGTACAGGGGTGAGGATTAGGTGTAGTAATGTCGAACCACTTGCTCTGTTCTTCCTCCATGTTCCCTGTACAGGGGTGAGGATTAGGTGTAGTAATGTCGAACCACTTGCTCTGTTCTTCCTCCTTGTTCCCTGTACAGGGGTGAGGATTAGGTGTAGTAATGTCGAACCACTTGCTCTGTTCTTCCTCCTTGTTCCCTGTACAGGGGTGAGGATTAGGTGTAGTAATGTCGAACCACTTGCTCTGTTCTTCCTCCTTGTTCCCTGTACAGGGGTGAGGATTAGGTGTAGTAATGTCGAACCACTTGCTCTGTTCTTCCTCCATGTTCCCTGTACAGGGGTGAGGATTAGGTGTAGTAATGTCGAACCACTTGTTCTGTTCTTCCTCCTTGTTCCCTGTACAGGGGTGAGGATTAGGTGTAGTAATGTCGAACCACTTGTTCTGTTCTTCCTCCTTGTTCCCTGTACAGGAGTGAGGATTAGGTGTAGTAATGTCGAACCACTTGCTCTGTTCTTCCTCCTTGTTCTCTGTACAGGGGTGAGGATTAGGTGTAGTAATGTCGAACCACTTGCTCTGTTCTTCCTCCTTGTTCTCTGTACAGGGGTGAGGATTAGGTGTAGTAATGTCGAACCACTTGCTCTGTTCTTTCCATAACTCCCTGTCAGCAGCCTCCTCTCTCCATCTTTCATCCTCACCCACTGGTCTCATGTCCCTCCTCATACAGTCGTCCCATCTCAGTTGTGGCCTTCCCCTTCTCCTGCATCCCTGGTGTTGTTCCGCCTCTGCTCTCTTTGTAAGTTTACTCCTGTGGGCGTAGTCTCAGTGGTAGAAAATATTGATTATAATAAATATCTGTTGGATGTGATGCCATTGCTTCTCTTCCGAGAGTGGTTTCATATTGTATAAATAGTGCCTTGTGTGTTGAAATGTGAGCATTGGAAGGAGACTTTTATTGGCATAATTACTGTCCTAATGTATATAATATAATTAAATACACATTTCTTGTATAATGTCAAATTTTATCGAATAAGGCATACCCTTAATCCACATAATAAATGTCATACATTGGGCCATTTCAGACGCACAATATATTACTTGTATATTGGTCAGTATATTGGTCTTGTGCATCGTCACAAGCCGGGGGTGGTAGCTGACTATACTACCCCTGGCAGATATCCTATCCATTACACAGAAGTTTAAATCATGATTTTAATGTTAAGTAGAATTATGTTATTATAAAACCCCAGCAGTTTTAACAGATTCATTTATGTGCAAAACGTAATTAATTGCATATCATGTCTATATATATCCTACTACAAACAATGCACAACAAAATACCACCATCTAGAAACTGGTGGACCACAACCATGTGTGCACGCGTGCATGCTTGAGTGCGCATGCCTGGGCAAGTGTGCATTGCACGCACATGCATAACCATGGTGTCTGCCCATGTGAAATTGGCCACCTCACAATTAAGGTCACCCTGGGACAGTCAAAAAAAAATTTCCATATTCTGTGAAGTATAGCAAATAAGTCCTGCTAATAAGGCCACCTTGCTATTCAGGTCACTGTCCCATAATAGTGAGACTCCACTGTTCATACATTTGTATATGCACTGGCTCGATTGTAGTTAGGTGTTTTAATTGCCTCGTAGAAATATCCGAAGCTGGACTTACGGGCATCGAACAACATCGTCCATATCCGGACATGTGCTGACACCTGCAGGGCACTGGCTCTACTACTCAACTACCTGGCAACTGACGGCGACCTCGCTACCACACCCAGGAACGAGTCTGAGACAAAGCTCAAGGTATGTCTTCTGAAACAGTGGTCATAGTACTGAGATTGCTGTTCATTTCGATTTTGTGATGTGTTATCGTTTATACAAATCCTTGTAAATTTATAATAATACTAACTTTTTTATACACTAAAATCTAATGTAAACTCTTTTCAGTTGTGTTTACATTCTATTAAAATGCAAATAAATAAGTAGTAATTATAAATTAAATATTTCTAAAACTTGGATACCAAAAATGAACTAGAGAAACTAAAACACACATATAAAGTACACGATAGAGAGTACCCTTGATAGTGAACTAAATACACGATAGAGAGTATCCTTGATAGTGAAATAAATACACGATAGAGAGTACCTTTGATAGTGAACTAAATACACGATAGAGAGTATCCTTGATAGTGAAATAAATACACGATAGAGAGTACCTTTGATAGTGAACTAAATACATGATAGAGAGTATCCTTGATAGTGAACTAAATACACGATAGAGAGTACCCTTGATAGTGAAATAAATACACGATAGAGAGTATCCTTGATAGTGAACTAAATACACGATAGAGAGTACACTTGATAGTGAAATCAATACTAACAGAAATAGTCATTGGGAGTTACAGTCAAATATGAATTAATAAAAAAGAAAATAACCTGTCAGTAAAGTAATAATTAATAAATACTAGACGAATGAATTACTAGTTGTCAGTTGCAAATAATTAAATATATTCCGATAAAAGAATATATGGCATATGAATATTACAATTAAAGGTGAGCTTAAAATAGTATGTTTTAAGGCAAGCTAAATTTATTTTTAGTTGAGACAAAATGTGCTTATAAAAAATTTGTTTTATGACAGTTACATGTCTTGTCAGTGAATAAAAGTTATTCAAGACAAGTAATGCATGTAATTTGAATACCTTTTGTAATTGCAATGGCTGAAGATAATGTGTGACCACATGATGTCAAATATATTATGAATAGAATACTACAGTAATACAGTAAAACCTGTCTTAGTGGCCACCTGTCCATACAGATAACCTGGATATAACGGTCACTTCTGAAAGTCCCAAATGACTTCCTATTAGTTTGCACTGTCCATAAGGGTAACCTGTCTATTGCATATAACGGTCAGTTAATTTAGACCGAACCATTCATAATCATTGCGGGCAGGTCAAAGGGAATCCAGTTTCCCTGAATAAAACGTCATCACGTCAGTGTCATTACGTGTATGCTGGACTATCAAATTGCAATTCGAGTCACCAGTGGCGTCATCAGCTTGTTGCAGCTGCCATGTGGCTCTCTTACTCCAGCAAAGAGGAGTAGGATCAGCTTTGATGTCCAAAGTGAGCTCAGAGAAGCCATGAGCATGTAGCCAGAGATGGAAGCAATATTTATCTAGGTGGCTTAGCTTAGCTGGAGAGCATATCTGGGCCAACGCTTGCCTTCCACTCATTCACACCATCGTGTTTCCTTTTGGACATCAAAGTTTGTTCTGTTTGCCTTTACTTTGAGGGCGTGACTGATTTCACCATGGCCCCCCAAAAAAGGAACATTAATTAAATATAGCAAGTTGTGAAGTGTATTATTTAATATTATTGTTAACTCTAGGTTTGTATTATTCACGAGAGTACCAACTAGCTAACGTCAACATAATCATTCATAGTACTGTCGCTCCTCTTTGTGACTATCCAACTCATGAAACTCTCCATAACTGCAACCTGCCTATAATGGTACTTTTGCGCAGTCCCGATGATGACCGTTATGGACAGGTTTTACTGTATATATAAAATAAAAGCTAATTTAGAATAATAATTTTTTCATGACGTTTCCATACATAATTATTCACCCTGAATAATTAATGTTCAAAGTTTTAAACTCAATCTCAGTGCAACACGCAGTATTAATCGGCGTTTATTAGCGTACATACAGAAGATATGTTTTGGTGTGAAACAGTGGCATGAAACAACAGTGGCGCCATCAGGTGTAAACTTGTCAGACTGTCTTGGAAACAGCACATATAGACCATGCTTATTTGAAGAGGGTTTTTGACTTACTTCCACAATTCAAGCATTTTTAAGCAGAGTGTAAACTTAATAGAACGAATGCGGTGCGCGGTTGTGATGTTTGACCGTGATGCGTGGGATTCGTAGATTTATGGGGATACTTTGTTGGGAGGGAAGATATGTACATGAGAGATGGCCTACATCTAAGTGGAAAGGGGGCAGCAGTTTTCTCAGAGAACTTGCTGCAATCTGTTGACAGTGGGACATCTATTTAAACTAGATTCGCAGGGGGGATTCACAGAGAAGCCTGAAACTGGAGGCATAGATAAAGACAGCAGAAATAAATCGGCAAAGAACAGCCTGGAAAACTGTTCTGAATCAGGATATAAATGCATTTGTTTAAATGCAAGGAGCATAGTAAACAAAAGAAGTGAACTAAACATTATGGTAGAAGATATTGACCCTCACATAATAGGTATAACCGAATCGTGGGCCACCACTGATATATCAGATGCCGAATTGGGACTAACAGGATATGTAATGTTTAGGAAAGATAGAATAGGAAGAAAGGGAGGTGGAGTTATTTTATATATTAAAGAATCTATCCAGGCTTATGAAATAAAATTAGAAAGAGAAGCAGATTGCGAAGAAGCTGTTTGGTGTAACATAGTTACAGGAAACTCAACGTTAACAGTTGGGTTAGTTTATCGAAGTCCAAACATAAGCATAGAAGAGAATGAAAAAATACAAAACGCTATAAGGGAAGTAAGCAAACGGAACTGTATTATTATGGGGGACTTTAACCATGGGCATATACAATGGAAATCTCTACAGAGTATGGGGAGTGAGGACCACAAGTTTTTAGTTTTAGTACAAGATAGTTTCCTTTCTCAACATGTGCTAGAACCAACCAGGGGAGAGAATGTGTTAGACTTAGTTTTGTCCTCACAGAAAGAATTAGTTGACAATGTCAAGATATGTGAGCCACTGGGGAGTAGTGATCACAACCAGATACATTTTACCATCAAAGTAAAATCAGAAAGGAATAGTAAAAAGCAGTATAGGAGAAATTTCCACAAAGGAAGGTATAAGGAAATGAGGAAATATTTAGCAAAGATAGACTGGAATAACACACTGAAGAATAAGACAGCAACCGAATGCTGGAATATCTTAAATAGTGAAATTAAGTGCATAGTCGATAAATTTGTACCTTTCAAAAAACAAGGGAAACGGTCTAAAAAGAAACACTTATCGAAAGAAGCCATTAGAAAAATTAAGTATAAACAAATGATGTGGAAGTCATATAGATGTACTGGAAATGATGAAGACTACAACG
This sequence comes from Escarpia spicata, assembly GCA_963995525.1. Lineage (NCBI taxonomy): Eukaryota > Metazoa > Annelida > Polychaeta > Sabellida > Siboglinidae > Escarpia > Escarpia spicata. Next base: position 43,831,498 of record OZ023211.1, on the reverse strand, counting down.
TTTATAAAGAAGCACTTAATCAAGCTACAGCTGAAATTAGAAATTCAAAGAGAAGCTATGAAAAAAAATTAGCTAGTAATATAAAACATGACAGTAAGAGTTTTTATGCATATATTCGAAGCAAACAGAAAGTTCAGGATATGGTCGGTCCTCTAGAAGATAGTGCTGGAAATACAATATCAGAGGGATTCTTAATGGCAGAAGACCTGAATGAGTATTTTAGTTCAGTGTTTACCAGGGAAGATATTAGTTCACTGCCAGTACCAGAGGCTAAGTTCAAGGGGGCAGATTCAGACTATTTAGGACAGTTAGTTGTAACCTCGGAAATGGTAGCTAAGAAAATAAGAGCTATGAAGGATAATAAATCACCTGGAGTGGACGGGATTCCGCCCAAACTACTATTGGAAATTGTAGAACAAATTAGCGCACCGCTTGCAACAGTTTTCAATCTGTCATTAGAAGAGGGAGTGGTTCCTTTAGAATGGAAAGAGGCAAACATTATACCGTTATTTAAAAAAAGTTCGAGAAACAAGTCAGAGAACTATAGACCAGTGAGTTTAACATCAGTGATTTGCAAATTATTAGAAAGACTAATTAAAGATCACATGGTGGATTTTCTTGTTAAACATAACTTGATAAACCCATCTCAACATGGGTTTTTAAAAGCGAGGTCATGCTTAACAAATATGTTATGTTTTTTGGAAGACATCACTAGGTGGGTAGATGAGGGATCACCAGTAGATATCATCTATTTAGATTTTCAAAAAGCTTTCGACAAAGTACCACATCAAAGATTACTCCTTAAGTTAAAGGCCCATGGCATAGGAAATGGTATAATAAACTGGATAGAAAAATGGCTGAATGACAGAAGACAACGTGTAGTAGTTGATGGGGAGGCTTCACACTGGAAATCGGTATTGAGTGGGGTACCACAGGGATCAGTACTAGGACCTATATTATTCTTAATATATATCAACGATTTGGACGATGATATAACAAGCAAGGTGTTAAAATTTGCGGATGATACAAAAGTGTTTAGAAGGATTAAAAGTGATGGAGACAGACAGCATTTACAAGATGATCTTGATAGGTTGATCAAATGGTCTGAAAAGTGGCAAATGCTGTTCAATTTTGGGAAATGTAAATGCCTCCACACAGGTCATGGGAATGAAGAGGTAAAATATAAAATGGGGGGTACTGTTCTAAGTACTACTGTAAAAGAAAAGGACTTAGGGTTAACCATTAGTGCTGATATGAAGGTTTCAGAGCAGTGCGGAATTGCAGCGTCAAAGGGAAATCAAATCCTTGGATTAATTAGGCGGAATATAGCGTATAAGAAAAAAGAATTAATAGTACCGCTGTACAAAACAATAGTGAGGCCTCATTTAGAATATTGTATACAAGCATGGAGGCCATATCGCAAGAAGGACATAGATATGCTAGAAAGAGTACAGAGGAGAGCGACTAAAATGATACCAAATCTGAGGGATCTTAGTTACGAAATACGCCTAAAAGAATGTGGTTTAACAACACTAGAGACCAGGAGATTGAGAGGAGATCACATAGAAGTGTTTAAAATATTGAATGGTTATGAAAATATTGATAGAAACATTTTTTTCTCAGTTAAGAAAGATAGAAGGACCAGAGGACATGAAGCTACATTAGTAAAGGAGCAGTGTAGATTAGATATAAGAAAGTTCTCATTCTCACAAAGGACTGTAAATGAATGGAACAGATTATCTCCTGATTGTGTTGGTGCTAGTAGCGTGAATATGTTTAAAAATAAAATCGACACACACCTTAAAAAGGCGGGATACATGTAGATAAAAAGTATTGGACTCTCGATAAGCCAAAAGGCTTCCTTGTCCAACTGCCATCCAGAGTAATTTTCTGGATGGCAATCTTGTTAAATCTTGTTGATGCTGACAGACGATGGCAAGCTCCAGCAGCAGCCTGTCAGACAGCCCCCATGTGAGTCAGACCCACCTCGAGCACGTCCACAGTCTGATGGCAGACGCAATGAAGGAGTCCAACAGCTCCAGCAGTGACTCAGACAGCACAGGTACATGCTGGTGGATGGTTGGTTGGTTGGTTGGTTGGTGGCTGACTGGCTGGCTGGCTGGCTGGCTGGCTGGCTGACTGGCTGGCTGGCTGACTGGCTGGCTGGCTGGCTGGCTGGCTGGCTGGCTGGCTGGCTGGCTGGCTGGCTGGCTGGCTGGCTGGCTGGCTGGCAACAAGACTACACTGAACACAGTATATAATAGACCGTATTGCATGTACCCATTATCACATATAGTTCATAGTATTGGTGAAGAGTTACGGTGGCATGATAGTTTCACTAGACCTTGGGTATTATAAAAAAGCATGTCTAAAAATGACCAAGATCAACTGATCTGTGTATTGTGTGTTTTACATATTTACTGGAGTTGTGATAAAGATATGTTGACATTGTGCAAAATAGCAGTTTTCAATAATTCACATGGCTTTGTTCATGTATTTGAAAATAATCTGTGTGTGTATGCATGCGTGCGTATGTGCGTGCGGGTGTGTAGTTTGTGTGTGTGTGCATGCATGCCTGTACGTGTGCATTAATGTATGTGGGTCTGCATGCAGGTGTTTCCTCTGACGTTAAATGACCAATAGTGTCAAAGCATTTACATTATTAAAGTTGATTGTGAACATTAATTATAAATGCAAATAAGTCAGAGAGAAATTAGTATGCTTTATTAATCTACAAATTATGATTTTGTTAATACTTCGCAGATGCGTCCCACAATCCAGAATCGCAAGCTCCCACCGAGTTGTTCTTCTTTCCCGACGAACAACAATCGAATATGGCGCCCTCTGCTGGAAGGACTCCTGCAGCAGACAGGACAGTAATGCAGTCAGACACTACCAGTCCAATAGCCATCACGACAGGGAAGGGTTGGCGACCTTCTCTGGACCGAGAGTCATCAGATGACATCGCTGAGTACAGCGGAGAAGATGAATACTGCATTATTGACAGTCCAGGCATGGGAGTCATGGTGAGGCATCTGACAGTCTTAGGCAGTGCAGTCATGGTGAGGCATCTGGCAGTTTTAGGCAAAATGGGAGTCATTGTAAGGCATCTGGTAGTTCTAGACAATACTGGAGTCGTGGTGTGGTTTCTGGTAGTTTTAGGCAAAATGGGAGTCATGGCAAGGCATCTGGCAGTCTTAGGCAGTCCAGTCATGGAGAGGTTTCAGACAGTTTTTAGAAAGTCCAGTCATGGTGAGGCTTCTGGCAGTTTTAGACAGTCCAGTCATGGTGAGGTTTCTGACAGTTTTAGACAGTCCAGTCATGGTGAGGCTTCTGGCAGTTTTAGACAGTCCAGTTATGGTGAGGTTTCTGGCAGTTTTAGACAGTCCAGTCATGGTGAGGCTTCTGGCAGTTTTAGACAGTCCAGTCATGGTGAGGCTTCTGGCAGTTTTAGACATTCCAGTCATGGTGAGGTTTCTGGCAGTTTTAAATAAAATGGGAGTCGTGGTGCCTGCCTAAGACGGCCAAGGTATCTGGCAGTCTAAGACAGTACAGTCATGAAGAGGCATCTGGCAGTCTTAAACAAGTCGGTCATGGTGATGTATCTGGCAGTCGTAGGCAGTTAAGTCATGGTGAGGCATCTTTGCAAGATCGTTGCATTGTTAAGTTATTTTGAGCTTGTCTCTGACACACAAAACAGAGAATACATTAACAGAAACCACTCAACAATCCCTATTTTTTGCAGTCACGTGACGGCGAACCACGAATCCGATGCCTGACCTCTGATCCCATCACCGTAGTGGACAATCACTTTCACATGCCCCTTGGTCAGACTGACCAGTTGCGGGCACCAGACAACTTTCCCGGGGCCGTGCTGCGCTACACCCTTAGAGAGATGTCTCTTGTTTGGTACATGTACGGAGGCCACGACTTCGAATCTAGTCCGAAAAAGGGTAAGTTCACAGAGTGGTGAAGTGGAGGGTAAACAATATGAGAACAAAAGGGGTAAAATGAAGAGATCAGATATGGACTATTATAAAAATGTCTGATGTCCGACTACCAAAAAGTCGTTTACCAAAATGTCATTAATAATCATTAACTTGTAATGAGGGGGGTGACGTGTTTAAAATATGATGTATTTCCTCTATTTTGACTGACTTACACAAATGCTTATCTCATTTTGGTAATAAAATATTGAGGAAATCTGGTTTATAAACAAGACTAATGATGCTCGGAGGTTTGACCTGTTAAGGTTGTTCTCAACGACTTGGCCCCAGCATGCCCTCAAAGTTTAGAGTTAAGCTGCTTGTATCACCAGATTGATCAGTAGTAATGACGACGATACCTCAATTTATTATAATGAGTTGTTTTGTTATTATCATTATAGGAATTACAATGAACAAGGGATAAGTTGTCTACCCCTGAGATGAGAAATTTAGTTATTATGACCTTACTCTGTTTTCATTGAAACCTGAATGCACGTTTTCAGATGTCCTCGTTTCATTGCTATTTTACCAAGTGTATTTTGTTTGTTTGTGAATTCCTTACAGGCCGACACAAGGCGACAAGTTCAACTGCGGTTAAAGTTCACCAACACAGGTCAGCGGGACTCCATATATGCAGACATAATTATTACGATTATTTTCATACTGCTAATTTTTTATTTGTAGTTATGTGGTATATTTTTCAGAATGCTACCATGGTATGAGGGTGGGTCAAGGGTATAATTTTGTTGCTGATTTGTGGGACTCGACACCATGAATGTCAAGAAAAGACGAAATTGGTCTGGACATTTCACCAGCTTAAGTTTATTAAATACCTCATATACGGAAAAGTGAAGATTAGATGTCCAAGTTTTCATTCTCTTTAATGATGGAAAAATTATTAGCTAATTGTGAAAATTGAGCAGAATGCGGTGTTATAGTGGCTCGAGCACAGGCTCTCAGTTGAGACTCTCTGTGCTCCAGACCTATTGCCTTTGTTGCCATTTCAAGTCTTGGGCAGGTTCGTTCACACTACATTGCTCCAGTTCACTCAGCTGTATGAATGAGTACCTGGCTGTAGAGTATAGACAGTTGTTGATATTTGTGTACGAATAGTTTTGCATAGTAATTACAGCATGGCTGAATGCTTCAAGGATATAGATGGTGTTCAACTGAACTGATCAGCCAGGGAGTAAAATGTAATATACTTTGAGTTGTCCTACCGACTGGATGCTGTGCTCTATAAGAACTTACCTTTTACCTTTAAATGCTAGCAGCATGAAAATGTCTAAAAACAAAATTTACAAACATCTCAGAAGGTAAGAATAAACATTTGATTCTCTTCATCCAGTTGAATTCACTGTTCACTCATCATCTTGTGGAATGTCATAAGTGAAGCTCATGTAACATATGTTAATTTGCAAAAATGCATTTATTAATAATAAATGATCTGGATTTTTTCCTTGGTGTAAATTGTTTAAAATAAAAAACTTTCAATAGGAACCGTTTGATATTAGTATAAAACGTACAGTTGTTTGGTTGTGTGTAGATCTGGCTACAAGCCAGCAGGTCACATCGGAAAGGTGGGGTGGCAGGCGAGAGGCGGGCCACACAGGGACATCGACGTACTCGTGGAGTTCCAACTCAACAAGGTCAGTGAGTCTACGTCACCTACTTATATTGAATATGTCCAGATATACGGGCATGTTAAAACCGTGTACAGCGAAATGGTGTCAGCTGATAATTTCTTTTGGCAGTTAGCAGATAGTAATATTGAAGTTTCACTGGCAACCGTCAACATTTTGAAATGTTGGCAATTCCCGTAAATAAATAGTGCCAAACCCTCATGGTTTTATCATCAAAATCGGCGTCCAACATTTCCTTCAGTCCCTTCTTTGGACATCACTGTGAATATTTTAATCCATTTTCATACAATTAGATTGAGGTTTGTTTGTGGTGATGCAGTAACATAGGAAGAGGAAGTATTTGTTGATAGCACCATATCTTGATTTAGTAGTTTTCAATAGCAGACACATATTTGCGTTAGTTAACTTAGCCTTGAGAGGGTTAATAGGATATGGCACTATTTCACGAACATTCTAATGAGCTCATACACTCAATTTTGATCTTTAAAATTTTGCTTCTTAACAGTGGTCTTGTATACTGACAACTGTCACCACCAGGGTGCGCCACTGGGACACTTGCTGGGGTATCACGGAAATAGTGTCCCCAGTGATACGGCAGTAGCTTTTTGCATTTTGAAAAATCTCCTGAAATTTATGTTGGATTTTTTTATGAGCTAATTGTCTTTGTGAAACTGTCTCCAATACCTTCATATCTACATTTATCTCACTGTATTTATAATAATAATATAACCTAATTTATTATATTATATGATTTTTAGATGTCATGCTTTACTATGGTCCATGTTTATATCTACCCCCATGTATAGTTATTTCTGTTCTTAATTATCATTATTATTTCATAACAAAATACAGTCGCGCCTCGTTATAACGCGGTAGTCGGGGTCCACGAAATGAATCCGCGTTATAAACGAGGCGCGTTATAAACGTGCGCGTTCCCATATCTGCCGTCAGGGGCTCTACGACGACGACCGACACCGCTGCTGCACGAAGAACGCCATCGAAGCCAACCAAAGTGTGCATGTCGCGCAGTCTATACGCAGTTTATGAAGCTTATTAAACTGCCAGCCAATGTCAATGTGTATTCTGTTTAAATGTCGTACACTTTGGGACACTGTTGAATTGAATAAAATTCATGAATTGTGTACCGTTTTAAAATAAACAACGGACCAACAAGCCACGGTCAACTGAACGATAATATGGTACCGCTGACGTAAGATCTAAAATAATGACCTGGCACTCAGCAGCCGAATACGCAAATGATTTGAGAAACGCTGTGTTAGAGTTTATTAAGGATTTAAAGCTATAAGTACGTTCACAATTGGTTTAACTTCGTCTTTCAATCAATATCAAAATACCAATTTAGAAAGCACATTTACCGTGCCGAACAATATTACGATTCACTAATTCATATGCGGTTGACGAATTAATATTTTGGCGCACCAGTACAGGCAGTAGCTTTGCGTTCATCGGAGCGAAAAGCTAATATTTGTTATGCAATGTTAGCTTACTGATCTTGCCTACTAAGCTGTATTAAAACGTATTTAACCCATTCTTAAGCAAGCCGTATTTGTGAATTTCAATTGCACTTTACAAGCCGCCCGGCGCCGAAACCAGGCGATCTGGCGATCCGCGGAAGCCATGAGCATGACTAGCAGATTGGAAACGATTCGTTTGATGTCAGCGCAAAACAAACAATACCTCGCTCCACATTTACTGTTCCTAATGTTAAAACTGAACATAATTATAGTCAACGAAACTTTGATAGCATTGGCAGTGCAGAATAAACAACGGCAACGTAGTGACGCGCCTCACACTTGATTCGTTGCAGTTGTACGTCAACGTTAAATTTATTGTCCGCCAACTAGTCTTTCAATATACACATGCCGTGGACAAAGACGGGGATAACTTCACACAAAACAATTGACAGTTATTACCGTGTTAATATAGTTTGTCATAGCGCCCATGTTCCCCCTGGCGGCAGAAATTCGGGGTCCACGACCGACCGCGTTATAACCGAATCCGCGTTATAACGGGGCGCGTTATAACGAGGCGCGACTAGTATACATAATTTATCTTTAACAAGTATTGTTTTTAAATTACAACGTATTAATTTTAACATATTTTCTGTTCATCTGTAAAGCACGATGAATTGCATTGTATGTGGCGCTATAGAAAATAAATATTGTTATTATAATTTTGCGTGATCCGTGCAGATCCGGCTGCAGCATGAGGTATTCCCAGAGAACACGGAGCAGGCATCCAGACAGATCCTGCTCATCTCGGAGGTGGAGATCCGCGACCGACTGATGTCGTCCAAGATCAACAAGTTCCTGTACCAGTACACGTCGGACGCCCTGCCCCGCCAATCCCACGCCAACATGGTGGGTGGCCAGAGTGTCTCATCAGAATCACGACGAACATAGGATGTTATCGTAGGACACAATGATAATAATAAAATTATTTTGGACCAATATCCTCGAAAATCGAGCTAAGAGCAGCAGAACGAAAAGATTAAACAGTCTCATAATAGTGTACGTCATCAACAGATGGATGGAATTGTTAAGGAGCTAAGGAGGATAGGCATCGTAAAAAGATATCGATTTGGATGACAGCAAAATGAAACTATATTTCCTGCTAATATAACATTGACAGGAAGTGAATTCCACAGATTTGGTACGGCAACCGAGAAAGTTCGAGTTCCAGCCTTCATCTTAGCTCTGCGAACAAAACATAGTCCTCGACCAAACCGAACTCCCCCCCCCCATATATTAAGGAGCAATTCCAGGAAATACCATAATGATTATAATTGTATGTATTCAGATACTATATGTTTTAGGTATCCTACAATTTTACTAAAAATAATAAATTTTCTGTTCTGTATGTTTTCGGACACCTTTAATTTTTGATTTTTACATCTCCGCGCTCATACAGTACATAGTGACTATATGTTTTTTTACACCAAAAATAATTTGTTGTGCAAGATACAATGAAAACCGAGCTGGGACAGAATGTTTTTTGCATGATAATGGATGTCGAGAAAAATATGAATTACAATCACAAATGCTATACAATTCAAATCATAGTGTAGTGTCTGTAATATGTATTAACGTAAGAATAACACCCAACAATAACTATAACATTATATATCACCAGCTGCAACTGTTATTTGCGATTATACATACATAGAATGAATTATAAACTAAAGAAAGCGATATTAATGCTAATAAAGTTAAACATGTAATATATTCTTGTGGCTACCTAATGTTGTTTACTGATCACATTATATACTTGCATTCACGAAAGATCCATAGATGTAACAATAGTTCTATGTGGAATAAATTCCTCAAGGACTATCCATAATAATAGTATCATAATTGTACAATAGTTAATAGTGAATGTCATTCCTATGTGGGATGTCACTGTAAGTGTCTAAGCCGTTAAGGCAGAGGGAGGGAAGATGGGTGGGAAAGAATTTTCTCAAGACGTGCAAGCTTGGGCTGTTTAAATAAAATGGCAGACCTTCAGTTAGTTTAGCCGGAGAACGAATCATGTTATTACAATAGTTCCCGTGTGTAACGATATTATATCCCCCACAGAAACTCAGCTGGCATTGTATATTTCAATGGCCAACTGTTATAGTTTGTTTTTATTGTATGTATTGTATTGTATTCTCAGCTGTCCGATATATTGTATATATCGGACAGCTGAGAATTTAATAATTTTTGTTACGGTAATTGCCCATCCGACCTTTTTCTATGTCCTACACAATGTAGGGAAGTTTGCTCTACATCAATCCAGTTCCATATAGCCAGAAGTCTTACGATGTCTTTATTATTATGATTGACAGTGGTAATAAACAAATTACTTCTTCTTCCCTAACATTACAATATATTTACATGTAATATCAGCCACGATTGGTCCAAATCTAAATACACCAAGCTTAAAGGGAAATAGATGATTGGATAACGTGCTTAGCCTTACTTTCATGTTTCAACAAGGGGTACTGAGATGTATCTGCAACAAGATGTTACTACGTTACTGAAATGGGTGACACTAATACAAAAACAACAAATAGATTTGCAATAGGTAATAAACTCTCATTACAGTTACTGTTTGGATAATCCCCTTCAATATACCTTTCAGGCATTTAAATTTGTTTAAATTGATAATGTTGAATACTATATTTCACTGTGTATAGTTTAATTTCGCAGGTTTACCCAGTACAATGGTTACAATTAGTATTTTAAGGGCGAACTATTTCCTGTGACTGCAGCTGGTGGTGAAGCTGACCCACGTACGGCCCGACCCCACCCAGGCGGCCCAGGAATGCTCCCTCAAGGTCTCCCTACAGCCATTGCGACTCAACGTTGACCAGGTCAGTCTGACCGTTACATGTGACCGCACTTTGCTGAATAGCTTTAAAAAAAAACATAATCGACAAATATCTCGGAAGAATGGGTTTCACATCTGACTAGAATTAAGCTATCGTACATGTGTATATGTGCATGTTTATTCAACAGAATCAAAAGGCAATTGTTTGGTTCTGTACATCTATGAGTTGATAAAAAATAACCATTAACTACTATCATGAACATTTTGTCAGCAGCTTACTAGAGTAACCTTGTTGAAAACACATAATTTAAATTGCATGGACGACGCCATTGTGATAGAAAGCCTGACAACACCTGTGCCTACTCATCCCAATTCGCAAGTCACCAAATTGAGAATATTGCTTTAGTTTGTGTCGCTGACTTTTGGTGCTGAAGGAAGGATGGATTTCTCATCTGACTATAATGCTATAATCACCAAAGTGGGTATTAAGTTGCAAAATTGTGAAATGGAGTTTTTTTTTATTCCACAGATTATGGGCTTTAAAATGATACCTCATTTGTTAAAATATCTTCAGTGTCACCTCACATTGCTCAATATGTTTAAAAAAACTTAAATAACGTACCCGTTGCCTTTAACAAGGTCTGTCAAGCCTTCAAAATAGATGATGCAGACATGAAGCATTCGGACATTCTGTTGTGTATTTTGTTTAATTTCTGGCCCCAAAATTGTTTATATACGACAAAAACGTAAAGCAAAGTTGCTTAACCGATAACTGTATGCGGGAAAGTTTGATCTAACTGATGTCATGCCGCCCTAGTAATGTAATTCACATATAGTATATGTAAACATTGTTGGTGAGGCAGGGCTTGATGGAGGTCACATATAGTATATGTAAACATTGTTGGTGAGGCAGGGATTGATGGAGGTCACATATAGTATTTATGCAAACATTGTTGGTGAGGCAGGGCTTGATGGAGGTCACATATAGTATTTATGCAAACATTGTTGGTGAGGCAGGGCTTGATGGAGGTCACATATAGTATTTATGTAAACATTGTTGGTGAGGCAGGGCTTGATGGAGGTCACATATAGTATTCATGTAAACATTGTTGGTGAGGCAGGGCTTGATGGAGGTCACATATAGTATTTATACAAACATTGTTGGTGAGGCAGGGCTTGATGGAGGTCACATATAGTATTTATGCAAACATTGTTGGTGAGGCAGGGCTTGATGGAGGTCACATATAGTATTTATGCAAACATTGTTGGTGAGGCAGGGCTTGAAGGAGGTCACATATAGTATTTATGTAAACATTGTTGGTGAGGCAGGGCTTGATGGAGGTCACATGTAGTATTCATGTAAACATTGTTGGTGAGGCAAGGCTTGATGGAGGTCACATGTAGTATTCATGTAAACATTGTTGGTGAGGCAAGGCTTGATGGAGGTCACATGTAGTATTCATGTAAACATTGTTGGTGAGGCAGGGCTTGATGGAGGTCACATGTAGTATTCATGTAAACATTGTTGGTGAGGCAAGGCTTGATGGAGGTCACATATAGTATTTATGTAAACATTGTTGGTGAGGCAAGGCTTGATGGAGGTCACATGCATAAACTTGATTGTGGCATAGTCAAAGAATGACGTACTGGATATCTCTGTAGGGCAAGTTTCACATAGACAAAAACTCTTTGTGCGGTTACTTTCCTGTTGTTTTGCATAGCATCAGGGGACCATTTCATTTACATTCTTGTGTGCTTACAAACCTGACTTTTCTCTTTAAAATCTATTGTGCTCTTTAACAATGATCCTGTGTGCTAAAAACTGCAGCTTTTTTCATTTTGATAAACTGCTTAAGTTTAAGTGGCCATCCTGTTTAATGATGCATTTTCTTATGACATCATTATTTTAGTGAAACGGCCCCAAGATGCACATGTAAATTAAATCACAAACTTTGTTTCTAAACCGTCAATAACTCGGTTACTTTTCCGTCAACAGGATGCACTGTTCTTCCTCCGGTCATTTTTCCTCGGCATCTCTGGAGACGAGTCGAAGACAGAGAAAGCCGCAGCTGCTATCCCAACCGAGGGCTCCCCGGTGCTGCAGTCAGGCCCCCCTTATACTCCCCGCCCCTCCTCCACCCCTCCCCCTGTCATGTCCCTTGGACAGCTGCCCGTGTCGGAGGATGTCGCCCAGGAACTCTTTGTGAAGTTCGATGAACTGAGCGAAGGAGAAGACGGCGGAGAGATGGAACAGGAGGAAGACCTAGTCAACTCACAGCCCGTCTTCTTTAAGTAAGTCTTTCTTATGTTTAAGTCTGTCTAGCGGTACTGTTAGGAATCATCTCAGAATGTTGATGTCCCATATCAAATTAAATTACTTTCATCTGGCTTCAGCCCGCCTCAGATGAAATTTTTTAGACATTGATATGATGGTATCAGTATATTAACAGTATCAGGCCGAACGTAAAATATCAATGTATGACACCAGAAGAAATTGTGAACCCCCCTTCCCAAACAAAATTAATTTCATCCGATATCGGACATCAACATTCTGAGATGATCCCTTATGGGGATGGAAAGCTCTGACATGCCCCATCTGCTCAGTAAGCCTTGAGCTAGCTGACATCTCAACCAATGTTGCCGATGTTTGAGATGATCCCTTATGGGGATGGAAAGCTCTGACATGCCCCATCTGCTCAGTAAGCCTTGATCTAGCTGACACCTCTACCAATGTTGCCGATGTTTGAGATGATCCCTTATGGGGATGGAAAGCTCTGACAGGCCCCATCTGCTCAGTAAGCCTTGATCTAGCTGACATCTCTACCAATGTTGCCTATGTTTGAGATGATCCCTTATGGGGATGGAAAGCTCTGACATGCCCCATCTGCTCAGTAAGCCTTGATCTAGCTGACATCTCTACCAATGTTGCCGATGTTTGAGATGATCCCTTATGGGGATGGAAAGCTCTGACATGCCCCATCTGCTCAGTAAGCCTTGATCTAGCTGACATCTCAACTAATGTTGCCGATGTTTGAGATGATCCCTTATGGGGATGGAAAGCTCTGACATGCCCCATCTGCTCAGTAAGCCTTGAGCTAGCTGACATCTCAACTAATGTTGCCGATGTTTGAGATGATCCCTTATGGGGATGGAAAGCTCTGACATGCCCCATCTGCTCAGTAAGCCTTGATCTAGCTGACATCTCAACTAATGTTGCCGATTTTTGAGATGATCCCTTATGGGGATGGAAAGCTCTGACATGCCCCATCTGCTCAGTAAGCCTTGAGCTAGCTGACATCTCTACCAATGTTGCCGATGTTTGAGATGATCCCTTATGGGGATGGAAAGCTCTGACATGCCCCATCTGCTCAGTAAGCCTTGATCTAGCTGACATCTCAACCAATGTTGCCGATGTTTGAGATGATCCCTTATGGGGATGGAAAGCTCTGACATGCCCCATCTGCTCAGTAAGCCTTGATCTAGCTGACATCTCAACCAATGTTGCCGATGTTTGAGATGATCCCTTATGGGGATGGAAAGCTCTGACATGCCCCATCTGCTCAGTAAGCCTTGATCTAGCTGACATCTCAACCAATGTTGCCGATGTTTGAGATGATCCCTTATGGGGATGGAAAGCTCTGACATGCCCCATCTGCTCAGTAAGCCTTGATCTAGCTGACATCTCAACCAATGTTGCCGATGTTTGAGATGATCCCTTATGGGGATGGAAAGCTCTGACATGCCCCATCTGCTCAGTAAGCCTTGATCTAGCTGACATCTCAACCAATGTTGCCGATGTTTGAGATGATCCCTTATGGGGATGGGAAGCTCTGACATGCCCCATCTGCTCAGTAAGCCTTGAGCTAGCTGACATCTCAATCAATGTTGCCGATGTTTGAGATGATCCCTTATGGGGATGGGAAGCTCTGACATGCCCCATCTGCTCAGTAAGCCTTGAGCTAGCTGACATCTCTACCAATGTTGCCAAAGTTTGAGATGATCCCTTATGGGGATGGAAAGCTCTTACATGCCCCATCTGCTCAGTAAGCCTTGAGCTAGCTGACATATCTACTAATTCACTGGTATGCTAAAAGGTGCCACCTCAATTTGATTTTTTGGATCATTTCATTTCAGAATAATTTTGTGAATAAACAAACCTACCGGGTACATACAGGGTAGTATCCATTACAATATGCCAGCTTGTTTATACAACATTTTTATGTAGTTTTGGTGAAATCACCAGTCAGATTATTAACTTAGTTAATGTTTGCCCAAACATTAATTCAAGTGATTCTCACAATTGGAATATACCAGTAAATGCATGATATCATAATGCATGTGTTGATGTTGCTGACGTTCCTTGCTCTCTCAAAACCACATGGCCGACATACTCGGTGGTTTGAAGGTTACATGTCGGCCCGGGAATTGACTTCAGCAGATTATCTGATTTGATAACAAAGGTTAATTCTTTCAGCCATTTAAACAAAAGTAAGGACTTTATTATTAAACCAACTGGGGATACTTCTTAAACTTTTCACACACTACATGTCTGAACAGTAAAAACGGGATTAGTGTTGGACGAAACCAGTCGAGGAAACAACTTTAATGTCCTGTCAAATCTTATTACCTGATGCCTCTTTAAATTTATCTTCATAAATTCAGTCTTTGACAATGATCATTCTGAAGCTAGTGTTAGAATGATGTTAGAGATTACCAATAGTCTTAATATTGTGTTCATGTGTTATTGTTACCTATTCTACTTGCAGGAGTTTTATCTTCTCACCTGATGTGCCTATACGACTGGACTACCACGGCAAGAGAGTGGACATGGAGCAGGTACGTACTGGACAGTGGTTAGTCGACACTGTACATTGTGTGTCCAGTGTACCAGTGTCTGTCCTACAGGGCACAATGGCATACATTATGTTTGCACATCTTGTAGAGGGTGGTGGTTTAGATTAGACCTCGGGGCTGTTGATCAAGGGAGCCACGATTTGAGTTGACCTGCCGTTTCAAAACGTAGGAAACTTCATTTGTTTTTAGGAAAAGACAGTACAAGCTATTGGTCCCTTCTATCTGATGTCTATACCAGGGGAAGTAAAAGATCCCACGCAGGGGGTAAATATGTAACCTGTCTTGGACTCACAGAGCTGAGATCTCAGTCTATTAACTCCTGATGGCATCAATATCTTGAAATAAGGACTGCTAATTATCTAAATAGAAGATCATGTGATCTGTGTCATGTGATCTCTGTCTTACAGGGGACTCTAGTCGGCCTACTTGTTGGACTGGCCCAGCTGAACTGCTCCGAACTGAAGCTGAAGCGACTTCACCACAGACACGGGTAGGAATCTCTCTTTACATAGTTCCATGGCTAGAAGATACACACAGATACACAATATAGCACGAGACGTTGTCTCAATAGATACCAATATACAAGAACTGTCATCGAGTGCAAAGCAGTCATGATTTTGGATCAGTTTTCAGTGATCATTTTACAGTTTTATGTACCTATACCTAAAGGATTTCAGGGAAAAAGAAGATATATTCTTTTTGATACAGAACTTCTGTGTTTTATTGTGGTAGAGTGTAGATGACAACTTGTACATGACATTGGAATATCTTAATATCTTAAGAATAAAAAATCATAACGACTGATAACAACGGCTGAAATCTTTTTTACATTTCAGTTCTCTGAGATTTTGTAAACTAGTTTCTAATGTTGTTTGCAGCCTGCTGGGTTTTGATCGCCTCATTAAGTACGCCCTCAATGAGTGGCTCGGTGACATCACCAAGAACCAATTACCCAGCATCCTCGGGGGCATCGGACCAATACACTCGCTTGTCCAGCTCGGTGAGTCCATGTTGGTTTATTCTGCTCTTTGATTCTTAGATTCACTCATCATTTCCAAGCGCAACTTTCAAAATGTAGACAGTTTAGTATCATGAATATAACTGTGATGTATTTATACATGATAAAGTTGAATAGTTGTGCGGAGTTGCACGTTAAATATGCAGAAAAACATATTTTACTTTAAATTCTGTGTGTCATGATTATGTTGTGATTACGACACAAGCCCTGATATGTGAGAGAGACAGGTTTCTCTTGACTCCGACAATATGCAGGTGGAAATAAAACTAATTCATCCATGCAGAGTTCGGTAAATTATATAGGAATAATTGTTTTGGTTTTGGTTTCACTGAAACTCCGTGAGATTGGTTCTCCAATCCGGGAGATCGGAAGATTTTACGGATTTCCGGGAGTTTCCCGGTGAATTAAGAAGACTTAAAATATATGGTATCTTACGTGTGCTACTGCTAAGCCTTTTATTTCTAAGTTGTTGTATCAGCTGGCTGATCTTGTCTTGAGTGCCACACATCAAATATGATCAAAACTTATACAACAAATCCCTTCTTCCTTCAGCTTTATAAATTACACCTTTTAATTGCTCGGATTAATTCGCTGGACTTGCAGTACACATAACTAAGGCAATCCCACAAATTTGACTACACTGCTGCCCCCCCTTGAGATAAATGCTGCCCCCCTGGTGAGTGAAATGTTTGACGTTTCAGTGCAAGGCGTGCGAGACTTGTTCTGGCTGCCCGTGGAGCAGTACCAGAGAGACGGTCGCATCATGCGCGGCCTTCAACGAGGGGCGAACTCCTTTATCACTTGTACCGCGATGTCAGCCCTCGAACTCACCAACAGGGTCGTGCAGGGCATCCAGGTAGATGGCACCACATGTTCCCAGCGCCGCACGTTTTTGCCGTAAAAATCGTGGCATGTTTTAGATATGACACATTGCACATAAAAGCGTATTCATCGTGTGTTATAAGATATGTTTTATTAGGGACGCAAACTTTGTACGGATTTACTTTATACAGTATGGGTTTTAGGATGAATATGAACCTATCCCATTTTAATTTGTAAAAGTGGAAAAATCATGATAAACTACACATGTCTTATGTTCATTACTTACAGTGATTGATGAGGAAATACTTTTGATGCAAGGCATATTTTTGGCAAAACCTAGTGGATTTTTCATGTAGGTGCAGTGGAACTGCACTTTATGGTCACCTCGGTAATACAGCCACCTCACAATTAAGGTTACCGTAGAACAGTACCAAAATATTTCCATATGCAGTAAAGTATATGATATTAGTCCTGCTAATAAGGTCACCTCGCTATTCAGGTCACTTTAGTCCAGTCCCAAAAGTGACCTTAATAGTAAGGTTCCACTGTATATTTTGTAACCTCGTAGATGGCATTACTCGATCGGAATATGTGATAAAGAACTTGTCTGCAAAATGCTTTAGGCCAGTTAAAAAGCGTAGTGCAGATTTACATGGAATATTAAGTCAAGAAATACGGATTTGAGCCAAACTAATTTGGCCAGTCTGATTCGTTCGTCAATGCAACACATACATAAAAGCGTTATTATGAATTATAAATATGTTTTATTAGAAATGGACCAAAAATTTTGTGTTAAATGTACCCTGATTTAAAATGAGGCAGTCTGTTCCTGGTTTTTCATTTATTTAATATAATGTTCTTAGGACTATACTAACTACGTTGAAGGTATACTGCTCACAAAATTGTGTTTAGTAAGCCCATAACAACATTCACAATTTGGAAGATATGCCCCCGAGCATGTTCAAATGGTAAACAAAACACGGTCAGTTTCAAAACAGGCCTGATTGGCAATACTGCCGAGGTGGGCTCAGTTAACCCAAATTCCCTTCAATGTTCAACAATTTTCAATTTTCCCACGTCCTACACAGACTTCTTGTTACAAATTATGACACTGGCTAATTGCGAGTAGAGGAACCGACTGCCTCTCTTTAACAAGGTTGTCATCCAGAGCAAAATCTCAGATGGCAAGTGGCCAAGAGAGCTTCTGGCTTATCGCAGGTTCAACATATGTTGTATATATGTGTATCATAATGACTGATGTAGTCGTACACCGAAAAGATAATTAAATTCTTGGTTGTCCGAAAACAGGTACAGAAAAGGTACAGAAAAATCATTCATCGACACACTATCCAAATATTTAAGAACACAAATCATTCCTGACGTTGCGTCTCATTTGACTACCCGTGCTGTTACTAGGGCTTTGTAATGCCACTGGTGAGAAGTTATACTTGATAAAAGACCAATAATAATTGATGTCCGATTACCAGGTACATAGAAACAAAGAATATTAACTTTACAGAGGTGTCCAAAAGCATAAAGTACTCAAAACTAATTATTTAGTCGATTTTTAGTGTGGCCGGAAACTTACATTGTCTGAATGAAGGCATATAGTAATTACGGTAACCCGCCTTTCTCAGATATTTGTTAATTTTGTTTTTTTAACATGAAACCTGAGCGAATAGTCGTATCTGTTTCTAGTACGTAGCCGAGTTCACGTTTGACATGTTGTCCCCGGGACCGAGCGTGCACCACCGCAGACCCGCTGTATACCGGCGCCACCTGGTGCAGCCATCGGGCGTCTGCGAGGGCCTCTCGAATGCCTGCGTGGTGGTGAAAGAGGTTTGTGCGATTTTGCTCTCGCTCCATCAAAAACAATGCCGTTTCGGTTTCAGTTTGCAGGCGAAGTCGCTTATGACATGCTCGCGCCAGGTCCGAGCATGCAGTGCCGTCTGAAGCACCGCCGGCGTCGGTACCGATACCAGTTGCCGCGCCACTGCAGCGCCGTGCCGGCGGACATGCGAGAAGGCGTGGCTAACGCCTACGTGGTAGTGAGAGAGGTGTGTTTGCTTGTATCTGTGCCCTGCGGTTGTTGTAACTACTAACCGTGTGTGTTTCTTTATGCAGCGTGACGATCATCGCATTTGGATGAAAATTAACCAATTTATTGCTAAAAAAGAAAATTTTTATTTTGTATTTGCTGCATGAGTAATGGTACTTTTGTTGTTTAGTCCACACTCTGATTTGACCATTAAAACGTTCACCTACAGTTGCCAAACTTCGCAACATATATCTACTGTACATGTACTTGGGTCATGTGATCCAACAATTACACTTGTTTACATATGTCGATTAATATTTACAAACAAATATAAAAAAGGTTAGCTTTTATGCAAAGCAACAAATTGGTTAGTTTTTTGGTAAATATTTATCATTATCTGGAAGTTAGTTTTGATCATGTGACTCAAGTATATAATATGTATATGTATGTATGGTAAATATAAATATATATGGAGAAGTTTGGTGACTGTAGGTGACCATTTTAATGATTAAATCATGGTGCTGCAAACATACCAAAGTAACTTTGGTTTCATCTCTGAATATTTTAGCCATATCTCCTGGTCTGATTCAGTAGACTGACTCCTCTACATGTGCATGTGTCACATGATTTTTCAAATTATTTTAAAATCTAGGTCCCTGTGAGCACAGCAGTGTCTGATGAATCACCAGAAGAAATAGTAATGTCTGTACTTCAGTTATCAGACAATTACCCCGATAGTTTTTTTTCTCAACAATCTGAATGAAGTGAAACCAATTTTTAAACAGAATTGTGCTGTTGTCAGTTTCGGTGTTGTGATGTAGATTAGGTGTGGATTTTTATAAGTTTTGTTTTATGCTTTGTCATAACTATAACTAGAACACAGCATGTTCATTGGCTATCTCCTCCAACTTATTTGTGTATGATGGACCAGAATTAATCAGTAACAAAGACAGCCGCATGTGTTCATGTTAGTCAGCGCTGAAGACAATGTGCCAGTTTCACGAAGCATTTGTACTATTTAAAGGAACCTCTGCACTTGTAGCAACCATTGAAAATATTTGTAGCATTGTGAAGAACTGTAGGTAACTACATGCTACACTTTGTATGTTAGTTCGAACAGTACATACAAACGCTTCATGAAACCAGCTACAGATCTTCTTTTTTAGTGTGATCAGTGTATGAATTTGGAGCTGCAGTTTTATCATGTCCTGCATAGTTCTTTAAAGCTGCCACCTAAGTTTGAAATTTTGTTCATCGCGTTTCATGAAAAGTCTAACCTAATTAATATTAACACACATATGATAGCTCATTTTTGCACATTTTTATTTAGTTTTGCTGAAATCATTGAACAAATTATGCATTAATTTTGGTCCGACCAAACAAAAAAGAGGATATAACAAAGGCACCTTATTACTCGACGCTATTCAGTTATGTCTGTTACCCGATCTTACAACCAAACTCAGTTCTTACGATGATTTAAACAAGCAATGCATTAATGTATGAAATTGATCGCACATATTACTTTAAAAAACTACTTATCAATTCTAGGATACATTACAACTAATTCAACTAACTTCGAGACGTGGTGTAACACATCTGCCAGGGGTAATGTAGTTGACTACCACTCCTGGTTTGAGAGGTTGAATTGATGTGGCAGCTTTAAATCTATGCTGACTCTAAAACTGGCAGGCTTCCTGTTTTTTGGTGCTGTTGTGCATTTGAAAACAGTTGACGATGGTGATGATAGTAATTAGAATAGAGTTTGTAAACGAAATCAACCATGGTTTGTTTTAATGGATCACCTTTGGTTTTTCGGTTTTGTGTGTGAACAGGGGACTGGTTCACTACAATAACGAGCTCGTAAGGAAAATCCATAATTAAACAGAATCCATTACTAAGTTTAAGGAGCTTTTTCAAATACAAAAAGCTGCCGCCACTTCACTGGGGATACTATTTCTGTGATACACCTGCAAAAAATATCCCAGTGGTGCCGTTATTGACCGTTTTCAGTATACCATATCGCTGGAAAGGAGCGAAATTGTTTTTTTAAAGCAAAATTGGGATTATGAGATCCTCAGAATTTTAGTGAAAAAACGTCCCCTGTTCTTTGTGTTGATCTTAACTTGTTTTCAGTTATTTTGTGATTGACACTAATATACATCAGGCCTGTGGCAAGATTGATTTTTCGGTGGGCGCATTTTTACACCTTCAGCTATACACACCCTTGAGGCTAACCAGAAACCTCCAATTGCACCCACACCCCAACCCACTACTCCCCCGATGCTCACCAAAAACATCCAAATAAAACTGAATTATTTGTATGTGGTTCTTAATTAGCCAAAGGACAGCCACATTAATTAATCATGGGAAGTACACAATTAAATCTCTACTAGTCCATATTTGTGAGTGGACGTAATTAACGAAAGGATTACCAGATTGAAGAACCACCCAACTGCCAAATTATAACTCTTGAAATCCCTACTCGTAGGTAGTTCTTAGTTAGAATTGATTAACCAAGGACTATCAAATTACAATTCTACAGTCCTTATTTATAAGTCATTTTTAGTTAAAACGAAGAATTACCGAATTAGTTACACCCCTTCAAGTCCTCACGTGTAGATCGTTCTTAGCGAACCTGGTTTATTGTACCTGTGAGCTTGGGTTTAGAAGGATTTAGGCACTTTAGAAATGTTGTTATTATTTATATGAGTGTTTACATATTATCCTTTATTATTCATAGTCGGAGTGTGATGTGCTAAAGTATTCCTGGTTACCTCTTTGCTAGTAACCAATTCATGGGGTACACATTGTATTAATTTGGGTGAACAAATCTTACCATTTAATTGTGTTGTGTTCTGTATTAATATGTTTTGTGATGTGATATTTTATAATGTAACAGTCTGACATTTACTTGTTCCTAGACTATCTGAATGTATGTATAGCCAGCATTTATTGTCTCAACTGAATCATCTAGGCATTGTGTTCACTGTTCAGGTCCCATTATGGTCTACATGTCACTATAAAATATTTATAACAAAACAAGTCGTTCATATTATACAATTGATGTTGCAAAGATCAGTCAATATTATGCAATTTTGTTGGGGTAACAGTGGATAGATAGTAAAGAAAGCCCCTTAATACAGTATTAGAACTGGACTTTATGTTTGTCCTTTTTTCTGTCAAGGACAACTGTCAGCATTGCTGCTTTTAGGCAGGAAATACATCTTTCACATTTTATGGATGCTATGTCCTGCTCTTTTGTATATAATTAATGTTACAGGAAAATAAATTTGTTTGCACATCAAGGATGTTCTGTTGCTGTAGTCAAAATAATTTCATGTTTTTTGCTGCAAATAAGTCAAAATGGCAGCATGTGTTAGGCTAGAAACAATGACAAGGGAGCAGAAGTCTTCCAACTTTACACGAGCCTATTCCAACTTTTCCATGAGATGTTGACAGCTGTTACAATAACCAAATTTATAGGTAGCCAAATGTCATGTTTTTTTTTATTTGTTGCAAAGGGATAAAACAATTGAAACTTATAATAATAATTTAAGGGTGTATTAGCAGAATGTCATGTTGTGTCGACTTTATCACAAAGTAACAAAACTAACATCGCATAACAGACGTTTGACCTTGTCCACCAGGGGATCAAGGGCACAGCCGCAAACATCGTGAAGGTCGCCGTCGAGGAGCATGAGTTGAAGGGCATGCGGGGTGCTGTTGGGGGGGTGCTTCGACAGATCCCCCCTACGATCGTCCAGCCCGTGATCATCGCGTCCGAGGCGACATCCAGCGTTCTCGGGGGCATGCGAAACCAGCTGCTCCCCGACAAGAAGAAGGAAGACGAGGAGAAGTGGAAGCTGGAGGAGGACTGAAGGTCAAGGTCACGATGTCAAATGTCAACGTCGTATAGGCGGACGCGATGGCGCAGTAGTCTCGGTTGTGATTCTGGGAAGTTAATTGCCAACACCAAGTTGGGATGATGCGTTCCCACTAGATGGTGTGTCGATTGCTACATGACTGTCGTGTTAGGCATGAATTCTGGGAGACATTTTAAGGATGAATCATAAGTGATATGCCAAGTCTTAGTGCCGTGATTAAAGTATAATTGTACCATTGGTAAATATAATTAGTCAAATTTTAAGTTTTTATGCACTGCCTTAAATGGTTTTGTTGCTTGCCATAATAAGGCAACTGAGTGAATTAACCAACAACACACTTTCAGGATTTGTATTATTTTCACTGTATTTTGCCAGTGTGAGTTCACTGGGTAGAACTACTCTATGCCGTATCCAACTTATTTAAAGGTTGGTTGCACTTTAATCCCCTCTAAATGCTTGCATTTCCACACGCTGTCAGTGGGAGGGCCAGAAACCGACAGGTCATGTAGGGAAGATGGACACCGGAAGATAAGATAGAATAAAATAACAGAATTGTAATTATTAAAGTGGCATATATATTTAGTAGTTTTTACGTTCATATACGTACATTAATACAGTTTATTCAGTATTACCTCAGTATTTTAAACAGAAACTCCAAAACATCCCAGCAACACTACGGATTATCATTTTGTTCATTAAAAAAAATGTGTACATGTCACTTTAAGTTAGACTTAAGTTAGAAGACAAGGTGATTGTCTGTGTGATTTGCCCATCTGGGTCTACGTTGCCCGGCCTATGCTGCCTGCGCTGTTGTACATTATCAGTATTGTTTTGTTCGTGTGCTCGTCATGTGGAGTTTAGGCAGCTGGCAGGGTTGCTTCTTTAGGTGCTTGATCAAAACAGTTGGTCTACCATGGTATTGTTACAAGACAAATGCACTTTGATGTCTGATGAATTATTGACACCTGCTAAAACATCTGTAGCTGGTTTCCCATTTCTCATCAAGTGCCGACTTCGAGATGTCATGTGCAGAAGAATCTTGTCATGTATTATTTACGTGATCGAAGTGTTAAGCTTTTATTTCACTTACAAGAGAAAGTAGTGTGCTGTCTGTTTGTCCAGACACTCTCTCTACCAAAACAGCATGGTGCGATGGTGCGGCGTAATAGTAACATCATAAATTAAGCAAAGTTAATCAGTAAAAAATTACTTGAAATTTAATTTTACGTTAATCAGAACAGAAACTTTCCATCACCTGTAGCTACTGCTTTCCGTCACAAAACTTGGAAGATTAAAATTGAAAAAGTACTGTAATAGGAAGAATAGAAATTGGCCACTTGTACCGACGTGCACTTACTCATTGGTCAGAAACTAGCTTTGTTTACTGGTACATGTACATGCAAAGTGTGGGCGCACAAGTTCGCAAAGTAAAAAAAACCTGTGTTATGAGTGGGTGGTTCGGTCATTGCTGTGTATCGCAAGGGAAATAAATTGATACAGTGGCACTACCTATTGAGTAGAACATATATGAATGCACGTTGCTGAATACCAGCAACGTGCATGTCAGAACCAGACAGCGCGGTGAGTGATGTTTTGGTTATGATGTCACATTAACCAAGTCTGGTGGGTATTGTCAATGGTTTGGGATCCATTTTGGATTGCGTAAAATCACAAATCCCGCACCCTGTTTTGGTGGGGCAAACAACACAAAACACTACCATGTTTTCTGGTCATTGCAGACCTATAAAAGCATCCCTAAGTAACATTAGGAAGTCTGCGCAGTTCTCCAGACGTATTAATACACTAGTAAGTTGTACGTCTTACAGCAAGGATCAGCTTTTGCGCATAGTATTGCTGGTGTACGTATCGCAACATGACTCCCTCTATACAATATGGCCTTGATTTTGAACCTGTAAACAAGTTCATAACAATGCATAACACTGTTCATTTATTGACAAGATCACCAATACCAGCATTGTGCAGACCATCACCTGAAAGGATTGCCTTGTTGTTTATAATTGTGGCCTGTGCGAACACTCCTCTCTGTACATAGGATGTGTGTGTGTGTGTGTGTGTGTGTGTGTGTGTGTGTGTGTGTGTGTGTGTGTGTGTGTGTGTGTGTGTGTGTGTGTGCGTGCGTGTGTATTTAACCCAGAAGGCGTGCTTTTGCGCCAAGTGATTGTGTATAGTTGAACATGATGGTGTGGGAATTTTGTGACGAATGAATTATGTATAACATGTTTGCTGGACAAGTAAAGTGATGATATGTGTTGTTTCTGAGAGTTGTTTCATGTGGTCACATGAATGTGATCAGAATGATGGAAGTTGATCACTAGGACCTACTACATTTACCCTGTAATATGTATGTTTTCCGTGTCAGTCCTCACGTATTTTTGTTCAGCCATTTTCTTAAATTATTGATTTTCCAATCCAAATTGGCAAAATTACATAATTTTGTCAAGCCAAATTTTATATTTTAGTATGTCAATTGCTTCCAAATTTAGTTAGATTCACATGGATTAGGAAGTACAGTTATCTGTCTGAATCCTGTGTTGGCCCAAGGTAGCTTTTGACACCCAGTGTTGTACTGAGCAGCTTACGGTAGTCATGTGATGTTACTGACGATCATCACATGACAGGAGTTTCAAGAATATCGCGGGAAGATTGTAGCAGGTGTCTTCCTGCAATATTCTTGGAACTGCCATCATGTGAAAATCATCAACAACGTCATATGACTACCGAGTACTGAACATCCAAATCAAACTTAATATACTGTTTATCCTTTCACTAAATAGTTAATGGTTAGCATAAGCGTAACATGGTAACCACTATGACATGAGACTATCAAAAACTGGAAGTAAACACAATTTTAATGTGTAATTTAAGTACTCGCATGTTACAAACACATTCCAAACAGTTAATCGTCACATCTATCAACATCAAACTTGTAACAAAGTGCTTCAAAGTTGCCAAAAGGTCAGTGTACCCTATCAGATGTATACAACACATTTAATCACCATAATAACAAAGAAGTGACGTTACCCTTAATGTTAGCCAAAAATTCTGACTACCGAGTAGCTCTTAGAAATTTTGTTAATACAAAAATTCCAATAAAACAATAGTACGGTTGAATCCACCCACTAAAAAAAGCAAAAAGTTAAGATCCAGTAAAGTGTACACAAATTGCCAATGCTTTGAATGGAATTGGAAACGCTGTTATTGCCAAATTTCCACCAGGAAAAACTTTATTTTTTTATAATCCATCTGCACCACATCCAATTGTTTTTGGATTATTACAATTTTTTTATTTATAAAGCCCCTTATTGCACAACAAAATGCCTCCACATTTTTCCTTAAAAATCCCAACAATCATGACTTATCTATCAAGTGGTTTGACAAGCAGATTCAAACAAAACTAACGCTAGGATTCCACGTGTACAGAAACAGCCTGCGGAACGGGAAATTCCTCTATAGTGACTTCCCTTGTGGGATTTTCCCATCCGATTCTGTCCAGATACATTTCGAATTGCTACACGGAGTGATTCAATTTTTAGCACCCACATGAAAAAAACGCACCCACATCTATACATCTAATCACTCCTATTAATTTCCACCAGCCACAATATCCATGTTTCTGTCGCTTACCGTTTCTGTACACGTGGAATCCTAGCCTAATAACGCAAACTAACTTCAAATAAAGACTGCTCAATTTAACACACTATGCCTTGTGGTGCCTTCGGAAGTGCGCTGTATGTAAAAGTGTGTATAAAACGCTTGTTCCACAGGCATTACCTCGAACAGCTAAGGCACATAAACACACCTCCCCATACTGATATTACTGGCCAACAAAAATGTAAACAAGAGTCGGCAATTGCCAAAACATTGCTAAAACAGCCATTAAAAGTAGCCAAGTGTAAATTACATAACACTACTAAAAAAGTGTATAACATCACTGCCAAGTGCCACGATGTCTGGTAAGTGGAGTCATGCTGATTTGTGATATATATATTATTTTGGCAAGTGAAACTGCTGCAATATTACATGAAAATGCACATACTAGTTAAAACCTCTAATAGCGTCCATGGTGATATTGTCGGTCCGCACACCGGACATGAACATTATACGGTAACATTCTTGATTAAATAATGATGTTGCAACAACAAACTTGTAATTATATAATGATAATCAACAACGTTTTCATGTGATGCACATCGCGACCAAAGTAAAATATACCCAGTAATATGTGCTTAGTCGTCACTACTAAAACACCCGTCAAAGATGTTAATGTTAAAGGTCTGAAACAATCCAAAAGTATGTTAGCGGTCAGAAACAATTCACAAGCTTTGAAATCGGTGGCCATTAGCTGCAACACTGGCAACTGGTTGTCACGTCTCGGAAATAAACAATAGTTCCTGGACAAGTTGATCACAATAATGATACCCCTAAAAATCTACAAAAGTCTAGGCTGACTGGTCTTTCCGTCAGGTTTGCCAAATTTGAACCATGAATTCAGAGGTAAAAAACTTCAAAATGACACACATCTTTTGCCAGATACATTTGCATTAAGTATAATAAATTATATTCTTAAAACTAATATGTCATTAACTTACAATACCTGTAAGTTTCAGTAGACACAGAGAACCTGTCCTGTGATTACAAACCTCCACGAAATCTTGGGTAAACTATTAATGTGAAAATCCATATAATCAATGGCACTTGGACCTATGGTACCACATTTTTAGCGTATTTGCATCAATGCATCTGATAATTATGGTCTCGAGGTTATTCAACATACATTTGTATGAAAATATATGTAATTATAACTATTCTCATAAAATTATTCAACAAACCTTCTAATTTTGCAAGATTACAGTTCGGCATTTGCGAGATTTCTACCAATTTCCCTCGAGATTACACCTCGCATCCGCGTATATAATAAATAACATAAAGAGCACCAAAACAATCTTAATTAAAATTATTTAAACAGAACATTCAAGAATTTTATCGCAAACAGTACAAAATTACTGACTGCTGTGCTACAACGTCGTGATATGCATTTGATATTTTTGCAGAAAACAACAGAAAGACAAGAATCATCTATAGTAACCCACATTCACATCATGCTGAGAAGGCCAAAATCTGCCCAAAATGCAGATTATAAACCATGCTGTAAAATTGTAATATAATATAGTTTGCATGTGAAGTGATCTGGCAGAGATGGTCAATTCAACCTTAGAAGGAATGTACAGTGAATTTCATTGCTGATTTATTGGCATGCCAAAATTTACAGTAGTGGTCTTTCTATGTTGTAAAATGTGGCCATTTTATTTTGTCACCAAATTATGTATTTTTGAACATATCCTATGATGAAATATCTTAGTAGTAACATGTTTTGCATAGATAATATTGAAATGTTATAAAATACTAATAAATCTCAGTGCAGCAATGTTTGGCAGTAAAACATTTATTGCTCAAACAGAAACAGTTAACGTCATTCACCAAGCGTAGACCATGTTTCCCCCCACAATTTTGTATTCCCATGTACTCAACATACAATGGAAAATATACTAGTAATAAAAAATTTAAATGCGAGTTATATTACTAATCTACATGTAATTTGTGATCGATATGTTGAGCTAGTTAGGGCACTTAATTATTCGAAACATTGTTACAGCCAATAAAAGTCGCAGTACATTCCTCTAAATGGATAACTCTGCCTATACATCATTTGGAAGCCTACACTATAGCGTGGCACAGTGTCGATAATAAACAATGCAGAATACCATGCTTAACACTTAGCCCGGTGAGATTTATGGTCGATGCAATTATAACATGTACCCTTGATACGGCTGTAAGGTACCACCGAGACGTGAAGGCCATACAACAATAGCATTGGGACATCTTGCCCGGAGTAGCGGCTACCCGGGTCCCTTAGGACGGTCCTGAGGGCTTACTATGCTATGCAGAACATCAGCTGGAAATGACCAAGTTCTGCAGACTAGTTTCGAATTAGAAGCAGGTGGCTAAAGTGGCTCGGAGCGGCCCAATAAAAACAGATGAGGTCAAACCGATGGATAATTTGGTGCTTCCGGAAACTGTAAAGCAAACAACGGTGCAAATTTTGGTTGACTCCTGTCAGACACAAGGCATCTAATTGTTAGAGTCTGGATTATTAGACTTTGATTCTAGTCGGGCATTAAACCAAGAGTGATTGTATAAACAGATTAGGACAAATTATAAATCGTCTCTGATTGTCAATGCACTTTGAAACGTCGATATCTTAAAATTAATTACCGTGAATTAACTACAATGATTTGGACGGCCTGTGAAAGTAATTGTAATACTTAACCTGCACCATCTCAAAGCCTCCGCAGCAATCCATGACAAAGAAGAACACCATCTGCAGCCCCATCATCCATCGGACCACCCAAGACCAGAGGAACAGAACGACAACACCGGCCATGATCAATGTATACCCAATGACCACTACCCACAGCAACAAGCGCTGCCACCTAGTGGGCACTACCATCGCCTCAACGTTATCGAATTGTTTGTGTTTGTAAAACCGCTGAAGACGTTTTTCCTTGAGAGCCCAGCATTTCTCACACCACATACGTATTTCCGTCGCTGTTGTGGGAATCTTTGAGATCGTGTGGCGCTCTATGTGGAAGTGGATTTCGGTCGGGAAACAGCCGAGGATCAGCTCAGACTCTGTCTGTGGAAACTGGTATGGGTACGCGATCGTCACATCGTAGACAGCATCCAGCATCCCATCTGAGGAACAATGATTTCACCACAGGTGCTAAGTAACCAGGTAACACGGTAGGTTAAGGGAGATAGACGGAAGAAAGGACCGGGCCAGAGAAGATGAGAGGACAGAAACCAGAAAGATGTGATGATGGGATGAAATACACAGAGGCAGGGACAGATGATGGAAGAGAGTACAAGATGATAAGGGACAAAGAATGGAGAGGAAAAGACAACTAGAAACGGTCAAGGGACAGAAAGAGATGAAAGAAGGGAAACAGAGAGATGGGGAGAGAGAGGGAGGGAGAGAGAGGGAGAGAGGGATGGAGAGGTAGGGAGAGGGAGAGAGGGATGAAGAGGGAGGGAGAGAGAGGGGAGAGAGGGAGATGGAGGGAGAGAGAGGGAGAGAGAGAGGGAGGGAGATGTAGGGAGGGATGGAGAGAGTGGCAGATAGACGGAGAGGGAGGGAGGGAGAGAGGGATAGAGAGGTTGGGAGAGGGAGGGAGAGAGAGGGAGATGGAGGGAGGGATGGAGAGAATGGGAGATAGAGGGAGAGAGAGGGAGGGAGAGAGAGAGGGAGAGTTGGAGAGAAAGATAAAAGTGAATGAGAAATAGAGACAGAAAGATACGAAAGAACGTAACGAGGGAGATGAAGGGATAGAAAGAGACAAAAGAAGGGAAAGACGGATAGACAGAAAGAGCTGAAAGAAGGGAAAGAGAGACAAAAAGATATATAAAAAGGGAAAGAGAGAGAGATGGAGATACAAAAACCGAGGAACTGAGAAAGATGACAGAAGGACAGAGCTGGTTAATGCAGATAACTGCTGATGAAGTGTAGCATTCATCCTAACACATCTACTCAGTATTCACACAAATAAGTAAGTTAAACGTTGGTGGTATATTTCTTTCACATTAAGCTTTATAACACACCAGAACTAAACAAGATTGCCATATAACATCATTCCAGCACTCAATCATAACTTCATAATATGACAGGTTTACAACAAGATTTTACGACCACTCCCGTCTGAATCCCCACCATCCGAGGCTGGAGAGCCAGTAGACCGTAGACGCCTTAGGGACGCATGGAGACCAAGACCTTGGAACCATCTCAAACACGAATATATTTCATAATTAATGCTCTACATGTCTGTATAAATAGCACACTGAATATAGATTGCATACGCACTGTTTTGCATGTAGTCAATGAGGTACGTAATGCCAGTTGTTCGAGGATGCAGGACATATTCGTAGCAATCAAGGTCGTACTTTCGTGCATAGGCGTGACTTCGTTCCTTCGTGTTCTTTGTCAAATCGGTCCCCTCCGGGTAAATGAGAATCTAAAGATGACCATTTGAACTTAAGTACCAGGTACTCCTTTTATACAATAGTTTTTCTTATTATTTAGTGTATTTTTTGTCGTGATATGTTTTCTTCTTCACATTGATATCAAAATTTGGTAGACTATTTCTGTTATCTTTTTTAACGTTTTGGTATGTTTTTATTTGTTTTTACAAATATTTTATTATAAGTTTTGGCATAATATAATTAGCACAGTATTGTATTGAAACGGACCCTTTTTCGCTTCTGGAGGCAACCTTACTTTCTGACCTAACCATGAAAACGACCACCTACAGCCACCAAACTTCTCACATATCTTAATACATACACACACACTACGTTACAAAAACAGTTCTCTTACATTCCTATAACGCTCAAAATTCACAAAACAAACTCAAGTAAAACTCAACTTTTATGGAGGCAACTATCAGTAGCTCCATGATTACCATAAAATTGATATCGTGTCGAGACGTCGCGACATAACTGAGCTTCACTGAAATTCCGTACAGTGGCGCTATCATTACTGTATAGGTGTTTGCATGTGATATAAATATAAATGTAATGTATCGTTAATATCGATTTTACAGTAACCGTGGAGCTACTAATAGTTGCCTCTGTAAAGTCGAGGTTTACTTGAGTTTGTTTTGTGAATTTTGAGCGTTACAGGAACGTAAGAGAACTGTTTTTGTAACGTAGTGTGTGTGTATGTATGTAAGATATGTGAGGAGAAGTTTGGTGGCTGTAGGTGGTCGTTTTCATGGTTAGGTCAGAAAGTAAAAGATTGCCCTTTTGGATTTTCCTGACATGCCAATGTTGGCAATGCATATGAAAAAGGGAGGCGGGTCAAGGCTTGTATAGTAATGATAAAAATGCTGGTCACATGTGAATTGCATAAATCCATATAGTGGTTGTAAATAAATGTTTGTAAACGTTATTATGATGGTTGTTACATTATTATCATATCATAACAGCCAACTTCGTGTACATACCTACACATGAAAATCACATTGGAAAGTAATAGCATTTATAAAGTACTTATTCAGGTGGAGGAAGAGAGCCTGAGGATTAGTATGCACTGTCGGATAGATTAATGTCAACACCTGTGAAGGCACCTTAGTTTAATCAGCGGTACCAACCTCCCACGTCAGCTAAACTTGTTTATAAAACAGTGACCCTGACAACACTAGACACCATCCTAGGCAAACTATTTCCATTCAATTATTAATAGCTAACTGGAAATCTATTTGTATATGTATGTATACAAAAACAATCCAAATAGTCTGTGTTTAAACATTCATGCGACAATCCAGGCATAGTGACGCTGACATTTTAAGTGTGGGTGACCGAGACACTTGCCTGCATGTTGACGTTGAGGTCAGAGTAGTGGTTCATGAGCTGGGTCATCACTCTTCGGTCACTGTCCCACTTACGGTCAAGGAACATGAAGGCCACCTGCTGCATTGCCCAGCCTACGAACACGAATACATTCATTTCAAGCAAAGCCCATATATACAATTGGTACATATAAATAGGTATACAAATACATAGGTTTTTAATAAGTAAATAAGTTAGAAATATAAATAGATACAAATAAAATAAGGTAAAAAGTTAAATAAGTTAACAAAAATTATAAGAAATAATTAAATAAATATATAAAACATGATAAAACATCACCGTTTTACAATGCTACAACACAGCATCCAGTGTGTAACACATGGCCCAGCCTACAACACAGCGGCCTGCGTGTAACACATTTGGCCCAGTCTACAACACAGTGTCCAGTGTGTAGCACACATGGCCCAACCTACAACACAGTGTCCAGTGTGTAACACACAAAGCCCAGTCTCTAACACACTTGGTCCAGTCTACAACAAAGTGTCCAGTGTGTAACACACATGGCCCAGCCTACAACATAGTGTCCAGTGTGTAACACACACAGCCCCCGGGCTAAAACACAGTGTCCAGTGTGTAACACACACGGCCCAGGCTACAACACAGTGTCCAGTGTGTAACACACATGGCCCAGTCTACAACACGGTGTCCAGTGTAACACTTGGCCCAGTCTACAACACAACGTCCAGTGTGTAGCACACATGGCCCAGCCTACAACACAGCGTCCAGTGTGTAACACATACGGCCCAGTCTACAACACAGCGTCAAGTGTGTAACACACTACCCAACACAGTCAACTCCGGGTCAATTCCATAACACGTAAGATTTACTTGCATCTGTTGCAACTGTTATTTAGTATGTTATCCTATATCTGACAACAACCAGGAAGCCGTGTAATAGCTAATACGTTAATGTATCGATTACATTTTCAAAGTGATCACACTTGTAATCATACTCTTTTTAAAAGTAATTATTGTAATATGTTACATCTAAAATTATTAAGCTGGAAAAAGAGGCCAACGTATAACATATGTAACATGGATGACCCATAAATAATCATTGTAAAAGAGTCGAATTTAGATTTGAGATGTAGTTACCCCATCTAAAACAAACTGAGTTAAGATGCCCAACCAAGAACACACTCATCAGGGATCGGTCTGGACAAAGACATGCTTGCAAACTGAGTGAAGACGCCCAACCAAGAACACACTCATCAGGGATCGGTCTGGACCAAGACATGCTTGCAAACTGAGTGAAGACGCCCAACCAAGAACACACTCATCAGGGATCGGTCTGGACAAAGACATGCTTGCAAACTGAGTGAAGACGCCCAACCAAGAACACACTCATCAGGGATCGGTCTGGACCAAGACATGCTTGCAAACTGAGTGAAGGCGCCCAACCAAGAACACACTCATCAGGGATCGGTCTGGACCAAGACATGCTTGCAAACTGAGTGAAGACGCCCAACCAAGAACACACTCATCAGGGATCGGTCTGGACAAAGACATGCTTGCAAACTGAGTGAAGACGCCCAACCAAGAACACACTCATCAGGGATCGGTCTGGACAAAGACATGCTTGCAAACTGAGTGAAGACGCCCAACCAAGAACACACTCATCAGGGATCGGTCTGGACAAAGACATGCTTGCAAACTGAGTGAAGACGCCCAACCAAGAACACACTCATCAGGGATCGGTCTGGACCAAGACATGCTTGCAAACTGAGTGAAGACGCCCAACCAAGAACACACTCATCAGGGATCGGTCTGGACAAAGACATGCTTGCAAACTGAGTGAAGACGCCCAACCAAGAACACACTCATCAGGGATCGGTCTGGACAAAGACATGCTTGCAAACTGAGTGAAGACGCCCAACCAAGAACACACTCATCAGGGATCGGTCTGGACAAAGACATGCTTGCAAACTGAGTGAAGACGCCCAACCAAGAACACACTCATCAGGGATCGGTCTGGACCAAGACATGCTTGCAAACTGAGTGAAGACGCCCAACCAAGAACACACTCATCAGGGATCGGTCTGGACCAAGACATGCTTGCAAACTGAGTGAAGACGCCCAACCAAGAACACACTCATCAGGGATCGGTCTGGACCAAGACATGCTTGCAAACTGAGTGAAGACGCCCAACCAAGAACACACTCATCAGGGATCGGTCTGGACCAAGACATGCTTGCAAACTGAGTGAAGACGCCCAACCAAGAACACACTCATCAGGGATCGGTCTGGACAAAGACATGCTTGCAAACTGAGTGAAGACGCCCAACCAAGAACACACTCATCAGGGATCGGTCTGGACAAAGACATGCTTGCAAACTGAGTGAAGACGCCCAACCAAGAACACACTCATCAGGGATCGGTCTGGACCAAGACATGCTTGCAAACTGAGTGAAGACGCCCAACCAAGAACACACTCATCAGGGATCGGTCTGGACCAAGACATGCTTGCAAACTGAGTGAAGACGCCCAACCAAGAACACACTCATCAGGGATCGGTCTGGACCAAGACATGCTTGCAAACTGAGTGAAGACGCCCAACCAAGAACACACTCATCAGGGATCGGTCTGGACCAAGACATGCTTGCAAACTGAGTGAAGACGCCCAACCAAGAACACACTCATCAGGGATCGGTCTGGACAAAGACATGCTTGCAAACTGAGTGAAGACGCCCAACCAAGAACACACTCATCTGGGATCGGTCTGGACCAAGACATGCTTGCAAACTGAGTGAAGACGCCCAACCAAGAACACACTCATCAGGGATCGGTCTGGACCAAGACATGCTTGCAAACTGAGTGAAGACGCCCAACCAAGAACACACTCATCAGGGATCGGTCTGGACAAAGACATGCTTGCAAACTGAGTGAAGACGCCCAACCAAGAACACACTCATCAAGGATCGGTCTGGACCAAGACATGCTTGCAAACTGAGTGAAGATGCCCAACCAAGAACACACTCATCAGGGATCGGTCTGGACAAAGACATGCTTGCAAACTGAGTGAAGACGCCCAACCAAGAACACACTCATCAGGGATCGGTCTGGACAAAGACCTGCTTGTGCTCTTTGGGCACATCAGAGATAGAACGGTGGGCCTTTTTGAACTTTTATGTGCCCCAAATTAGGTGATTAACATTTTATTAATTTGCATGATAGTATGATCGCTTAAATTACCAGGTACAATGTAAATGTGAACAATACATTTTTAATATTGGGCTTGTAATAATGTTATTACTTAACTTGTCTGAATTCTATTCAGGACTATCTGTGCGACATATTTCTAGGTACATAATGTATAACCATCAATATGAGCGTGCTCAGAAATGTTTTTTCTTCAAAATCTGTAATGTTACAAAACTAGATACGGATACACGGATAGGGAGGTTCTAACTGAGAAATACGATGCAGCAGTTTGTGACATTGAGGGACAACAATTCACACACAAGAGAACACCACCTAAAAATATTAAAAGAACGATGTTGATTAAACATAAAAAAACTTATTTATACAGAGATGTACAGTATTCGCATAGAATAGCCTCAAACATTATGTGGTTAAGGCTTCATCGGTGCAGTCTTCTGAGAGGAAATTAGATTACAAGTTGTAACAAAATCACCCAATTAAATCATACTAACCATATACAGTAAGACTGTTTCATGAAAGACTAGAACATCGCCATAGCATTGTCTTTTTTCAAAGTTTATGACCCTGGGTGACAGGGGCGTTTGTAATGAATGTACTATTTGTGAGTTTGGTGATGGTGGCATGATTTGTAAACATGCTTTAAAAAAAAATTATTTCTCATTTATAATGAACTCCAATATTTAGAAAACGTACATGCATTTAAAATGTGCATATAGTGTAGGTGAATGGGTGGACATTATTTATATTGATGACATTGGATTGCAGTTTGTTTGGCGACTTGAAAGTTGATGATGGGTAATAATATGGTGTAGGCGGCAACAAACGCTGTTCACAGTGCTCGACTAAAGCTTACAAACAATGTCAACGACAGGCAAGGGGTAGCAAGGCACAAGGGTATTGATTAGAGTATTCTCAGTGTCCAGTCATCAATGTAAGATGTGATTTAAATAACTCCTATTCAGTTTGCTGTGTACGCAGCCGTTGTCTGTGTTTGGGCGCAGACTGGAGCAAACCGGAGCGCTATTTGCACCTCAAAATGCGCTAAAACAAAATATTTTTATAGCGAAAATGTGCCTGGAATTATGTGGAATGATTTATTTATCGCATTGATGTGTCAAATTTATGAAAAACTGTAGTTATAACGGCAAAATCGAGGTGGGTGGGCCTGGTTTTACACAAGTGCCCCTCTATTCTCTCAGATAAACACAATGTTTTTGTATGCGTCTTTTGGGCAAATGCGGCAACAAAGCATGCGGCATTCCAGCGCACAATGCGTCACTGATACGTTTCCGCTGTCCAAGGGAATCCCTGCACTCATCTATGGCCCCACTTACAACACACTTGGCCTAACCTACAACACACTTGGCCCAACCTACAACACACACAAGGCCCAGCCCACAACTCTCTCGAGTTGGAATAATAGCATCAGTGACGACAATAAATCCCTCTAAGAATCCATAATGGACTATGACATAATTAATTAATTTTTCATTGCAGCACTCAATCAGTATTTGGAGTAAGGTTTTACCAGTAGACCAACTGACTGTGCCAGGCAATAAATCCATACTATTTTGTGGGTCAATCCATTACAATGTTTGTGTTGATAACACGGAGGTTAGCAAAACTAATCCCGCCCTGCCAGGTACCCAAATGAACAAATCTCAGTTTTAGCTTCCTACTCCTTAATATAAAGTTTAGTTTCTGAAAGTTGTTTTTGTGATATGTTTTGCACCTAAATTACTGACATTATAATTTCAGCTAAGTTGGCTGTTCATTAACTAAGTAGTGAGTAGGGCTAACACAGGAGTTTGTGTTAGAATAGAAGGCCTGGCGGGGGGCTAATGTTCATGTTATTTAAAATGTTATAAAATGTTATAGCTTGTTTGATAATGCGCCGACGTTCAAGAGTTGGCCATCCAAGGGTTGTTACTAGGTCTGATGAGTTGGTTTGGCGTCTATGATCGTTTTTAAACAAATCTGGCAGCGAGTTTAGTTTGTATAGGAGGCGTTTGTGGGGGACTTTGTCAAAGGCTTTTGCAACGTCAAGCAGGATTGTATCTATTTGTGTCTTGCTGTCCATAGCAGTCATCCAGTCATGGACTGTCTCGATGAGTTGAGATTCACAAGACAGTCCTGACTGGAATCCGTGTTGAAAGCGGAGAATGATGTTGTGTTTGTTCAGGTATTTCCACATATTACTTAGAATGATGTGTTCCATGACTTTACAGAGGATGCATATTAGTGACATTGGTCTGTAGTTTACAGGGTCAGATTTGTGGCTTTTTTGTGTATTGGTGTTATTAGTGCTTGAAGCCAGTCGCCCGGGAGTTTGCATGTGACTGTTGGAAGATGTGTGTGATGATGGGGAGCTATTTCCTCTGCAGTTTCTTTGAGAACTCTGGCTGGGAGTTCGTCTGCTCTGGTAGCTTTATTCTGGTTTAATTTTTTAAGTTGCTTAAACCTGTTTTACAAGTCTCTTATTGAGAGTGTTCTTTGTTTTTCGTTTATCTGCTGGTATTTCAACCTGAGTGTTAAAAACAAGAACAGTTTACAGAAGATTGTACGCGTCAGCTCCAAAATAATCGGAGAGACTCAGAGAGACATCACTCAGTTTTCTGAACAACAGGTACTTAGGAAGACATGTTCTATTTTAGCCAATGACAGTCATGCTTTATATCCCATGTCTGAGACTCTGCCGTCGGGCCGCCATTTTAGATGACCCTCGTTCAAAACAAACCGTTAAGAAGTTTTCTTTTATTCCTGTTGCAATCAGTCTTTTTAACGATGTGAAATGAATGTAGTGTGTGTGTGTGTGTGTGTGTGTGTGTGTGTGTGTGTGTGTGTGTGTGTGTGTGTGTGTGTGTGTGTGTGTGTGTGTGTGTGTGTGTGTGTGTGTGTGTGTGTGTGTGTGTGTGTGTGTGTGTGTGTATGTTCTACATATTTAGCAGTTACAGTGTGAAGAAATGCACTCCATGTTTTCATGTGATCAATTGTTCTTTTTGTGACTTTGATGACATGAGCCAGTAACATGCTGTTACCTGTGTTATATTTTAATAGTTTATACATATATATATATATATATACATTTTTATACACTGTGCCCACCCAAACGACAATGTAACTGCCCTTAAAAGGATGAATAAAGTTGTATTGTATTACTCC
Source organism: Escarpia spicata (assembly GCA_963995525.1). Lineage (NCBI taxonomy): Eukaryota > Metazoa > Annelida > Polychaeta > Sabellida > Siboglinidae > Escarpia > Escarpia spicata. Next base: position 43,793,115 of record OZ023211.1, on the reverse strand, counting down.
AGCTATCCCAATTTCAAGAGTAGGCATATGAGGGTAAGTGGAAGGTACTTGTTGGGGAATAGGGTAGATTTTTTGGGTGAACACAGAACTAAACTGGCTATTTAGTGTATTTGCTTTGTCATGATCGTTGATGATTGGTTGTTTGTTTACTTGTAGTGTAGGAATGCCAATGTTTTCTCGATTGTTTGCTTTGATGAATGACCAGAATTGTTTTGGGTTTGTTTTTAGACTGTCACCAATTTGATTGTTTATATATAGTCTTTGTAAGATTTGGCAGCAGCCTTAGTGGCTTGCTTTCTGAGATCTTTAAACTTTCCCAAGTCATTATTAAGTCCAGTTTTTTATGGCTTTTGTTGCATTTTCTTTGCATTCTTATTATTGTCCGTGTTATTTAGGGGAGGTGTGTTTTTGCTTTGGTGTTGCGTCTAGGGATAGTATTTTTGATCAATGTAGCAAGTTCCATCCGAAAAAAAATCCTGTTTGTGTCGATGTCTCGTGAATCGGGGGTCCATGTCAAAGTATTCTGTTGTTAACCGAGTTATGCCATCTTTAACTTTGCCTCAGTCTGCTGATTTATATTGGAAGACTTTGTGTGGTGGTTTCCTGTTGCGAACTTGATTGAGGTTGACTCTAAAGGTTACAGATTTATGATCACTCATGCCGGGGGTGATATGTGTATTGATAATTATGGATGGATTTGAAATGAGTATTAGATCAAGAATATTGCCACAGTCAACTCGTCCAAATTCAGTCATTATTTCAAGAAGTTTGTTATGCTTTGGTAGTTTTATTGCCAGTGGTTTGTTGTTTGCCCCAATTGATATTAGGAAGGTTAAAGTCTCCTGCCATGACTACAAGTTTTTTTTAGATCTGGACACGTTCGTCAAAGATTCATGGAGAGCTTCAAGAGATTGGAGATGGTCATTGGGAGGTCGGTAATAAGATATAAAGTATATATGGCTTTGTTTCGTGCAAAACGGATTTTTTTCCATACCATTTCACAATTTGAGTTAAGGTTTGGAAGTGGTTCTGCAACAAAATATGAGATTTGTTCACTTGGGGATTATCTAATAAAAATATTGACGAGATCTGAAGACATCGTTCCTAGGAGCCAATAGCGGCTGTTTACTACAGGTAAAAACTACAAGACAGTGGTGAATATTTGTGTCCAAATAGTCTTTGCATATAAATTGCAGCGTGGCTGAATGCTTCACAGAGAAGTCAAGACGGTGTTCGATTGTACAGGTCTGCTAGGGAGTAAACTGTAAAGCGCTCTGCGCAGTCCTTAGAACTGGATACAGAGATATATAAGAACTTTATTTTGCAAGTCTGAATATTTTATCTATAATAATTTGATAATTTTCTGCAAATATCTGGGCACAATGCTCAAATTGCAAATATTGTTTTGGTGTTTATGAAATGCAATCTGGCTGGCAGTACCCCTTCAACGTCAAAAATATTAAACACATATTCTTAGTTTAAGTTCTGCCACTGAACTTGGTTTGGTTGTGTCACCCATTTGAACCAGTCTGCCGCTGCTCTCTGGCTACCATTCCCCTGGCTATCGGTGACAATGTCTTACACCGAAATCAATTAAACACCTTTAATTTTCTATCACTCCCATACCAGACAATGCAGGAAATCAGTCTGGATCTAATTACTAGACAATGAACACAGGGCCAGGCAAGGTAAATGCATTAGGCCTGCTAGACACTGCATACTTGTTTACGTCACAAAGGAAATTTACAAATGGCAGGCATGAGTGATCAATGTTGGAGGTTGGTAGGCCCCACAACAATGCACATGTCAAGCAGTGGTCAGATACTTTGAAAAATATCTTAAAGGGAGATTGTCTTTTCCGTAACCCGAAATCAGCCAGGGTGGTAATTATTAACATAGCTGAATTGGTTGTCCTAAATGTGAGAAGGCCACAACTACACGGAACATCAAAGAGGTTTGTGGTTAAACCAACCAGCATCCGTTACAAATAGAGTTGTTAATAATCTGAACGTTTTTTTACATTTTGTGGAAGAAAAGTTCAAATTGCCAACTCTTTTTGGACTTATAAAATGCAATTTTGACTTTATTTGGTGAAAAAGTTCAAGTTCAACAGTTTGTTTTAGATTTGTTTTAAATAAAAACGACCAGACTACCTCTCTTTAATTAATAAAACACTGACACGCCTGTATACTGAATTAATTATACATAACATATTATGCAAAAAAAACTTCAACATGCATTTTTCCCGCCAATAAATATTAAATGATGCACTGTCCAACCTACAACACACATCCTGTCCAACCTACAACACACATCCTGTCCAACCTACAACACACATCCTGTCCAACCTACAACACACATCCTGTCCAACCTACAACACACATCCTGTCCAACCTACAACACACATCCTGTCCAACCTACAACACACATCCTGTCCAACCTACAACACACATCCTGTCCAACCTACAACACACATCCTGTCCAACCTACAACACACATCCTGTCCAACCTACAACACACATCCTGTCCAACACTACTTCAGTCTGATAAGTTACCCATGATTACAAAGTTCTACTTTATCAGTGATTTCAAAATCATTGCAACTTGTTCTCACTTATCTAAGTTTTAAAATATTACAACATTCAACACCCCACTGCAACAAAACAAAGATAACAAAATAGAAACCTCCATTTCAAGGGTTTCGGGGCAAAAAAGTAAAGGCCACTTTTTTTTTTATTTCACCCAAACAAAGGCAACACGTTTATTTAATCACATGTTGAGCTAGGATCCTATCTAACTTATACAAACACGCAATACAGAGGATTTCTTTTCAAAACGAGATAAGCAACATCCGTATTTTTTTATCCAAACCATTAAACGTGATATCTCCATTTTCAGCCAATCACCATTGCCTTGCCGTACGCGCCACTACACATAGTAATGGCGCATGCTGTATGAATATATCACAGGTTTTTATAAAAAAATCACGTAATATAACATATTTGCATAACAAATCTGCAAACAATATTTCAGACTTTCCTACCATTCTTTTTGATGTTGGATTCTTAATATACACCAACTTCATTTGCAAGTTTTTATATAAACTTTGATGACAAAACACAAAAATGACTTTTTCGCAAAACCAAGAAAATGGATTATATCGCATTTTGTACAGAAATCCTCCGTTTGTTAATCCTCCGTTTGTTTACCAACCTGCCCCCGGAATGTGTTTGAGTGGAGACTTGAGGATTATCTTTTCGGTGGAGAAACCAGACTGTCGGGCAAGCACGCACCAAAAGTACATCCAGTCGAGGCGCGTCCTGTGATTCATCATGATCACGTTTCGCTCGTGTTGACGGATGCGATCACCGGATATAATAACGCGAATGTTGAGAAACGCCTCCAGCAACGCCTGTGGGCAGACAGAAGAAAGATGTGATCATTCCGTCCTTATTATGATTATATTCAATACTAAATAAAATTAACTGTTCTTTCCCAATCTGAATTAAATATATTCTCTAAAAATTCTGTCTTGTTATTCAAATGTTTTAATCCTCTCTGTCACCCTGTAAAGGTCACACCTTTCTGTGAATTTTCTGCAGTTTGTTGTGAAACCTGCATGTTTTATCTGTAGTGTTGTCTACTTTCTCCATTACTTTGCCTTCACAACATAGCACAGACAGAGCTAAAGTGTGCTTGATCAGTTAATAAATGATACCTGATGTCACGGAATGTGAGTCGTGGTAACATGAGTCACATTGATTATGTAATATTTGTGTACGTTGTTGGTAAAATTTCAATTCACTAATGGTGTATTTAAAACCCTATTTATTTGTGATTCAACCATGAATTCATTAATTATTTTCTGTCATTTATTACCGGTATATATTTTGAGGAGAAATTTGACATGTAAGTACAAACGTATGTTTTTGCGTTTGAGTCATGCTATAATGAATTAGATGCAATTAAAATCATGTCATGTAATCAAATTACATGAACACTTGACTCCCAATAAGTCAAGTGACAGATGGTGGAAACTATCGTCAGTTGTTTGTGAATGTCTCAAATTTGTAAATTCATGAACAAATACTGAACACATTATGTAACACAAATTGTAGCTTACAATTTAACCACAATATGCTAGAGTAAGGGGCATAGCTAGCCATGTACACGTGCTTCCACATCAAACCAAAAAGTCCATTTAAGACAGTGGCCACTGGAAGCCCTGATAACGTTGTATCCCATGACAAAGAAATTGTCATCACTATTTTGACGACACATGATGAAGTTACTAGAAGCAGGCTAGAAGCACTTCGAAGCTGCTGTTGCTGGTAAGCGGCCGCAGACAAAGCAGATAATTTATGTCATCTTTCACTTGTAACAATTGACCAATGTTTGACTACCTCTATGGGATGAAACTAACAGAAGCACGCAGCCACTACGAAGTCAGCAAGGAGATTGTTTACAAGCCCTTTCAGTGGTAGCATTGACGTAGCCTCCCAGTGGCAAGGGAAATGGACAAGTTAGTTTTTTATAATGTATGAGAACGCGTGCAAGACAGTCCCCCTGCCCAAAACCGCCCCCCCCCCCAGTCGTTTGGCGTTATTGTTCTATATACAGCTAAATTCGTGGTGGCATTGCTCATAAAGGGGTACTAGTGAACATTGGTCGGAAGTGCGAAACTAACATTCAAAGAGGTGAACTCAAAAAGATTCAAAATATCATATTTCCGTTTTGTGCACGTTGAAAACAACAAAAATTGCAAGCCAAACATATATGTTGTGATATATATATATCTCTACATGCATATATATATATATATTGTATTAGATTTTAAATACATGGAGAGTTTGTATTCAAATTGATAGTCAACCCGAGGCCATGAAGTGCGTCCAAAATGGGCCCCTAAGTGGTCCGCTATGTTAACATGCTATGGTCCGCTATGTTAATATGCTGAGCTTATAGCTCTGGACGGCAATCTTGTTAAATCTTATTAAATGGTACAATACACGCAACTGCATTTGTTAGGTTTTATGGTATTACATTATTTTACATAGGGCATTACATATTACCCAGTTATACAATAACAATAATACTACTAATAATAGTAATAATAATAAAATTATTAAACAAAACAATAATATTACTAATATATTTTAGATGTATATATATAATGTCAATATGAGCTGTATGGATACATATTATAATATTATATTATCAAATAGTGTAATATATAAGTATATTGTCAAGTTGCATGTATCACCAAACCACAATAAACCCTGTAGCGAGTGTCCCACCTATACTGAAAGGAGATGAATCATCCAAGTGAAAGTTGAGTAACTGAAAATAGGCATCACCACGCTCAGTCCATACAAATGTCAACTTCAATTGAGAAAATCTGAAAAAAATTTATAATGCAGTTCTAAGGAGCCTCAAACCAACACGAGTGGAACTACACGGGGAAGGAAGAGATTGTTCGTCGTGCTACTGCGATGTCTCGTAGCTTCGAGAACAAGCAAGACAACTGGTAACAGAAACAATAATACACCAACTGTTTTTGGACAGTAAGGACAGGGAAGAAAGGATAACATGTGACTAATATGCATCATGGGCCCACCATGACTGGCCAGGAAGCAGTTGTTAAGCCACACTAAAGGTTCATATCCACCTATGATCAGAGATGCACGTCATCTAATAATAATAACGTAACTTTTTCTGCACCTGAATCTTCAAAACCCAAGCTCAATGACCAATATAGAAGTCGTGTTTTTCTCCATTATACCAGTGCATTTTTTGTTTTATTTTGGCTTCAAAATGCACCCAATTGCAAGGTTTGGACGGCCCCTCTACATATGCATCGAAATGTGGTGAATTTTGGGGTGGGGCTGAGGCTCACCAAATCCCCTCAACTGCACCCACCACCTTTCTCGAGTTCACCAAAACCTTCAACTGCACCCCCACCTTTCTTGAGTTCACCAAACCCTTTCAACTGCAACCCCACCCCTCACCTTTCTTGAGTTCACCAAACCCCTTCAACTGCACCCCCTTCCCTCACCTTTCTTGAGTTCACCAAACCCCTCCAACTGCAACCCCACCTTTCTTGACCTCACCAAAACCTTCAACTGCACCGTCTTGCCAAAATATTTGGGGGTAAGACTATCTCTAGCCCCCCACCAAATTTACGGGGGCTCAGCCCCCAAGCACAGGGCTTGGTGTGCGGGTCTGAGGGGCTGCCCTCCATTCCAACACATACACGCTATGTATAGAATTGTGTTTCCACATGTATTTATGCCTAGCTACATCCCTGAGAGTAAATATAGTTTATACTGTATGAAACCTCAAATTATTGGCAGTCATTCAGCTATTGTTGCAATGTCCTGACAACTGGCTGTTGTGGTTCGGAAATTAAACAACTGTTCATGGCGAAAGTGGCTGTGCCATAAATAAATGCACCCCAAAAATCGATAAAAGTCAAGGCCAACAGGCATTGCTCTTACGTGCCATTTGCTCTAATGTGCCAAATTCTAGGTCTGCTCTATCACATAATCTTACGATAAAAACGATCAGATTTAAAGCATGACACCTGATCAGCGTAAAGATAGAGTTACCTGGACGCTGTACCCATTAGGATTTCTAAAACCATACAACTGTCAGGCAACTTACAGCTGCACCCAACCAGAAAGATAACTGTAGTTGCCACCAATAGGTTACTGCTCCAGCACTCTGAATATTGAATATACAGGACACATTTTACTGCCTATTTCAATGCGGGTTTAAATAGTACTGCTCCAAGAAAAGATACCATCACGGTTATCACTGACTGCGTGCGTAATGTTTCTTGGGAGTTATTTCATGTTACAACGACCTCTAGGTGTTACTAACTATTCCCGTTAAACGTCAATTGTCAGTCCCAGATTTGCTGACTGAATAATAATAATTATGTTTCTTAATATAGCGCTTTATAAGTAAGTAAATACCAATCAAAGAGCTTCACAGAATAAAATAATTCAATGTCCCTGTGCTGCTAGTGATACACTTTAGACAGCGTGCTCGAGGTACAGGCTTAGTGGATGCAGCTGGTCATGCTGACACAAGTACATGTATCCATCGTTGTTTGCGTGCACCCCCACAACAACCTCGATGGGTGGGCCGGTGAAGTGCCATCCCCGCTTCACAAGCAGCTCTCCAGGGAGCATTGTTCAGCTGAATGTGACTGTGACCGCTGGGCCGTAACCCATACAGGCAGCCTTGGGTCATGCTGGGCGTATTATGCCGCATATATACAATGTTCTCTTTGTCTGGGTAATACACATTACCGATCACCAGCTTGTCAATGTCACACAGGTGCAAAACTCAAATGTAAAATGTAAGTCGGTAAAAATAGTAAAAGTCACAAACACTTGGTAAAACCACATAGTCCAGCGTCCTCTTGGTGTATCCATAAAATACATAATATATAAACTTGAGTGCTGTAGATTGGCTAGAACTTGTAAAATCCGCAATATATCCAAATAGCATCTATAGGTTCAGCCACATAGGTGCAGACCAACAATGAATACTACCAAAGATTGATCGAGTAAAAATATGATGTATCATTCAAACGTATCCTGATACTTACTCAAATGAAGTGTCAGTGTCACATGTTATTTCCTGTTGAAAAAATTATTTATGAGATGGTGTGGTTTTGCAAGGCCGGTGCTGTAAGGGCAAGGTATACCTTTGGGGTCTGGGAAATGCCTGTATGCCATATTTGATTAAATACTAGCATACAAATGGTACACTGTGGTACATTTTGTAGTGTTTCAACGTTTCCCTTGACGTTAGAAGGAGAAATAACAATGTGCTGTTATATAAGTTTTGTTATTGAAAAAATAAGTACTTAAATCTTGTAAAAACAATTTTTTTTGTTCACCGAAACTGAAAGTCATTACATAGCTGTCATCATTTGATTTGTGACCAGAGGCAGAGCAGCCCAAAGAATGGCTTACTATTCTTTTAGTAAATAAATTCCTCATATTTTGGTACAATATGCGATTTGGAAAACTGGACTGTCAGTTCATTGTAAACAACGACTTCCAGTGATCAACCGTAAGTTAACAAATGACACTATACCACATAATTGTGTCGTCATACAAAACATCCAAATACAGCGAAAACATTTGAGAGTTAGTCAACAGCAGTGTTTCTCAAACTTTTTGCTCACTACCCCCCTTTTCTCAGAAAATCATCACAACGGCCTTCCACCAACCACAATAAATCTAAAATAACCAATGTTTACTCTAAAGGCCAGTTAGAGATGAATACATCTTTATTTGAAGTCATATTTAAAAGATGCTATTCTTAATCAAATAGGTGACGCTGCATAACACCAATTAATAAGCTTCATGACTGTGAATTATTTAAAGTCGTCTCACACTGACACTTCACACAGAGATGTCCGTTTTGGTCCATTAACTCGATCGGGTGATGCTGAGTAACACCAACATGCTTCGTGATTGTGAATTATTTAAAGTCGTTGTCGTGCTTACATTTATTTGGGCGTTAAATAATATCCGGGTGACGTTTCTGTGCGTGCACGTATCTAGGGGAATATATTTAGCACCAGCTATGACTGTCGCGCTTTCATTTATCCAGGTGTTATGTATGTTTATATATATTTTTTCATTTTGGTCCATTCAATCAAATGCGTCAAGCTGCATAACACCAACAAGCTTCATGATTGTGATTTATCTATCTTTCTGATGCTGCGTAAAGAAACGTCTGTTTTGATTCGTCCAATCAGATACGTGACGCTGTATAACGCCAACAATTATTTGAAGTCATTGGTATGGATGATGCTGCAAAGCATCGACAAGCCTGTTGATTCTAGGTTTCGTTATAGCGAGTGCGCACGGGAGATCAAGCTCCACCTTTGGCTTGTTGCGACATTTTGCTTAATGTGTACGAGATCAGATGCATCAAATGCAGCCTTACAGCGAAATGGTAGCAGGTGATGCAGGGCAAAATCACACAAGTTAGGGTAGGTAACTTCTATGGATGACCAGAACACTGTGACAGTTTCAGACTCGAACTTCATCTTGGCACCTGAATTGGTGAATCTTCCTGAAGACAAAGAAGCTCTGTTTGTGCAGCATCGTTGTATGGTGAATGGATTCCTCAACAACCGAGTTGTCTGGCTAGATATCTCTGGGAAGTACCCTTATCTTGTTAATTCCACCTACATTTTCGATTAGGTGATCATTGCGAAGTTGTTTAAGCCAGTCTTGCGCCTCCAATTCTCCAGCTTGCACACGAAAGCTTTGATTTTTCCAACATTTTTCACCTGAAGTTCAACGTTCAGATTGCTGAACTGTCCGCAGATGTTTGCTAGTCGTAGTTTCCATCCATTTCTGTCCAGGCTGAAAGAAGATCCACTTTGTTCTGGATACTAAGAACGAGATTGAATTCTTCTCTGAGGGCAAACACACATCAAATAACATTGCCTTTGGAGAGCGAGCGGACTTGTGTGTAGAACAGAAACGTTTCAAGGACAGAGTGTCCTAACAAAATTTCTTGAACAGGTGTGAGTTGAGGGCAATTGCTTTCACAAAGTTCACAGTTTTTATTACTGTGTCAAAGGTTTCCAGGAGTGCCTGGGGTGAAGTGTCTTTGACGCAAGAGCCTGTCTGTGCAGGGGTAGAACTTCAGCATTTATTTTACTGGACAGCAGGACTAGTAAAGACAAAAGTTTACTAGTCCGCCAAAACGTTTACTAGTCCTGAAAATATCAAAACATAACACAAATTTAAATCGCAACAAATGCGTCAGACGGTCCATGGTGGCCGTTTTCAACACTTGAATGGCTCGGTGGGCAGTTGCAGCGTTTTTCCAGCTTGCGTTTTTCTGCTGGTTTCGCAACCCCAGTCAAGTAATGATACATCGTGCATAAACGTAGACTAATAAAGCAATGTAGATGTAAACCGTATTCAAAAACCGTGGATTTTAAAATGACCACCAATTGCACTCATTAGCCCTACCCCTCTACCAGATACGCTAAACCAAACAAAACTGTCATTTCAGAATTCTATGTCACACAACAGCCAATTAAAAGCAGTTTCACTATCGCCTCATTACGTAAAGAATTAGTTTGTTAATGGTACGGATGGTGGCGTCATGCAACATGCTGATTTTTATTAGACAGCCAGACTAGTTGGTAGGCAGATTTACTAGTCCACCGTAATCTTTACTAGTGTACGGACTAGTGGACTAGTGGGTAGTTCTACCCCTGCTGTGTGTCATGCCATGAAGCGAGAAGGCACTTGGAGCCTTTCGTTTGATTACAGTTACAAATCCTGATCGAGATCCAAGCATTGCAGTGGTCCCATCGGAACACACACCACAGAGATTGTTCCAGTCAAGGCTTTCAGCTTCAAAAATGCAGCCAGTTTGTCCATCACGTCTTCCCTTTTGGATGTTAACTCGGGGGCATCACAAAACAAGAATTCTTCCTTCAGGTCTCCATTGTGAATGTACCTGGCGAACGCCATCAGTTGGGAACAGGACTGAACATCTGTCGATTCATCATGTTGGATGCTAAAAAAACCAGCACTTTTAATTTCTTGGAAAGACCTGGATCACCTGTTCTTTGATGTCAAAAGAAAGCTCACATATTCTGCAGTAAACAGTATCATTGGAAAGAGAAAAGACACCAAGTTCTTCTCCCCCAGAACAAGTATGACCATGGTCTTTGCATACAGGGCTATCAACTGCTATCTGATAGTGTGAGGTTTCTTGACACTGCAGTGGCAAAACGATTTGATTTGCGCTTTTTGTGAATATCAAGCACGTGTAATGGTACGTTTTAATAGTATACAAATTATTTTTTATGAAGCGTCATCCCACGGCCCCCCTGAAATTGCCAAATGGCCCCCTGGGGAGCCACGACCCCCAGTTTGAGAACCTACAGCACCTAGACTAGAGCCTGCAGCCAGGCATTCCATACAAACTGGTCTTTTTAGTAGATTGAGTTTATTTATGGGCAGTAAAAGTATATGCATGCAAACATATCACTAAGAAAAAGGATAACACATGAAACTGAAAGCACACAAAAGTACACTTATTCCCAATGACAATGTCAATGACAATGTGTCATCAAAAAATAATAAATCATAGATAGTGATTAAAACAGTAGTTAATTAACTTGTGATTTGTGAGCTTATAATCAACTTAGTTTTAGAGTAGACAGAGTCAGAGTTAGAGGGAAACTTAATTTTAGTCTTAAATCTTACTTAAAGTTAATGTTTATATTTTTAGTTTTTAAAGTTCGGAGACGGAGGGAGTGGATAATAACTGGCAGCGACAAAAATGTGCAACTAACCACGATGTAGACTTCCCAGGTGGCGATGAGTTTGTCGGACATATGCCGGTAGAGGTCCGGTCGAATCAACCAGACGGGCGTTACAAACGCACTGAAAAACAGAATGCCGACAAAACTAGTGATAAACAACAGCGCACCGAATACGACTCCGCGCAACGTCGAAGTTGCCGACATGTTGCCTCCGGTTCTCTCCGCTGTTTGTAGCCGTCGTGCAAGTTTCTGACATCGGTGGTCCGCCTGGCTGAGATCAATGAATGCAGGTGAAGCTTAGGTAACTGTTATGAACAGTTCCGCATGACTGTCAGCTATACACATCGCGGCGAACCTCGTCCAGACAGAACTCAAGACAAGTTTGTGTACACGCGCTGACAAGTCCCGGTGCAGTGACGTCAGCTAGCGGGAAATGTTTGGACGTTGTTGTTCTTTGTGTTCGCTAGGTGGCGGGATAGTTAGTGGAGGACCTGGCGCCACCTAGCGAGTACAACGTTTATTAAAATCAACGCGTTTTCGCGCCATCGCGTTACCACGTCTTCGCGTTAACACGTCTTCGCGTCATCGCGTCTTCACATCTTCGCATCATTATAAAATGACATTTTTTTATTTAGATCAGCACACACCAGCCTAAACAGTTATAAACAACAGCCCTTCCTCTGCTGGCTCTGCCATTAAAAATCAAAAGATCAAAAATATTTATATTATAGGGAGGCCTATGCCTATGGTCTACCTATCCTATTTTTGCCGTAGGGATCCGATGCCACATGCACGCCTGTAGGCTGTGGTGCTATGGGTGCGTAAGCATCCATTGGCCGAGCTAAGAGTTCGACTCGAGGTCTCAAAGGGGTGTACGTGCAGTTGGACGTACTGGGGGGTGCAGTTGAAGATTTTATATGTGAGCCTGAAGAGGTGCAATTTGAGGTCTCAGTCAGGGGGTGCAGTTGGACGTTTTAATGAGCCTAAATATGGGTCAGTTAGAGGTCTGGAGGGGTCCAGTAGGGGGTTTTGGAGAGAAAAAGCAGATACGGCGATCGCTCCTTCTCAGTTTCGGCCCCAAGGATGTGGAACACTCTTCCGTTAGAATTAAAGACAGTCACAGCGCTAGCCACATTCAAACGACTTTTAAAAACCCGCCTGTTCCGTGTAGCATTCCATGTTTAGTTTAAGTCTGTGATCTCGTACATGACATAGTGTTTTTAAATAACTTATTTCATTTAACTAACTTACTTCTTTTATGCCTTATGATGCACATATTATGTCACGTTTTAATTTATGCTATATCATTTTTACCACCTAATCTTATTGCCTATGACTTATGCATCACGGTTTGAGTAATTTATTTATTTATTCTTATTATCATTTATTTAACTAGCTTGTTTTATTATTCATGTATTAATCTATTTTAGCGCCTCTGAATGGACTTTTGTATAGAATTATGGCGCTCTACAAGTTGACATTAGTATTAGTATTATTATAAAAACACACCATCCAAAAAATCAACCACGCTACGGACCTGCTTGTATTAACAGTAACTGTTATAGCTATAGCGACATGATCGATCGAGTCTAAATGTCTTTGTATGCGACATGTGTGTCACTGTTGACAACAATAGGGTCTACAACAGCGGTATTTAACCTGGTCGTAATTGCCCGTTTGGGGTAATTTGAGCTTTTTTAGGAGATCACGCAATATTTTTTAAGAATGGATATTTTAGTGATTAATTCGTCATGCACGACTACGCTGGTGTAGCACCTACATTGAAGAAATGCCCTGTAATGACGTACCGAAAGATAAGTACTCCCTTACAAAAAGAGCGGATCTCATCAAGGCATGTCTAGTTGAAGCACCGAGCCTCGACTCTGACAGATGAACGAGGATACAAGCTGCTATTTGTCACGGTGACAGCATTTCATTGTGTGTTAGAATTAGCATAACAAACCATCATGCTCTTGGAAGGACCGCTACAGTGCAACATGTCAGGTGATCCATATTAGACCACGAGGCAATACATCTATCACAAAGATGGCCTATATTGCACATATTTTGGTCAATCAGCTGAACATCTCACAACATTGGAATTTGATCAATATATTGTCACAGTCCAAGGCAAAGTTGTCAGCTCCATTCGATAATTCAATTTTTACCAACATGAAATTCATGCTAATCAGGCCTCCCCATGTTCTTCAAATTGTCAGCGTCACTAGAATAGAACGAATAGCAGTGTCCGCTTGCTGGTGGTATCATGCCAAACATAATGTCCAATGACGAGGCCATCTTGGACATCTCCAGGGCTGGGAACACTGTGAGAAGAATGCATGGATAGTGATACAGATTTCAGTGGACAACGGAATCGTCAAAAATAAAAGACGAGTTCGTTGGCTTGCGAGAAGATAGCCTGCTGAAAGAAGACTGTCAGGATTCTGATTCAAATGGTAACTTTCTGACAAATAGCAGGTATTGAATACCCATAATTCCCAATTAGCTTGACATAGAGCTCTATATCAGTGCACTTGTATGAAGGCCTGGCATTTCTACAAGGATCACGATTAAAACCAAGAATTGAAATATTTTGCGACGTGCTCTTGCTTTATCCATACAAATATACCTTTATCTGTTGACATTTTACTTTCTTTGACATTTTACTCCTAAACTTATATTTTATTTATCTACCCATGATTGCATATATGTAAATATTATATATATTATTTATTCTATATATATACATAAAGTATCTTATATATCTTAATAATGTTTAAATAACAGCTTTATATATATATACATATTTATTTATCAATTTTTTTTTAATTAAATAAAATTGTTCTGTTTTTATAATTATTATATCAAATTTGTATTTTATATCTATTGTGCACATACCTTTGCTAAATTTTAATGTTCTATGATATTAGCTTCTTGTACAGCGCTCTGAGCATTTTATTGGAAATTGCGCTCTATAAAAATAAATATTATTATTATTATCTGTAAAGTGTTGCATGTAATACGTTTAATCTTAGTTGAAGGTTGGGAAGTCAGTGTATAAATTAAGTTGTATTTCCTTTTCTCAAGTTTGGTATTTACGATTGGAGGGGTAATTACGTGGTTTTGTTAACTCGCTAAAGGAGTAACAATACCAAAAAGGTTAACTCATCATCCACGACAAGTGCGCGGGAGATTCAATCTCATCTATCTGTTCTCAACAAATTAAAACGTCTTCCACGATGGTCCCTTGTCGGTGGGGTCCTCATTACCAAGTCCCCCTCTTTAAATATTTCCCCAAGTATACCGAACTTCTGCATTACGTTACTGTCTCCCATACTCGGCTGTTTTTCCTTTTGATATTTCTCTTGATTGTGTCTCTTCGTCTTAATACCGGTCTTCCTCTTTCTGTTTTCCATGCATTAGTTAGCAATCTTCCCCACCCATTCTATGCTTACACCCTACTCATCTCAATATGCTCATTCACATTGATGTCCAGGTGTTTCTTGACTCCAATCTCTTCTGTCAATTCCTCATCCTAATTCATTATATTTTCTCATGTCACTTTATATATTCTTCGGAGCCAGAGGTTCATCACCACTTAGGACGCTCAAGACACTTCCCTATTTAGGGCACGCCCCTTTTCTAAGGCCTACTCCTACTCCAAACTGTTCTGATGTATCGCCTTCAACTCTCATAGCAGCTGCTAGCTCTTTGTGCATGTCTCCATCGTTCTAACCTCTGACTCTCCAAATGATACATGCACCCACCCCATGAGTGCAACTGTTAGTTGTCTCAACTGGCACTGTGTTGAATGCATTGTCTAGGTTAATAAAAACAGAAAACAAACACACACTAACAAAACAAAAAACCTGTCGGAGAATGCTAGGCCTTTGAGCCTTTCTACGGCAGCAGATTTATCTTCACTTAGACACCGGGCGCATCGGACTTTATAAAAACGGAACACTAAGCCGTCTCGCACGGCTGCCCTCTGCTTCCCGCATACGTACAAACTTGTGGGTCTTCCTTGCAAGATGCCAACAAGGGATAGCATTGTTGAACTTGGCATACCGTCACACTCGATATATTTAGTAAAAAATGCAATAAAAAAGAAATACGTATAACATTTTATACGGATGCCTACATACGCCCCAAAATCCGAAGACATGTATGCTACACAATGAAAGCGACATTTTCAGATGCAACTGGCAACATGACATGTGCACACACATAACATATAACAGTAACATGCATGTCTACACTCGTTTGAACACACACAAAGCCATTTGTTATGGTGGAGTAAGTATTGTTCTATAAGGAACTTATTTCCGTAACAGAAATTCTTTAGAAAGTGTCAGTCTAGTAGTGATATGTCTGATGTTTCAAAACTACTGTTTTTGTTGTCATTTGCTGCCCGGTTCTTATGGGCTGTATCTATGAATGATCCGATCTCTTCTTTCACACATCGACATGTGTGCAAAACAGATCAACATTTTTGCAAAACGCGTTCCTCTCGTCCACTTTTCAACGACTTTTGATCAGTTATGCCCAGCTTTGACAAATTTCTAACTTGAATACATGCATTGGTGCTATACCTATATAGATTACCTAAAACTGTAGTTTAATACAGCGTATTTTACGATTGATTCATTGATAAAATATCTTCATCTTCACTAGTCGTCTCTGGACGGAATCAGAGGCAACTACGTGTTCATCCACACCTTCTTTGCTGTGCATCAGTGAGGTTAATCCGGTTGGTTCATGGTCTACATCTCTCAAATATACACGAAGCATATAATTATACTGCATGCAAACATATACATTCGTGTGTGCGTATTTATTTGTTTGTGCATCCGTCTTTAATCCATAGTGTCTTTCAAATTTGGTCTCGTATTCATGACGCATAAATAAAACTGACAATAAAGAAAGGTAAATACTGTTACGACGGGGAAGCGTTGGCGCATGGGTGGGCTAGTGGAGGCCAACATTCGAACCGAACACCCGAACACCGGGAACACCCCCACAAACAATTATGGGACGCCGACGCTACCCCCGATCCAGGTCGACTTCCATATTGCACTGCTGACTGGCAAAATCCTTTACAAAAAGCTTAATTAATAAATCCGAATCGCGGACGTCTTCGTCGCATGTCAATCGACCTCGTAGTAGTCGGCGATTCTCTTCGCGAGGAACGTGCAGCGCATCTGGGGCGACATGAGGTGTCGGTGCAGAAGACGCACCGTCGCCCCCGGACTGCCGGCCCATGCCGCCAACACCTTGCCCATGGGCAGCGACAGCTTCACGTCCTCCCAGTGTGCTATGGTATCAGCGTCGATGCCGAATCGTTCCGCCAGTATTCTCCAGTCGACACCTGCACAATAATGAACATAACTGAAGTAGATAAGGGCTCTGGTCAAAACTATGCGATGTAGGCTTAGTGTAATTTAACAACAAAAGTGATCGTGTGTGAGTACGTGTGACTGTGTGGGTGCGTGGTGTGCGTGCATGCGTGTCTGTATGTGTGTGTCTCTGTGCGAGTGTGTGATTGCGCGCGTGCGTGTGTACACACGCGTGTCTGTATGCGTGTGCGCGCGCGCGCGTGTGTGTGTCTGAGTGCGTGGGTGCGTATTTATTTGGTGCGTGCGTGTCTGTAGTTGTGTGTGTGCATGCGTGCGTGTGGGTGTGCGTGCATGTCTGAGTGTATTCAGATATGGTTATGTCCATAGTACAGTGGCTGTGGTGAAACCCACGCCGTAAACCATCACTGTCACACGTGACATTTTAGCAGACATACGTGAAGACTTCTCCTGGCTGAGGTCTTTGATGATGTAGACCTTCAAGTCCGGGTCCATGTTCTTTATGTGTGTATCTCCTGGTGCCTTCACCGCCGGCTGTCAGTAACAGTCACACATATTATTTGTTTAGCGATTATTTTATATACTCGAAAAAATACCCACCCGAAGGTGGTAATCATTCTTTATTTACAATAACTTTATAATTGATCTTCCTACAAATCTTGAGTTTGATACACAAATTTATATGTGGTAAATTGATAAGGTAACAAACCAAGTAAGCAATAATTGTTCCTTATTTCGATAATGCGTGACATATAGAACGTTACATGCACAGACGCAGCTAGAGAATAGCATTGGCGGATCCAAGGGGCTGGGGACACGTGCCCCCCCAGACCTTTGTAATTTTGCGTTTCCGTAGACCTCTTTGAATGGGCCCATGTGACCGTGCCACGTGGCACCCTAGACCGTGTGAAATGTGCCCCCGTTGAGACCGTGTGAAATGTGCCCCCGTTGAGACCGTGTGAAATGTGCCCCCGCTGAGGTTACAATAAAGTGAAGTTACGCCGATGCTACGGCGAACATCCCCCCTCCTCCGGGTCTTCGATATCACAGTCTAGCCAGGCGCGAGCAGCAGAGAAGCTGAACACACATCAACATCACCCCCTCCCCTCCGTGTTCGATATCACACTCTAGCCAGCCGCAAGCTAGCCGAGAAGCTGAAGTTATGACAGCGCGCAGCGAACAATTTTCTACACCATTTCGTTCGCTGGCCAGTGGAGGTTTTTGTGCGCACCCCCTAGACTCGCTTTCTGGATTCGCCCCTGGATAGCAACACGAAGTTTTCATATCGTGTCATGGAAATTACGCAACTCTGACCAGTTGATGGCGACGCAAAGCGTGGTTTCTGCGAATGTTCTAAAGCTACGGAAAGCTACGGAAACAGCCCACAACTGATCGACAGATGGCTCAAATGACGTAGAACAATCGCGAAAAACAATCGTCAAGCGTCTGATGCAAATCCTTAATCGATGTGATCCCTTATCCTACGGAGAATAAAAAAACCTAAATGACGTTACAGGATCCTTCCTGGAGTCATATAGACGAACCCCAGGAAGTGTGGCGCACGTGATGGTCTACAATGAGTAGTATAGCAAACAAGAATCGTCGCGCTATCTCGGATCTTGAAACCGGGGGGGGGGGGTTGTAGATTTTACGCCGGAACTTAACCGGTTTGCTGTCTCGACGATTCGAAGAAGACGCGGGGGGAGTGCTGTTGAAGACACCCGGATTTCGCAGAAGAGTTGGCAGGTACGTGAACGCGACTAATTAATTTCCCTCCCCCAGGACGCTGGTGCCATAATTTTATATAAAAGCCATATAATTTGTATACTATCTCAATTGCTTCAAAAATGGCGACGTACTGAGGTGCAATAGTTTGCTGACTATACGTACAGGTTCAAGATGCAGAAGACGCGCGGTTTCGTTGTGGGAGTCTGAATCAAGGCTGATGTTTGATGCGACCCTAACCGCCGTCTTTTGTTGGTCGTTCACTGCGAATGTTTGGTATTTCTGATCTGTCGACAAGAAACAATTGCAAATCCGAGCTAATCCCACGAAACGGTTATTGGTAGTCACCAGTGCATTTCACCAACACTTTGTATTTTGCAGCTACACATAGTTCTGCAGTATACTTTATAAATACACGAGTGACACACGTAGTCGTGTATTTACGAAGCAATTGTGTAACAATGGTGAAAAGCAGTCTAATGGCAGGCAAATAATTAAATATGTCAGGTTGTAAAACAAGATAGTCTGAAGAACAACAAATGCATGGTTGCCAGCTGCTGATGCATTGCCAGGACACACTTCTATGACAATCACCATGAGCGTCAAATACATTGTCTACGTCATCAAACGCGGCACCTGACGAAGAAGCCATGGTTATATGCCTATTTTACAAATTTACGCATAGTATGACAACTGCTGTGGCACCACCAGCATACACGTATTCATAGGCTGGGAACATTAGCACTGAGCGACACTGGAGAAGAAGCTGTGTAGGTACGTGGAAACGGCTGGGTTCGGGTAATGTCAACTGAAAGGAGACAACAGAATGGAGATGGGGTGGGGATAAGCGCAGAGGTCAAAATACAGAAACAATTGACAATTGTGGCAGTGGAGGGGGGGGAGACCGAGAAGAGCAAGCCAAGCCATACAGCGAATGAGTGAGGAAAGATTGACCAGGAGAGGATGGGCAACAGAAGAGAGGGGTAGAAGGACAGGAGGATGATCACGACAGAGAGAACACGATAAAAGACAGCTCTCTCAATATCATTACGAGTGCTTTGCTAATCTTATTCGAAATAAGTTTACGAAAAGGCAAACGTACATAGGATACACTGCAATATGCTAGCTAGTTTTTGCAAGTTATGATGTATTTTTTTATATAATTATTACATAAATTATTATGTTATGTAATGTGCAAGAAAGACGGCTGATACTTGCCGACATTGCTGCAGACATAAAGATGAAATGACAGCCAAGACCATCCAGTAGCTGTCAACACATGGAAGAACAATTCAGGACAGACCAGCTTATACGTTTATTGACTCGCTGACGGAAGGTGTAGAGCTGTAACGAGGGAACTAAGAACGGCCATGGCGGCCAAGGAGAGTATCTACAGAAGAAAGGTGGTAGCTAAAACTAATCAAATAAAAACGTAAGTTCTTATAAAGTGCAGTATCCAGTCCTTAGAGCTGCCCAATGCACTTCACACTTTATTCCCTCACAGACTTGTTCAATCAAACACCATCTCGACTTGTCTGGGAAACATTCAGCTGTGCTGCAATTAATGCGCGAAGATTATTCATACACAAATACCCATCAATGTCTATATCCAGGTACACATTTATACAGCTGAATGAACTGGAGCAACGTAGAGTGACCGACCAAGGTTCGACACGGCAACACAGGATTCGAACACGGGTTTTCTCAATTGAGAGTCCGATGCTCTGTCCACTGCGCTACTGCACTCCTCTAATAGAATTCGACCCAAGTGGCCGAATGAGTGAGCCAGTGAGTGAAACCAGTTAAGGAAGCATCAGCTGAGAGGTCTCCGAAAGGCAGGAGGACCAGTGATTTCAAACCGTGTTGACTGCATTCGCAGCAGCCCGGTCGAGCAGATCGTCTTAATAGGGACTTTGATTGCACCAGTAGTAGTTGCAGATGCGACAGACAGACGCACAATGTGCATTAAACGAAAGTCTGTACAAAATTTGCTTGAAACTACTTCGTCTGCCTCATAAACGTAGATAATAATACGCAACTAACCACAATACCAGAACAGATGTCACGACAACAGCATGAATGAGTTCGATGTTTGACTATAATTATTTAGACATATCCACGAACAAACGGAACAACTGTCCCCGTCTTCTGGTTTTATTTGATGCTGTTTAGCTTTGCCTTTGACACTATCGGAAAGTTATGCTCCATATGTCGGCCTTCTGTGAAAGAAGAGGGAAACATCAAAGCGTTTGGAACAAAACACAGATCATAACTTATGCGCACAGAACATAAAAAGAAAACGGGTGAAGACAATTCATATTAACAACAAGAGCGTGGAAAATAGTAGAGAGTGGTAGAAGAAGAGAGGTGAACAGGCATGTGGTGGAGATAATGACATAAGATCAGGAGTTGGGAGGTAGCGTCAAAAGGACAAACAAGACAGTGTGGTGTGCCTCTCATCCCGGATGAAACCAACGAGAAGAACATGTATGCATTTAAATATAATAAAACTATAATTTCATGTTGTGAGTTTGTTTGTTTGTTTGTGTTTGTTAGTTTGTTTGTGTGTGTGTGTGTGTGTGTGTGTGTGTGTGTGTGTGTGTGTGTGTGTGTGTGTGTGTGTGTGTGTGTGTGTGTGTGTGTGTGTGTGTGTGTGTGTGTGTGTGTGTGTGTGTGTGTGTGTGTGTGTGTGTGTGTGTGTGTGTGTGTGTGTGTGTGTGTGTGTGTGTGTGTTCGACTAAGGCGCGATTGTACAACGCGAAGGGAAGTTCTGCATCATTTCATTCCACTTACTCGCCAGGAACTGCAGCTCATATATCCTGTTTTCTACCTCGTCGACGCTGTGACATTTCAACAGATCAGCGAACCCCGCTTCATATGACATCGTCTTCATTGTCATCCGTGCAAGGTCCATACTCATCTCGGTCACTCTCGCCTCTAAATCGTTTATCCTCGCCGCCACCGACACGTCCTGCTGCTGGCGGTTCTCAGCCAAGTAGTCAATGATGCCGAACAGTACGGGCACGTCCAGCTGCAAGGGGGGGTTATTTCATTGAAGCAGAGAAATTATGGAAAAGTAGCAAAAGAACAGATGGCAGGTTTACAAAAAGCAGCCGGAATTTAAGACGGCAGAGACCCTTGACATTGCTTTTAACAGGGCATCGTATCGTAATAGTTCTCATTCCTTCCTATCTTATACAATATATATTTCACTGCAAAATGTGACTTTTGTCCGTTTAGAACGCGCATTTTCATCATATCGACGAAGCACTCAAATTGCGTCTAACAACTTTTCGACCGCAAAGTAATTAACCCAAAAAAGCGTTTCGTGGTGGCCCCCGTAAACATATTTCATTGTGGATGCCCATGTGCAACGTTCCCGTCTGCCCTGTCCCACATCCAGCAAGAAAACATTGCAAGAAAGCCTGTGGCATATCGAGTCCTAGTTTCTGTCCACTGCAAAACCCGCCCTTCAGAGATATTTGGCAGTTTTGTTATTAAGCTTATTGTTCGCGCCGCTGGCATTTCCGCTGTCCGCAGATAATGTGTTCAATATCAATGGTGGAGACAGTGCCATTTCTCTGTGTTATGGGGCGAAACTGCCCAAGCTTTGAGACGGCAGCAAAGGTTTTCGACCCCTGTCCTCTCGACTGAGAATCCGACATTTTAACTACCACTACCCCATCAGTGGTGTCCGACAATGTTCTAATCACAGCTACTCTATCACTGCTCCAGCAGGTAAGTCGGTTCAACATTTATGTTGTTATTGTATTAGGTTTTTAGAGCTTACCTGCCTAACAAATAAAGCAACTTTAACGATGACACATACTGTGAGGTATAAATAGAAACGCCAACAATTACCAGGTAATACATTCATTAGCTTACAACCACCCATAGAGCAACACATTAACTAGGCGCAGCAGTTATAAACATTACATATTTTTGTTCTAAAACTCGTTGACATTTACCGGTAAAGCGAATGTTAAGCACCAATGGCGCCTTCTCTTCTGGGGATTCACCATTCAGTTCCATTGCGTGTTTCCCGTATGAGCAGGAAACACGTAATTAAATCACTCTAACTAAATACATCTGAGGTTTATATTTTGTTCTAATTGTTAGATCAGAGACCGATGGTCCAGGCGGTGGAACGAAATTCATATTGGCTACTGGAGCTTCAGCACCACTGAAAAATGTTCGCCGCCGCGCCGCCGCATATCTTCTGTCACCTTGTGGTTGTCTCGGTTGGCGCGACTGTGACATCAGAAGACGAGGGGGTGCACAAAAACAAACATTCACGCTCACATTTAATGGGGGGCCCGAACCAAATGTCTGCCCCCCCCCCCTCTCCGGAGAAATTCCATGGGGCAGCTGCCCCTTGTTCCCGCGCTTATGGTTCCAGGGAAGCGAATTAATATAGATAGAGGCGAGTGAACTTCGGCACCTGGGAGGAGATACTGTCAGACTACCCACACATTTAGCGTTTAACATGCACATGCATCCTGTATGAAATTATCAGAAAGATGCATAATTATTACTTCAACACTCCACCTCCCTGGACGCACACGACAATGCTAAGCACACACCTTCATCGGATCCGTGTCTCTGGTGAAGTGGAACTTCTTCTTACGTGCCTTCTCTGTCAGACTGTCGACTAGTCTGTGCACGAGGGCGCTGAGTTTGGTCGCTGTCTGGGTGACCTCTTGCTGTAGCGCCTCCTTCTCCCGGAGCAGAGCCTCGTTCTGATCCGTCAAGTCCGTCACTGCGTTACGTTTCGACGCCATCTTGTCTTTGCCCTTCTTACCACCCTTGGTCGCGCTCTTCGACATCTTGGCGCGGGTCGACATGGCTTACGGCAGCCACCGACGGACACCTAGGGGATAATTGTCGAATGGAGTCGGTGTATTTTGAAGGATTACCTGTTTTGTTTGAATGGTTGGTTAAAGAGTCACAAACTGGTAGAGCTGAAATCGAGAAACCGCGTGTTATTAAGTAGGCATACATTAGCGCGCGCACCAACACACAGTTTGTGTACTATTAATATATATAAACCACGTACTACTAATAGGTATATACATATATTATGTAACATCTTGTTCGCCCAAATATGTTTCAACGAACCACAATGTTTTATGTAATTCGGTTTCTATCTGTTTAGTTTCAATGTTTGGTTTTTGACTTTTAAATCTAGAGGTAATTAAAAAAGCGTTCGAGCAGTTAATTAGGCTATGACGTAATAGATAGTTTATGCTATACAACATGACTTAATGATCAAATGTTTTGCAATGAAGCAACGTTCACTGGAAATTATTCTTTCATATTAATGGACAAAGGAGCATTGTTAGAACGCGATGCTAGTAGGGTAAATGCATGCCCTAGCTACTTGGAGTGATTGTAGAATTACGGGAAGTTGCTGTGACACGCAAGCACATGCACAAGGACGCAACCACATACACGCACGCACGCACACATAACACTAGGCACCCAACTGCAAACACATACCCACGCATGCATGCGCTTGCACACAGCCACACACACACGAGCGCACGCACATACAACTATGCAAAAAACTGCACCCACCCACACACACGCGCACGCACGCACACACATACACTGCTACGCATGCAACTGCAAACATGCTCGCACGCACGCACGCACGCACGTATGTATGTAAATGTATACATGTGTGTGTGTGCGCGCGCGCGCGTGCGTGTATATACCCACCTTTGCGAGAGTACAGATAATATATTTATTCGCACACGAAATACTACAAATCGCCTGTAGCAGACCGAAGCGCCAATGCCTAATTCCCGTAGTCCGAGTCTAGGCAAACGTTTGTCAAACACAATCACAGTTACACAACTTCGGTTAACCAGCTTAATGAGCGAACGAGCGCGCATACAATAATACAATTGTCCGTGTTTGCCATGTAATTATATGTACTCAAGTAGAGTGCCAAGTTGGGCCTACATTCAATGTGCAGCAGTCACTGAGACATGAATAGGATTTGCGTACAAGTACAACTATAATCAAGTTACTTGTTGGAACAAGAAATTAAGAGGACATGCGGGTCAACAGGGCACAATTACACAAATCGTTATACATGTAACACAATGTAAGTACAATGTGTCCAAATGTCAACTCACGCGACATTGGTAGGCCCCTAATGTGAGCCAGAGAGTTTTGGTACAGCAGCTACGTATGTGTATAAGAGCAGACTATTACAAAGAATGCAATGTGTGATACATATTATGATATAATAACTTGATGTACATTTGATTGTGGAATTTCGGAGTTGTCCCTGAGGACTGGAAATACGGTGCTGTCATTTGTATCCCTAAAAAGGGAATCTTGTTGATTGTAACAATAGGAGGGGAGTGACCTTGTTGTCTATTCCTGGTAACGTCTACTGCCAGATGATCTTGAACCGGGTGAGATATGTAGTCGACAGCGAGCTGCGCGAGGAGCAGGCGGGCTTCAGACCAAAGCGCTCTTGCACAGAGCAGATTTTCACTCTCCGACGCATCATTGAGAAGTGCCAAGAGTTCCAGGTGTCCCTTGCAGTTAGTTTCATCGATTTCAGCAAGGCATTCGACAGCATCCACAGACCCTCCTTGTGGAGAGTACTCAATCGTCGTACGGAATCCCGGAAATGGTAGTCAGAGCAATTGAGAGCATCTATGTCAATTCCCGCTGCTGTATACGAACAGAGGATGGTTTCAGCGACTGGTTCCAGGTGGTTACCGGCGTCCGTTCAGGCTGCATTCTCTCTCCATTTCTCTTCACTGTGGATATTGACAGGGTCCTGAAGAAAACGACGAAAGACTAGGACATCGACTGGTATGGAGGAAGCAAACTGTCTGATCTTGACTTCGGTGATGATATTGCAGCCGTTGTCCAACAGTACCCAGGGTCTCCAGGATATAGTGGATGCCATCGGTGAAGCCGCAGGAGGACTAGGCCTGTCAACACCAGCAAGAAGACCAAGAACGTGCTGTCGGGTGAACGTCAGACACCGTCTGACGTCCTCATTGGTCAGATCAAAGTTGAAATTGTTGAAGACTTTACCTACCTGGGAAGTTCATTCAACAACCAGGAAGGAACATTAGGAAGATCTTGGGGATCAAATGGAGCGACTTCATTACTAACGAGGAAGTCGGAGAACAGTCGATGCAAACTCCAGTGTCCAGTACGATCTGCAAGCGGCGCATGAACTGGCTGGGTCGTGTTTCACGGCTTCCCCCACAAGATTCGACAACCAGGTGTTATGGTGGACCCCATGCAGATGGACGAAGGGGGAGAGGCCGGCCCAAAATGAACTGGCACCAGACCATCCAGCGAGATCTTGAACGCGTGAATAGGACAGTGACGTCAAAATGCTGGTTGCTGACCGATCCAATTGGAGAGCGTTGACTGCCTCATGCGTCGGACGACGCGGGAGCTTCTAAGTCAAAATTTTATTGCTAGGTCGTGTGTCTGAAGACTGTGTTGACAGTTCAATACATTCAGCAAAAAAACTTCTAAATGCGATCATCTGTAGGTTCCGTTCGTCTTAACACATACCGAATAATAATTTAACAGTAGTCAGAGACATGCACATCTTCGCATCACACCGTGCTATATGTTGCACTGTCCATGACATCACTTAAATAGTTTAACTATGGACTATCTGTTCCCATAGTTCACCGATGAACAACTAGTCCTTTAAAACAAATTCATGCTAGATGTATCTACACTATGTGTACAGTTCCTTAATGCTACGTCTTATAATGTACGCAGGCCTCTCTGTAAATGGGGGAGATACTCTGCTAAATTCACATAGTTTTAACATTACAGTTATTTGTATTATGTCTATAATGCGAGTGGCGGCCATACGCGGGATTTACCTGAAACATATGCGTGTTATTCTTTATAAAGACTTCTGGTAAAGAAAACGGACAATTTAACGTGCAATCACGCAATAAAGCAATTTTTATTTGAAGCCAAACAGTTTTAGTTAGAATATTAACGTATTTACATACATATTGTATACGGAGTAACAAAATTGGGGTTTAAAAAGAAACCCTGAACCCAACCGTGTGGTATTTCACTGTTCGTAATAAATGTAACTCACAATATACATTTCAATTTGAGTCTATAATTGCTAACGGTTATATCGCAATTATAAACGGAAAAGCCTGCCTAATACCTAACGAAGTTCCTGTTTCCTAGAGATAACCGTGACATGCAACGACCATGAGTATATCCCACGTGGACATCAATGGCTCAAGAAAGGCGCAGGAATGTGTAAACAGATAAATCCTAAAACCAAGTAAAACAAATCTGCGAAGTAGGCTACACTGTCAACGTAATTATGACTTCAGCTTGTGTCATCTTACACGTGTCAATACTAATGTTTCAATACAGATCCACAACTTATGTATACTGCATGCAGATAAGTCCGAGACATTTTTTAGCATATATACAGTGGGGGCATTTGTCTTCAGCTCTTTAATATGCCCAGTTCTTCTGATATGTCCACCCACAATTTTGTTCATACAACAACGACGACAACAATGATAACAACGATAACACCAACAACAAAAGTAACTACAACGACCATTATCAAGCAAACTGTTTGCTATCTGCTTATGTCTACGTACTCCCCATGCATGAGTATAATACTACTACTACTAATAATAATAACAATAATAACTACAACAATAATACTACCAAGTTACAGAAATGTGTCATACGTAACCACTTTCTATGACTTTCAACTGCTCCTTTAGGAGTACCGTGCTAGTTACGTCCGCCACTGTCTACGTAACTGTGGAACCAGTATTTAAAGAAGAGAACGACAAGTCCAGCGACTTTCTTTCTTTCTTTCTTTTTTCCTGTAAGTGCACAACCACACTCTAGAGAATTGCCGCATCATGGTAAATACACACAACGTGAATGTGAAGACCATATATACTAGCATCATGCAACAACGCGTGGTTTCAACAAATATATAAACATAATAACACTTATCCTACGTACTCACATTGTGATAGTTATGGTGCAACGATGTATTACCAGAATTCCAATAGTGTCGTCAGTACAAGTAGTAGAACTGTAGAACGCGAACGCAACACATATGTCATGAAGACGTACAAACACATGGTTAATGTAATTACATTGGTGTCTGAACGGGGGGGGGGGGGGACTTGGAGAACTGAGCTCACCAACATTTCGGTGGGGGCTGGATCGATGTATGCATAGCCCCAAATAGTTTGGCAAGTGCCTGTCCAGTGTTTTGGTGAGTCTCAGTCCCCAATATTCACCATCATCCGATGCCTATTAAGTATGTTAGTGATCAGATACATTTAATCAAAGAAACGTAGAATGTAACTTTAAAACAATTGCACGAGGGCTGCTGAAGCATTCTCACCGCAGGGACATGTTACAGTATGAGCATGAGTGTGGGCTATATATCGGAGGACAGTAGGTCTTTTAATTGGAACGAACTACATCCATACTAATCTTACAAACGGTGGCACTGTAAACATGTTTTATTTAAACAGAACAAACACATTTTCTAAAATCGAGTCACATTGATGTGCAAACATAAGATGTGTGTGTGTGTGTGTGTGTGTGTGTGTGTGTGTGTGTGTGTGTGTGTGTGTGTGTGTGTGTGTGTGTGTGTGTGTGTGTGTGTGTGTGTGTGTGTGTGTGTGTGTGTGTGTGTGTGTGTGTGTGTGTGTGTGTGTGTGTGTGTGTGTGTGTGTGTGTGTGTGAATACTGGGTATAATGATACAGCTTTGTCATACACCCTATTGACATATGGGGATTATATTCTACGACCATAAGTGATATCCCATATCATGCGTATGGTCATGACAATGGGGACATGGTACGTGTTTACACTGTACTTATACCGTATAACCGCATTGTTGATTGTAGTTATAAGGGGGTGCGGCAGGATACCAACCTCACATCTAGCCCCTCCCCTGTTACTGCATTCTGCCAAACCAATCCAACAACTATTTCGGGTCCTTCTTCCGCCAATGTTTGGGACCAACCTCCATGTAATAGCCCAACATTACCTTACTATGTCTTAGTCTTTGCCTGGCGCCTTTGCCTTGACTTTGTCACAATATTATCAATGACAATGTCAGTGATACAAAACGGCGGTATACTTATGAATGCTTTCCTAGTGTCAGATCAAGTAAGCAGTCACGTGCGAGTGACGAAGTGGTCCACAGACAAATCACGTCATACTAAACGGCCTACGACCATGAGCCAATAACATAATGGGTAACACATTCATGAATGATAATGATATGCCATTGATATGGCAGCCAATCATTGCCCAATGACAATGCAAAGCCAAAGGCAATGCTAACTCGAGTTTCAACATAATGCCAACAAATTAACCGGCTGCGTATATTCCACGTTACCAATCTTATTATGACCTCTAGATTCACAGCTCGATCCTCTTAAACAGTATCAGTTCAATTTAAACTAACAAACGATCGATGAACGAGACGTAAACAAGATAATCAACATTTACCTGATCTGAAATTCGCGGCGCTTCTAAAAGCAGACAAGTTGTTTGTATGTTGTCAGGCAACACCAAAACGAGGCGCTATGAATAGTATGTTGACATAAAGTATGTCCGCTTTATTTCGACGTTTTAGTAATTTATTTTGGGTTATACTGCATTATTTGTTAAACGTTTAATGTCAATTGATAATATCTGAACAAATGTGTGTGATAGCATACTAAGATACAAAAACCTACAAAAGAAATACGACTATATTCTGTGACCAAATTGTCTGCAATGTTTTTTGTTATATTTAAATTTTACACTTGCAGTGGCAACATAACATTACGTAAATATCGAAGAAAACAGGTGTCTTCATTGTAAGGTTATCTTAGTGTAATAATATTTTGTTCAAACAAGCAAACATAATAACGACAACAGACAAGAACAGATACTTTGCAACGCACTTTCCGAGAATTAACATAGTGATGCCTCAGCTTCGCGGCAGATGGCGCCTTTGTCGAGTGGCTCTGGAAATCAATAAATTGTTCGTCGGCGCCACGGTCATGAATCGTTAGCGGGGTTTATTGTAATGCTCAGTTGCCCGTGTAGTGATTTACACTGCCGGTGCTTGGCTTTCATCATCCATTCACACATGTGAGTACTGTAGGTCGGAGTCCCCGGCGAAGTGTCAACTGCCGGCCGATGAAAGCAATACAGCATGGAGCGTAACTTACCTAGCGCGATAGAAACAAGCGGGAAAGATTCGTCGTCGCTGGCCCAGCCCATCCCCGAAATCCGCATAAGAAAAGGTTCCGACGTTCCGAGCATTTCGGAGAGCGAGGCGGAGCAGGAAGGTTACGCGCCGTTGGCGTACGACGAGGGGTTGTCAGACCTCGATGAAAACGCCAGCGACGCGGAGAAAGACCACTCGCAGGGCCCGAGGGAATGTTTCGCGGAAGACGGCCGGGAGGATTCGACGCTGGCGAGCGGGGTCATATCGCCGACGCTCCAGTTGAATCTGTCATCGCCTGACGAAGTGTCGCCTGCGTGGGATGATGGAAGTTCGAACAAAGACGATGACGGTGGGGCTGAGAAGGCGCAAGACAAGCCCCGCCCACCTCGACCTGCGACGACCCCCACAAAACACCCGCCACCCCGTCCTCCACAGATGAAATCGCCCGACATGACGGGGGTGAAAAGGGGGCCTCCATCTCGACCATCACAGCCTCCAAAATCCCCAGTGAAGACGCCCCCTGGCGGCGTGCAGGCTCACTCAGTCAATCAGATGGGAGATGATTTCGGGATGAAGCCGAGTGATGACACAGTGGATTATTCATCCGGTGTACAAGACCTGGAAACAAAACCCACGGATCGACCTCGTAGCACAACGCCAATCAGCTACACGTCTCTCACCGATTACCGAGAAACGGACTCTCCAACTCCCCTGAATGCAGACCAAGAGAAAATCAAGATCACCCTACCCAAGTCGGCGAAAACAAAATCTGCAAAGAAGCAGTTCAACGCAACGACCCAGGAAGGCCAGGCTGAGGCAGAGGGTGTCCTCACACCACCCCCTGGCAAGCGGCATGCCCCTGTGCCCCCTCCTCCCCCTTCCATAGTCAAAACCAGACCTGTGAGACCTCCACTGCCCCCACCACCAAGCAAAGCTGCTCTTGAGTCAGCAGCGTCACCAGCAGAGCCAACCACAAAGTCGACTTGGGAGGTTTTCGGCGATGCACTGATGTGTGAAGAGAAGACAACCGAAGATGAGGCTTCGGAAGTTGCTGCACCCACTACTGATGATGATGGCAATGATCTGTTTTCTGTCAAACCAGCCGACGGAGGTAAGCACTAAAATAAGTTGTTGTTATTATTTATAGTGTTGGTTTATTTACTGCAGTAATCACTGCTTATTGTTTACATAAGGCCTTGGTTTCAGTTTGGCAGTAGCCACATGGCCATTTGCTGCAATGTCATGGAAACCCGCCATGGTGCCTCGAAAATTAAGGAGTTGTTCACAATTGTCAACATTTATCTATTCGTACAGAGTACGAAAGGGAGGGATAAGTGCCTGCAGTAATTATATAAATGTTGATTGCATGTGAAATTTGAATTGCATTTAAGTTATTTTAACTATAGTAATAGAAAATAAAAGTTTGTAAACAATAAAATTATGGTTATTATTATAATACGTCCTTTGCACGTACCATATCATAACATTATTACAATTACCTACACATAACTCAAACTGGAAAATTGTCAACATTTTATTTAAAATACTAATTCAGTGGGGGTCTGAGAATTAGGATGCTCTGTACGAAACTATAGGTGAATGTGATGACCCCTAAACAATAGTTCATGGCAAAATTGGTCATGCCTTATAGTAATTAGTATGGATCCACAAAATCTATAAATGTCAAGGCCAACTAGCTTTGCCCTCAATTTAGTCAAATTCAAAGTCTGTTTATAGCACTTTAGTTATTAAATACAATTACCGATAGTGATACATTATATAATATATATAAAGTATTTTATGTCTTTACTTGGGTAATTAGGCCCAAGTAGCAGGTGTTTATTCCTGACTTCCTTGGTATAGATCAGCTTCATTTGACATTCTTATAGCGGTTCAAGCACAATTATATGTTTTATGCTACTGCTAGTCAGATTTCCAGCGAAACCTTCAGATTTTGTTTGATCAATGTAGTTTGTAGAGAGCTTGAAACCTGGAGGATTAACTTTCATATAGTAGATGACACTCGATCATTCCCTGTTCAAACAGACAGACTTAGTAAAAGTTAGTTTCATGTATCAGATCTGTGGGTTTTTTGTAGCTTGAAAAATTGTGAGTTTTTAGCTACACTTGATCAGAATAGGAACACTGTAGGCCGAATAACCAATGAAAATTTGTATACAGATTCCTACAAAAAATGACAGACCTGTCTGTTAACCAGTATAGATGTATGATAATTTATGTTCTCTCAGATATATATATATATGACAATGTTCAACTACATTGCTATTTAATTCTCCTTTGGAGGGAGTGAACGGTTAAACATTAAACAAATAAATATCTAATGGTTAAAAGAGCGATTCCGTATGTGTTGTACAGGACGTCCATATATTTTTTATTTTAAGAACATTACCATGTAAACACCAGGTGTTATGTAACTAATAGTCCTCACATATGATCAATTGTCCCAATTGCCAACTGTGCTTAATAAATTGTTATGAAGATTTAATTAGTAAAAATTGTGTTGTACAGTGTATGGGACGAATTGTGTCCTACGGGACAACTTAAACTGTTATTAAATATAAGGATAAGCTCCATATCTACAAGAGCATCACTGTAAATGTCCAATAAAGTCATATATGTAGGTATGTATTTTCCAATTCAAATTCAGAAGACTTGAGAATACAACAGTGAAGAGAGTCCAAATACAAATAATTTCAGTTCACAACACTTCTATCGATACCGGGTAAACTTTTCGCACTCCTCTTGCTACATCGTTCTGTTGGTGCTGTAAGGTCAAAGAGAAGAGTTCAGCAGGCTGGCTTCGTTTTCTGGGACAATCCACGATTGATCAGATATTCTAAAAAGCTAAATGTATTTCGCCAAACCGCCTTCATTGCTTTTATTGATTTTAAAGCTGCTCTTGATAGCATCGACCGCAATAGCCTCTGGCTGCTCCTTCAGAACACCAGCCTGCCCCCAAAGTTATGCCGATTGTTCATATAACTGTACAACGACAGTGAGAGCTGTGTCCGCCTCGGTAATGATTTCTCAGATCTTTTCTCCAATGGCTCCGGTGTACATCAAGTCTGTGTGGTTGCCCCTGGCCTGTTCAGTCTCACCATTGACCATATCGTGCGACAACTCGAGAGAAATGCCAGTTCTTCCCTTGGTATTAAACTTTGAGACACTGTCGTGACAGACCTGGATTATGCAGATGACATTACCATCTTCTGTACATCACGTGCTGACCTTGTCGTCGTCCTCAAGGAACCCTGCTATATATAGCCAGTGATGTTGGTCTTTCCATCAGCTGGGCCAAAACGAAAGTGATGGCAATATATGCGCAGACATTGATTTGCTCAACCGCATCACCATCAATGGCGAAATCATCGACTTTGTGGATGAGTTTACTTACCTGGGTTCCATTATTTCTGCCGATGGCTCTGTCGACCATGAGTTCTCCGTTACAATCGTCAAAGCAGCGGGTGCAATGAAACGACTATCTAATGCTCTGTGACGCAGACATTCCATCTCGCGGGGAACCAAGTAAAAGATGTCCAATGCTCTCGTCATTTCAGTTCTCCTATATGCCTCCGAGATCTGGCAACTGACTTCTCAACAGGCCAAGAAAATTGATGCCTTCGCCATGAAGAGCCTCCGCCACCTTGAGAACATCAAGTGGTTCCATTACATCAGAAATAACACGATCATAGAATGCACTGGTCAGCAGCCTGCATCCGTTCTCATTGCCCAACGATGACTTTGATGGTTCGGCCACCTGCATCACCATACTACCCTGCATCACTGGTGTACCAAACCCACTCACATAATGCCGGCTGGAAACGGCCCTGTGGGCGCCCTCGCCGACGATGGATCGACTGCGTCAAGCAAGATCTGGACGGCCTGGGCTTCACACTTGAGGAGGCCGAGTGGATGGCCGTTGATCACTCCACCTGGAGGGCGGCGATAAAGGATGTGATACAACCACTATGTTGGATACCCAACAAGAGCACAAAGTCAGTCAAGTCATGAAGTCTTTGTTTAGTTTCAGTATTTGGTCAATTGAGATGGGTTATGGGGTGAAACACCTCTATTTTGTTGATGTCATTGCATAGGCAGTCATTTGAAATTCAACGTAAATGTGCAGATTCTGACAGAAAACATAGTTCCGTTTTTTCACTGTAACTGATGGACTGATCTTCCGCAGAATGGTACTTGCAGGGTAGAACTGTGTGTCCATTGGAGTTAGCCATTTGAATGAAATACTTGCTTCATCTATGTATGACAGATACTTTAGTTCTCCACCTGTGATGTTGATCACTTTACCAGGAAACTGTTCACCATGGTAAATACGTCACACCAATCATTATCTATATAAGGCCTGCAGGTTATTTTGCAAAGTGCATTCAAATGAATTCCCACTGGTATTTTACTGATAGAACTTGAAGAAGCTACATGACGGACATGCAAAATATGAAGCTAACTATTATTTTAGTAATAAATAAAACAGTTGGGCCAACTTGAGATGAGCTATGCCTAAAGAGAAGATGCCAAAACTGTGATGTGTCGTGCAGGGGAATTTTCTAATATCAATAAAATATAATTTAATTTTAAAAAATATGTTATAACTAATTTATGTTATTACTTATAGGTTGAATTTAGAGAATTTGAAGTAAAAGCATGACAAATAACAATCTTATGAAAACTTTCAGCCTTGTGTGTGTTGTACAGGATATAGCACTAAATTAATTAATAATTTAACATATTTCACATCCATACTATTAAAGTTAATTTTTTCAATGTTGTATGTACATTGGATATACCCCTAATGAGTTGACTTATAGCACTTAGTAACTTTAAAAAGCTCATTTAAAAAAAATGAGTTAATGAAATTCGCATTAAGAAAAAAATTAAATCTTTACTTTTCTTTGAAATTGTCCCCAAAAAAACATGCAAAATTTTTTTCATAAAAAAATTTCCCAATCACCTATCAATTAATCACCTATCAACAGGTTGTTCAGAGAATTTTCAAATTTAGTATCCTTTCCATGGAATCGCCCAAAAGTGAAATTATTGTGAATGCTTAAAAAACAGCAAGAAAATTCAAATTTTAGTTCTCACAGTTGTCAATACAAAACTCCCAGGATGTGCTTCAGAGCCTTCTGGCTACAGTTATTTGTGGAGCTGCATTAGAGAAGTGTTGTCTTCAAAATTAATTGGACAGGCATAATTGATTAATAACATTATGTTGATTGGAAATGTGTACATGATGCTATATGGGAGGCCCTCTCACAATACTTAATGGTGCAGAAGCTGATAGTCAGTGCAGATGGCTGGTGAATTCATGGACACCTGGAGCCCAATAATTCAACCATGAGTCATGAATACATGAATTAATCATTAGTGCCCCAGATGGTGCAATATAACTTAACAAGGATGGCTTCCAATCATCTTAATGTTAATATAAATTTAGTGTGCCTGGCTTCAAAGACCAAATAATTTGAGACATTACACTGTTTTGTATATTAATTTAATATCATTAGATAGTTGAATGCCTGGCTCTGTTTGTATGAGTAATTTTCTTGATTATGGTGGTAAACTTTAAACATGGTGATTTGTGTAGTGTATAATAATTAAAATTTTCATGCTTGCAATCGGGGAATTTGATGCTAGAATGACCTTTTTATATATTGAAAGGATGGTTAACTGATACCAAATTGTTTGCCTCAACCTGGCAGTTTGATGGTCTTAAAATGTGCTTTTTTGCATGGTGTTTTCCACTGAACCTGATTCGTGAATATTACCCCCTAACATACAAATTCAAATTTTTGAGGGTTGTGATTCAGAACAATAACTTAATAAATGTCATGTTTTAATTTACATTTTGAAGCTCTAGGATGCACCTATATCGCCCATAAAAGATTAGTCCTTAGGCCTAGTTTCGTAGTTGTTCCCATAGCAACCGTTCATGCTTCACAACATGTGCTCGGTTATACTGAATGTTGATTATAATTAGGTACTCCAAAAAAGATCCCGTTCAAGTAATCATAGCAGATGGTCTTAATTAAGCTTTAGAACAATTACAGTTGCCACCATCCAGCCTCTGTACCGGCATCTCAGTGAATATTTTATAGCATCATGTCAACTTCTCAGTGCTCTAAATAAAGAGTTTTACCATGTCAGGCTTTTATAGCTGTGCCGTTGGCAGAGTTGTCCAAAAGCCTGAAACCTCTGGCAGCTAGTTATCACAATTATAACAGGTCTTTTACTGGCTTCACAGTCTGAGGCGTTGCTATAAATGTGCAGTCTTTTTAACAACATCACAGAATTTGTAAGGGCAGATTAAATTACTGTACATCATCCATTCCAAGGTGACTTCAGTGACGAAAGCTACTCAAATTGTAATTATATTGTTGTACTGCTTCTAATTTCTTGAATAAATTTGAACTGTTGAACAGTTATTTCAAAGACCATAAACAGCTGTTTAATTTAGCAAAATTTTTTTTTTATTCTGTTAAAAATTTCACGGGAAAAATTAGAGGTGAAAAACGTGACTTCTGTGACAGCTACTATTCCAAACAATATATATATACTGAGGACATGTTTCATCCATTTCGTAACCTCCTAGGAGAGATAAACCATTTTATCTCACATAATTGGCTACATGGAGGTTTGTAGATTCCTAAATGAGGCAAACTATCAGGAATCAGGAATTTTTAGAGAGCATTGGATGTGCATGACTTCCGTGACAGAAACAATGTGACTTCAGTGACGAGTAGCTTCAGCCGTATAAAAAAAAATGTAAAAGTTGTTAAATTCTTATTATTTATTTTCATAAAATCCCAAAACACAAACCGCAATAAACAGATAAAGTCCAAAGTACAATTTGATGATCAAAGTTTCTCAAATAATTCTCATTTTTAAATCCTGTGTTTATATATATATATATATATGAAGTAACAATTAAATATTTTAAATGAATAATAAAATGTTGGATGAATTACTGTTAAAAGTGTGGTGTAGGTTCAATTATTCTTGTGACTACTTGAAATAAACAGTTTTGATCTCTGGTATGCTCAAATCTAGTTTTCTGGCATTGTACAGCGTAAATAAATATTTAGTGAATACACGTAACATACACTGTAAACTTCTCTTGTTTTTATTACCTTTTAAGGAACATAATATAAAATATGTGTTTAAGAAAAATAGTCCATCATTTGTATGATCGTGTACATGCTTAACTAAGTTTGTGTTACTTGGTTGGTGTGACTTCTGTGACAAAACAGTGTGACTTCTGGGACAGACTTTGATGTGCATTTACCCACTATAATAAAGCATTTACATTATACATAAGGCATGTCTTAGTTACCCTAATTGTAGGAGATTCAAAAACAAATCAACTATTTGTACACTAGAAATTTCCTAGGAAATAAAAACAAAATACTTGTGTGATATGACTTCCGTTACAAATCAGCGTGACTTCCATGACAGATCTTGAGGTAGATTTCCTAACTACACTAAAACACTTACATTATACATTAAGCCTTGTTAGTTTAATATTAGGAGATATACAAGCATAAAGGATTTTTTCTAAACTGTGATGTAGATTTAATCTTCTCAGCTCAAGAAATTGTGGGCAACTGTCAGATCAAATACACACTGTAGCAATTCTGTGGCCAGTTGGCTATTTTTGGCTGCCAATTTCAGTCTGGCCAGGTGAAGCTTTCCATGGAAAATTCACTGTCCCAAAAACTATGTGCATTTGCTATATTTTAGGGCATTCGGAGGTGTGTGTGTTATCCTGGACCACGGCAATAAGAAGGAAGTTACATATCCATGGGATATTTCATATTACTCCCAAATATGTATCTAAAAATTTTGAAAAGTTCCAGTTTTCAACTCCTGGTGACTTTTGAAAAAAATGGTATGATGTATGCGTTAGCTTGGAATGGCTGACATAATTACAACAAAATGTTAACAAAAGCAGTAGTGGCCATGTTGTCTTGTGGGACTGTACATCTTAGCTGATTCATCACGGTAAATTGCTAGTTTGACGCCTCGAACGTTTCATCTCCTGAGTAGTCCAGTAGTGCCATCTGTTTATAGCAGACACGGCAGTAAGCCTGGCTTGCCTGGTGGATCTTTCTACAGCAATTGTTTTCCTGTGCAAAAGCAGTCAGTACCATTTCGCATGCCTGCGTCTTGTGTCGGTAAATTTAATGAAATATGAAATCCAAGAGACTGTCTGCTGAATCGGGAAATTGCAGACTGAAGAGTCGTAAAATGTAAATGAAACTGATGTTCAGAATTTTAAAGAAAGTACAATGTTCGAGAAAATACACCATTAAAATATTATGACTAGATTTTAGTTTTTAAAAATCAGTGTCTTAAAGCTGTTTGAATTAGAGCTAGCACAAACAGTAAATATTGCAGCCCTTGTGTGTATGTACAAGAATGTTTGACGTAGATTATATATCAAATTTTAACTTAACTCGGTGTGATCATAGAAGACACACAGAACAATGCAAATAACTGTACCTATCTATGACAAGGTTTTTATACGAAGGTTCTTGCGTTCTTTCTGGTGGACGTCTGGAAATGCACAAACTGGCCTTTGTGAACTGTTTTCTGTAATGTTCCATTTGGGATAAAAATAACTGCATACTTAAAATAAATAATTATTTACCATTGGTGCATTATTATTTAAGTGAGATCAGTTGTAAACAGAAAATATTCCATTGATCTTTAGGCCACACTAAAATATAGTTGTGTTTCCAGTAACATTGATTTTTAAAATAAGGTAGGTAGGAAAAACATTTTATTTTTTTAAAACATTGCGGAAAAAAAATAGGGTAGGCAAACCTATTGCAATATTTTATTTTATTGCACTTTTAAATGGTCTTTCATCAGTGTGAGTTACAGAATAAGGAATTGTACATTTAAATGGTCTTTCATCAATGTGAGTTACAGTTACAGTCGAACAGAAGCAACCGAATCCAATCCGTCATACCTTTTAAAATAAAATCACATTAGAAGCTGCAGTGTGCATCATTTATAAACAATAAAATAAAATCAAGCCTAAGGCTATCTATTAGTACTATGGGCAATTAAAGTAATGTCACTGCCAACATTTACAATATATTAAAGAAACAAATCCCACAGGCCATGGTCTATGCAAGCTCTGTGTCACAAATTTTTTTTTCTTCAACTATTTTAGCTAGCGCCATATATGACGCCATCCAACGGAATTTGTTAGAACTACGAAACCCAGACTGTATCACTTTGAGCCAGCGTAACCTAGGCTGTTGTTATTCCTTCGAGTTTTGTGTTCAAAACCGGAATCTGTACACTTATGCGTGTTCTAACGATGGGAGAAGTATATTTAATTAACATGTCTTCAATGCATTTAGCGGACAACCAGACAACGATCACGAAACGGTTTATGTAAGCGCCTTCCGCCTTCTCTGTTTATGTCGGTTGACATGAGGTAGCAGGGGCGCCATGACACTTCGCAACAATTTACGTGGAAATCCATCCAATCCTAGGGATGATCGCGGAATTTCCGTTCCAAAAGGCCAATTCTTGTTACTTTTCAGGACTTTTGCAATGATTATCTGTATTTTTTATCATGTTGAATGATCGTTGTAATAGTCTTTTGCCTGAATATAATATAATATTAAAAGAAACGATTTTGATCAGAAGCAAGAGTCGAGGGTCGGCATCATAGTAAAATAGTTTTCTTTTGTTCTTGAAAAAATGCATAGGGTCGCACGGAAATACTAGGGACGGTCGGGTTACCGGAAACACAGGTATTATTTTATTTGGCCTTAGGTAATCTGCAGATGGCAATGTTGTGTTTGAAGTAGCATTGCATCCATGACTTGTTAAATCAACATCTATTATTCATGATTGATTAAATGCTCGTGTGTCAGTAATTCAGTTTTGTCTTCTCTGTGGCTGGCTAATAGCTTTAATTGCTGATTAATCTTGGTGAGGGTAAAACAGCTCAGTCAGTCAGTAGTCAGTCAGTCAATCAGTCAGTCAGCCAGCCAGATATGTGTGCTCCGTTTTTAAATAAATGAAACTGAATATATGCATTTATTAAAATCGTAAAATTTGACAGATTGATTTTAAGTGGGTCATTTGTGAAAATGTGTTAAAATAGCCTCATGTTATCTAGTTTAGAGCCATACTAGATATTGTCCTTTTTCAAAGAATAATTTATTAGTAGGGGCCTTTAGAAATTATATATGAAATCATCAGTTTATACAAACTTGTTAGCGTAGTTAATACTTTAAATAGCGGATCAGTTTTCTGTGAAATGAGTCCGAAATGAGTGATGAAAAATCAAGTTGATTGACAGGGGACTTTTGACATTCTCTGTTTGCCTTATCTTCTATTTCTGCATTTAAATGTTTCATGATTTATGGAAATCATGAAACATCACAGTTGATGAACTTGATTGGCAAAGGATGATTACATTATTAGTGTTATCTGATTTTGATTATGGTTTATTGTGACTGTCCTGGCTGACGATTTTGATTAGAACCTCAATGGAGTTTTACGTTTCACAAAATAATGTACCCCCCCCGGTAGTTGTAAAAAGGTTCCAATTGTAATTCTCATATTTTACATGTACGTACATTCACGCTAATTGCAGTCATTTCGGTCTTAGCACAATCCTTCCTAGATCATTAATTTTGCATTATAAGTATACAAAAATACAACAAATTCCTTTTTTCTTATGTGACTGGATCTATAAAAGATCTAAATAAACTTCTGCCTCATTCTCTATATTGGTACTACAGGTCACAAAAGCCTGCTGTCCTTTATTCACCCATTGTATATTTACGGATTTATGACGCATAAAACCATTGACATGATTTATTAGGAAAACATATTTTATTGATCTATCATTTGCGAATGCTCGTCATGATTGTCCTGTTTCTACATTAACCTCATATTGACCAATCACTGCTAATAAAACTCATTTCCTATCATTTTACCACCTTTTTATGACACCGCCAGCCATTTATAGTGGACATTGGGAGATTGCTAGAATCAGATCTGTCCTGCGAGATGATATATTCTGTCTGCTGAGTAGGTTCGATGAATTACTTATTTCAGTTTCATCGACCCATGTATAATGGTGGTATTTCCACGCTTGGTGAGGCCTTAAGTTTGTCCAGAAATTAGTGTTCATGTCTGCTTAAAATACCCAGACAGCCAATTTTATGCATGCTACAGTAAATATTCATTACTATTTATGAAGACATTGTCTTTTTGATACAATACTAATTTTTTGACATACCTTAGAGGGCGGGATAGCTAATAAAGGTTGAACTCTCGACAAGCCAAAGGCTTCCTCGTCCTGTTGCAATCTGGAGTAATTCTCTGGATGGCAATCATGTTAAATCTTGTTAAATATAATTTGGAAATAACTTACCGGTAGTAATATGTCACTGTCTTAAACTGGTAGTCCGTTTCATGCCAAATGATAATTATAGAACGTCATCTGAGCTTTTAATGAAAACTTGTTCTTAGCTATCAAAATTAATATATCTAAATGGTTTTTTTGCAGTATGTGAGTTGGCTTATACTTTCCTTCATATGTGTAGTCACTTGGGTAGTTTTTATGTTATTTTTTATATTACTATGAACATTTGAAAATCTGTTAATACATTGTTAGTTATCACATTATTTGGAATCGGAAATGACATGGAATATACCCGGAATAGAGAGGCTCATAAAATCACTAGTGAATTGTCATCATAAATTATATTGAATTTTTTAATGAATACTGAATCATCGGTGTAGAAATTATAAAATACTAGAAACAGTGTGGGCTAATGTTGAATTATAGGTGTTTGATGGTTTATTAGCCCAACTGCTTGCCCTGAGAACAAAAATATTACCGGGTACTCAAAATGCAAGAGGAAACTTATCACTCGCTACCAACTCAGAAGTGTTAAGTATTGTAAAGTAAGACTGAATTGGAATAGTTATTAAACATTTATTATTCGTTACTGCCCCTGTTGTTGGCACTTGACAAACAGACTAATTAAGGCCTAAATAAAATATAGTTGTGTTTCCTATAACATTTATTTTTAAGTAATTAGGTAGAAAAAATATGTTATTTTTTACAAACATTTCGTTGTGAAAAAAAATAGGGTAGGCAGATCTGTCGTAATATTTAATTTTTGTCAGTCTATAAAAATGTCCGGCAGTCTATAAAAAGGCATATATTATAACTTGCACTGCTGGAGTTAATATGAAATGGACACATTTGAATGAAACGGGAGGTACTGTTATATGTACCGGTATGTATCTTCATGTGATAAAGAAAACACTCGTCATGCTAAACAAACACTTGTATTATTAATTGAACATGAAATATCAAGAGAAACTATGGCTTCTAGTTAAACCATACAACCCACCGTTTACTTTAATAGGAGGAAAACACATTGCACATTTAAATGGTCTTTCATCAATGTGAATTACAGTTACAGTCAAAAAAAGCAACCGAATCCAATCCGTCATACTTTTTAAAATAAAATAAAATTAGAAGCTGCAGTGTGCATCATTTATAAACACTGGAATCAAATCAAGCATAAGGCTATCGACTAGTCCTATGGGCAATTGAAGTAATGTCACAGCCAAAATAGACAATATATTAAAGAAATCAATCCCACAGGCCATGGACTATGCAAGCTCAGTGTCATTAATTATTTTTCCAGTGCTGGTTCTGATATAAATTATAATGTTTGTGTGAGTAATGATGTGAATTAAGCTGCATCTTCAGTTAACAAGATATTTAACAAGTCTGTGTCACCTTACAATCGCTCTAACCACTTTGAGTCGACTGT
This sequence comes from Escarpia spicata, assembly GCA_963995525.1. NCBI lineage: Eukaryota > Metazoa > Annelida > Polychaeta > Sabellida > Siboglinidae > Escarpia > Escarpia spicata. The sequence continues at coordinate 43,750,604 of OZ023211.1, read as the reverse complement.
CTGTGTGCTTCATATAGCCAATGCATAACCTTGGCTCACATTTACCATAACATGTCAATTTATACCCTGCTGATGCTTACTGGCAGAACCCTGAGCTTGTTTGCTATAATAATTGAACAAGAATTAATGTAGTTGGTAACAATAATAATAATAATAATAAACTTTATTTATACACCATCAAATCCGAGACTAATGACCCCCGTTCACGGGTGTTTATAAATTGCCAATCATCTAAGAAGCATAAAAACACTTTTAAGATAATAAATAAGAAAATAAATTAAATTAGCAAACAATATCCTAGTATATAGTGTATGCATATATATATAAGCCTAAGTATAGTAAAATTACGGGTAAATGCAATGATAAAATAAACGATTAGCAAAAGTGCTGAACAGCTGAACCTACTAGAACAAATATATATATAATAAAAATATATATATAAATAAATACAAAATACAAAAAATAAAAGCCTAATTTACATTAATAATTTGATTAGATACTAAAATGTGATTCTGAGATAAATAAGACTAAAAATGTATTAAAACTATATGCATAAATAAAGCAAAGGTTAAATGATGTCTGGTTATATTAGTTTGAGAACAGAAATGTCTTCAATAATTTTCCAAACTGTCTAGTGTTCTCAATCGCGCGTAGTTCCAGAGGCAGAGAGTTCCACAATGTCGGCCCAGCACATGCAAATGCTCGGCGACCATAACGTTCTAGGGTTACGCGTGGAACATTCAAAAACAGACCACTGCCAGAGCATAGGGTCCTGCGTGGTGCGTAACGATGTAGCAGTGACGCGAGATACACTGGCGTGCCTGCATACAGTGCCATGTGTAATTTGTACTCATAACGGTCATTTAATAATTGTAACCAACAGGAACAAACCAAATACATCACTCGATGAGATAAAGCTTAAGCGCTAAACAACTGATACTATCATCGAGGTACTACAAACAATTATTAAATGACAAAGGTGGGTGGTTATTTTCCCCCACCCCATATCAAACAATAATGTGTATATACATATTCAGCACAGGTACAATAGACAATTGGACGTGCTAAACACAACTATCTCCAACGTTATGGTAACACGTACAAGGAAAACATAGGCACATACAAGTGCAGCAGGTTCATTAAAACCTGCTGCCAAATAAATTAAATATAATTAGGTATCATGCAACAAAGTATCATGGTGGTAGTAAGGGGAGGATGGTGGGTTGAAGTAAATCTTCCTTTGTGTTGAAACGGCAAAGACGTTCGCTGCTATCAGATTCCAACACAAAGGGGCAGTCCACACCCAGCCTCGTTTTGATCCTGGGTGCTTACGTAACTCGGAACATTGGTAGATTATCGTGACAACGAATTGTTGACGGATTATCCGCATCACACTGCATAAATACTATTTTGACATATGTAAAAATATTCATATATCTAAAACATATGTAGGTTGGCTAAACAAAATGGAAGATGTTTTTCAGTTTGGCTGGGGAAGAGTAAGTTGACGAAGAAAACAATAATATTTAGCCAAATGTCTACATGAAAATACGATAGAGTGAGGCCATGGATCCAGTTAATAATGTCATAGGTTCATGTTATTCGTCTTTTCTTTGTCTCTGCATTCCACGACTCCAGGGCAAGTTTAACCTCGACACGATCCTCAATTTTTATCCTTCTTTGGTTAATCATGGTTACAAATTCTGTGTCAAATTTTAAATGGAAATGAAGGATCTATTTGCAAATTATTGGAGAAATCACATAACCTGTACTGGATGCTTTATTTGTAATGCTTTGATTACTACGGAACAAGATTAATTTATAATGGAAAGCATAGCCTTGATCAACACGGTAGCTATTGATGGATTCAGTACGTCACCACTTGCCTATGTCAGGTCGCACATAACACTCAAAATTATGCACATGACCTCTTTGCCAACAATGTTGGTAAGAATAACAAATTATGTTATATATAGGTATGTGCATTACACCACAAGGGTGGCAATGACATCTGCTAGATCAAACATTCCCGCATACAGTTGTCATTTTAAAAACATTGCCTTACATTTGTTGTCATAAAGGAAAACATTTCGGGCCAGAATTTCAACAAAATACGCAATGGGATGTCATGTTTGATGGCTTGACAGACCTTTTGCTAGGCAACAGGGCACTTGATGGATAGGTCAATTTTGTATAATATTTTAAAATGAAAATTAAATATCCCTTTGAATAAAAATCTGAAAAATCAGTGAAGAAATCGCAATGTAACCTGTACTGAATGCTATATTTATAATGCTTAATTACTATATAGGCAGATGCTTAAATCTAATATATGGATTACAGAACAAGATTAATTTCCTGTGGAAAGCACGACCTTGATCAACACAATAATAATTAGACATCTGGAGAACGGTAGGACGGAATCAACCTCAAGAGAACAGAAATGGAATCGATAAATCCAGCAGATTTTCTGCGACCTAGACCTCAAAGGTTTCTCTCTTCTTCTCCCAGTCGCCTTTAGGTAGGAGACTTGTGCTGCAGCTAGCATCTGACCTTTTAATTCCGCCAGGACAAGACGTCGATGTATATAGGTGGCGTGACAAGTGGCTTGGAGCAGCTGCGCAATGTTTTGCATATGCAATGGAGGCAAAGGTGTTCGTTTCAGTCATTGGCAACTGTGTGTAGGTGGATGACATGGCATTCGGCTTGTGGAGTTGTTTGATTTGTAGTTTCTCTTCAACTAGATTTGTTATTTGGCAATCTGGAGTGATCGAAGAGGACATGAACTAATGGCTGCTCCCCAGTGACATATTTAGTCTAGCTATCGAGGAACTAATGGTTATTCACCTACGTGACATATTTACTCAAACCAGCACTAGGAACTAATGGTCGCCCCTCTGACATTTAGTCAGACTATAGGAAATAATGATCACTCCCTGTGACATATTTAACCAGACTAGAGAAGCTAACCGTCTCTCTCTCTCTGTGACATATTTACCCAGACCTTAAGGTTTTCTATGATATTTAGGCAGACTACTCAAAACAATAGTTATCTCATTATTTCCTTTATCCGGATTTAAAGGAAATAATGGTCTCACCTATCAACAGACTTCAACAATAATTTAATATTTTAATAACTCCTTCATCAATCTGTTGTGGTGATCATTGGATTAAGGTTAAATTCTGTTATTTTTGGAGTTATTACCTGACATACATTACGCCAGTTAAGGCACTACCAGATCATTTGAGTTATTGTGTAACGCAGGATCAAATTACCTCGGAATGCTACTATTATTCCACTTCACTTTTTACAGGTCACAGAACCAAAATGTGGGGGGAGTAACAAGACATGAAATAGCGGATGACTGCCTTGGCTCAGTGTCAGCTGCAGCCTGAATGTGTTTCCTAGAAATGTGCTGCGGCCTGCATGACAGTAGAAACATGTCATGCTGAAGTAGGTTTGCAGGAATCAATACAGGTCTCATCATTTGGATAATTAACCTACTGGCTTGACCACTGGGACTGTCACTTGATCTGTGTGCTGTCCAGCTGCACAGACTGGACAGCTGTGGTCACCTTACCATATGCTTTCATTAAATGGGAGAGCTCTTAAGATGAGACTGTTCAGTTTGTTTACTTATCACCTATGGTCGTCACTTACAGAATGACACATGCAGTCATGATGAAACAGTTGTTTGTTTTATCATAATCATTTCGCTTAAATAACATACAAACATTTGAATTGTTTTAAAACTGAACAATGACAAGTGACTGCGACTAACAGACTCGGAATTCCTGCTTGTCTGGAACAAGCAAGTTATCCGTCAGACAAGTGGATCTGTTCCTGCTGGCTGTTCATGGGACAAGCAAGTTATCCGTCAGACAAGTGGATCTGTTCCTGCTGGCTGTTCATGGGACAAGCAAGTTATCCGTCAGACAAGTGGATCTGTTCCTGCTGGCTGTTCATGGGACAAGCAAGGCATGTGCAACGTGGACAGCTAAAAATTAATACATTTTATTTGCTGTCCATTCATTATCGTCAAACAGGTTTTCGAAGTTAGTTTTTCATGAGATTAATGATGGAGACACGTCTAGAGTTCCTGCAGTATTACTGCACACGGACTTTGTCCGATTATTTGTGCTACTCCACCACCTCCTCAGAAGATTCAAGGCGATGCAACTCACAAACTGCCAGTTCGATATAAGAACTGCAAGCCTGGGTGACCCATTGGCATGTGCTATCAGCCATGTCATCAAACATGTTGATCAGTCTGCTGGTTAAAGCGTGGTTTTGCAGGTCTTGGTCTTCATCATGTCTGATGAGGTCAATGGACAGCAATTAATGTCCTCCTATTTTCGTTCTACATCTGCCTCAAGCATTAATCATGATTAAGTCAACGGAGACAAGCGATGCTCCCTTCACCACCAGCCGAGTCTCAGACCCACAGAGAGATTTGTGGCACTATTATCAGTTTTGTTACCTTTGATGTGAAGTGGATGAGGAATGAATATTTCATGACCTTGAAGGGAGACAGTTCTAGTTCTTTCCAGCACTCGGCAACATTCTATACAGGATAATTAGCGTAGTAAACTAGGAACTGGCATATTATGGCTGTGCTACAAAGTACACCAAGATGCACTTTGTATTGGTACTTCATAAGTAGGGCCACTGGTACTTGCTTAAGAGTACTTGTGTTCTTGACAAACAATGACATAGTGGATCCGCCAATTCAGTAATCCTGGCTTCTGGTCTTTTTTAGGCCATCTACAGATCTTCATCCGAGTTAAATTGGTAAGATTATCGTCTAATGCAACACAGGTCACATGACACGTGGATGAGAACAGAGCCAGTGAGGGTTTCGATGGACAGGTTTTACGTTGACTGTATTTATGTCCTAATACTGCTAACGCTGTGTCTAGGCAAAGTATGATTAGGACTGAAAAACAAAATCCAATTTTGCTGTCAGCACAGTTAAAGCAGACTTACATGCCAGGGCAACTAAATGAAGGACGATAAAGTGCCTCGTTGAAAGAACACTGAAATGACCCGAGCATAGAACAAGGTGCAGCCACGTCGACTACAATTCATATATATGTATACAGATCATTTGATGTGTGAAATAATCAGGAAATAACATCAGTTAAAGTGTGTTCCTAGCAGGTGTTGACTTGTTATTATTTCTTATGACATTTAATATTAGTATACATTTGTAGTGCGCCATATATATCCTGGTTAAAAAACGTGCTCGAGGCTCTGGCAACAAGATAAAACTTAGTACATTTTATAACAATTAGCGATACTAAAAATAATTTGTCTACATGTATAAGTTACAGTTATGCATATGTTAAATGAATAATTTAAATATACATGTATATTCATGTGTTAAGTTTAAATTATTTAAATAAATATGTTAAATAGACAACTGAAATGGGTTGATATAATTGCTACATATGCCCGATCAGACACACGCAGCGTGAAAGAAGATGGGGACAGGCCATTTTGATGCGTCGGTAAGACGCTAATGCACACGTGTTCAGTGAGAAAGCGCCTAAGAAGGTTGCAGGATAATTGGGAGATTTAGCGAAGCTGTGGCTGCCATCACCTGCTTCGTGTCGAAGGAGGTATATGTGAACACAGGAATCACCTGTGCATGCAGCACCATTAACAGCTAGTTAGTCAGAGTGTTGGAGTGTGAACATGTCCTTCAATGTGGTCTGTTTGGTGCCAGTTTTGTAAGTTCACTCCAGGGGACTGTTGCACTGAGACGATCAGCTCATTAGGAAATCATTAAACAGAATCTCTTGTTCAAATTAAAGAGCTGCTTAAAAATGCAAATATCCACTGCCAAAACGAAAGCGTTCCGGTGGCGCGCCCTGGTGTTGACAGCTGTCAGTACACAAGATCACTGTTAAGGAGCCAAATCGATTTTAAAGAGTAAAATCCGGCTTATGAGCTCATAAAAATGTTAGTGAAATATCTTATTTTCTGCTTCAAGGTCTGACCAGAGATGTTTATCTTGTCCTCTTGTGAGTGGTTGTTTAAGAGGTTAAGTACTGGATGATGGTTTCCTTAGTGCGTGACCAGTCCATCTCTGTCTCATCTTCATTTTCTTCTTCACTGGATGCTGTTTGGTCCTTCACAAGAGAGTGGTGTTGCAAACCTTGTCAAATTAACAACCTGCTCAGGCGTCTGTTGATGAAAGTCTGTCGTGTTCCATTTTCACATGTGTCATTCACCATGGCTCCAAGTTATGGCGCAACACTGACTTAACATTTGAGTTATAAATATTGTCAGCTTTGGAATTGAACTTGACCTGTTTGTCATCCAAAAGGTCATCAGCTTTGACTCGCAGTTCCAGGTTGCATATTAATTTAATAAATTTGATGAAGAATAGACATTAAAATTGTTTGTCAGACTGACTATATTTATCATCGGTGTAACGGAAATTGCATTTGGCCCTACCACAGAAGCAGGACGACATGCAACATTTTCATGTGCAAAACTGATGTTTCGGATTGCAAAAATGTATGGGTTTATGACAGAGTGGCTTGTTGCATTATTAACCAATTTTTTTTTAGAATAAAAAAAAAAAAATTCACCTGTTAATTTCAACGTTAACAAATAACAAATCAATTCTGCATCATTTCTGACATTGTTTTTTGAGCACTGGATCTGTTTCTATTAGGAAACATGGCTTACTTTAATAACTGGTTATTACTCATGTGCATAATATGGCATGTCCAGCTTAATTGGATGACCAAGGCTTCGGTGCTGGTGTTGCTGGCTGGAGTCTGCTTGCTGTTGACCAGTGGTCAGATGCCCAGTTAAAGCGGCCAGTGTCACTGTCAGGCAATAGTGAATAATCAACGGGATTCACTAGCAAAAATTTGGTCATTTTCTAGTGGGTTCTTATCTCGCAAATCTTTTGCAATAATATGCAAATTTAAGGTTAATTCTGTGATGTAATTTGTAAGTTCTTTGTCAGTTTGCCTTGAAATAGAATGGTTTAATGTGCAGTAATACATTTGATATATATGTGGAAACGTGCCTTTTTTCAATATGTCCTTCAGGTTTACTTTTATACATTTACTGGAAGGTATATTATAAAAAACAAGTATACAAAAATGGCTGCCACTCAGGAAATTAAATATACCTTTCCTGCTAGAACTGACTAAAATGCTGTCAGTTAAACTAAAATAAAACATGTTTTAGTCAGGTTATTTATTTAACTAGTAAATGATTCATTTATCTGGCCTACACCCAGTTCTAACATTTCTCTCCCATCTAATCCACTGACGGTCCCAATACTCTTTTCTACACAAGCTTTTAATCATCGATCATTAAATTCTGATGGATGACGGAACCACATCCGCTCACCCAGGAGCTGTTGGAGATTTGATTGGTTGACATTTTTACAACATTTGCAGCTTCATTTGTAGGCAGACGCTCAACTGAGAAAGCAAAATGATATTACTTGTATGCAGCATATTGCATTTATGTCTCTGCTCTCGCGTAATCACGTCAGAAATGTGTTGGTTAATTTGAATAGATGTAACTGGATACATCTAGGAACACAGACAGACATACATAAGATACAGGCGGAGGTGTCGCAGGTGACTTCTAAAGACAGCAATCAGCATCCCTTGATTAGGGGATGGGTGGGTGACTTAATTTGATTCAATTATTCACGTCCCTGGAGCTACAGGTATCAGGAGTAGGCTACAAATCACAATTAGGATCCGGCCGCCATTACCATCTGAAATAATCCTAAGAAAATGACGACTAGGTGTGTTGCTTGAATTATTTTCAATCACTTTTGCTTGGAACAAGTTGGTACAGTGAATATTGAATGTAGTACTTTATTAGATTTTCGACTTGGTAGCCAGAAACTGATGCTATTTGTCTGTGCATTCGCACAGTGGCCATTTTGCAGAATGCACTAATATTTAAAAATCTGTCACTAGAGTGAAAAAAATTGAAGGGGTATCAGGTTTGAGTGATTCTTCTCAAAAACGACATATGGCCTTTGAGTACTGCGCATTCATGTGCAAGCACAGCGAACAACCTGATCTGCCTGTTTGACCATCAAATGTGTTGTCCTACACAGTCAATAAGACTCAAGGTTTACATTTGCTGCAGAATATTTTCTTCCATGTATATGATTACAGCAAATCAGAGTTAAGAATTACATTTGCTGCGGGACTTTTAACCATGTGCGATTAGTATATTCATAACTGGTACACCTCCTGGTTCCTCACATTGTTCCTGGTCACATGGGGGTTGTGTCAGAAAATCAATGATAAATCGGAAGCAGTCTCAGAAACACTGTCCCTGTGATCCTATCTGAAGCCAACAGAATAGCATCCCGCGACTACCAGTAGGCCCGCAGCTTATGTCCGAACAAGGTGGCAAAAAGACTGCCGTGTTTTGGAACAGATCAATAAACGATATGAATATTTCATACCCTGGCACTAGTATATATAATAATAATAAAATATCTATTGTGTCTAGGTCGTCAGGAATCTGAACTCAATTCAATAACTTTATTCCAGAATATTACATCCATATAAAATATAGACTAGAGTATGACTAATAACTGTAAATATATAGCAAAGAAAAACAATATTTGTTCTCACAGAGGACTATAAATAAATCGCGACACTTATCTACAGAGTGTGTCAAAGTCAACAGTGTGAATATGTTTAAAACAAAAATCTAACCAATATCTCAGAAGATGATTTCCTTATCCACTGACCATCCGCGGATTTTTCTCTGTGTGCCAGCCTTGTTCAATCTTGTTAAATCTGTCAAATGTTCGTGCAAATGAAGGTTGGTTCTATGCAAGATGGGCATTCCACTGTTGAAGTCATGAGCTTGCATCACGTAGGACGTCTTATGGAGTCGAATCAGCATGGCGATGCAGTATTGATTGTGACCAACTCCCTGGCATCTGCCAACTGAGCCGTGTACTTAAACGTTAATCAGAGCCAAGTGCCTTTGTAATGCAGCTTGACAGTTTGTGGCCGAGTTATGCCCGACTCGTCCACGAAATGTCATTATGAAGAATCACGATGTACACTGGGCCAGTAGAAACAATCTTTCGTTTCAGGAGTTGACTCAGATAGGGAGCAGGATAAACCTAATGAATTAAATTAGAGGGAGTGTCTATGAAGTATATAACAGTGCAGTGAGTGTGTTGTAGTACTTGTCATACATAAGAAGCATGTTATAGTATTCCTTCCTGCAAGAAGGGTGTGCTATAGTATTCCTTCCTGCAAGAAGGGTGTGCTGTAGTATTCCTTCCTGCAAGAAGGGTGTGCTATAGTATTCCTTCCTGCAAGAAGGGTGTGCTATAATATTCCTTCCTGCAAGAAGGGTGTGCTATAGTATTCCTTCCTGCAAGAAGGGTGTGCTATAGTATTCCTTCCTGCAAGAAGATGTTCTATAGTATTCCTTCCTGCAAGAAGGGTGTGCTATAGTATTCCTTCCTGCAAGAAGGGTGTGCTATAGTATTCCTTCTTGCAAGAAGGGTGTGCTATAGTATTCCTTCCTGCAAGAAGGTGTGTTATGGTATTCTTTCCTGCAAGAAGGTGTGTTATAGTATTTCTTCCTGCAAGAAGGGTGTGTTATAGTATTCATTCCAGGCCTTGACATGTTTTGGCCCGCTTGCTGGGCACCCTTTTTAAGGCTGTCAGGCTAGTTTTGGCTACTAATTTTCACATTATGCTGGCCATTTTTTTGTGTTGACATAGGAAATAGGCAGCGACACAAAAACATGTGAATTCAAACTGAGAAGTGAGGCAAAGTAACACCTTAGTTTCATAGAATCATAGTTGTTTCCCGCATTCTGCAGTGTTCGGTTAACTGACTAGTCTTGTATGTGATGTGTATAACAGAATCTGATGGATCGTATTTGTATAATGCGGTCTCATTCAACTTGTCAGCATGTTTTAATGAAGCCTAGTGGTGCAGTGGCTAGAACATCGGACTCTATCGAGAGAACCCGGGTTTGAGTACTGTGAGTACCTGACCATGTCCAGACAGTGGTGGATATTTGTGTCCGAATAGTCTTTAATTAATTGCTGCATGATTCCCAGAGAAGTCGAGATGGTGATAGATTGAACAAACGGGAGTAAAGTGTAACGTGCTTTGAGCAGTTCGAAGGACTGGATACTGTGCTATATAAGAACTTCTTTATTTCAAAACATTAGCACCAAGTTGACCTCTGATGTTCTGGCAGTGAGTGTAGTAAGTGCCTGTGTCCCACTGGGTCTTTTGTGGCCCCAGTTAACCTGACAGAATAGATATTAATGTGACCATCTGACTCCAGGGAAGCAAGGTCCCCAACGTTTAGAGCCTGATGGTCGAGCAGTTACATTGCCAGACTGTCGATTGGAGGATCCAGAGTACAAATCCTGGTGCCAACCAGTTGGTGGTCGGGTACCGATATTGGCCGCCGTGTTAAAACTTGGATAATTACATTCACCCTACGTTGCGTGTGTCTTTTGGAAGAAATACCATAAGTCGTGTCCTTCTATTTGTGTCTGTTCCAAGAGAAGTATAAAATTCTCATGCAGGGAAATGGAAAAAACCTGTCGTGGACTCACCTAGCTGGGATCTCATTCTCTAAACTCTCAATGCCAGAGTAGTCAACCTAACGATTGTGGGCATTTACTGGAAAAAAAAGGTGTTTATACCAGATGTACTGTGTCTGTCTTGTCTGGGTCATGAACCCAGAACACGTTTACCTCCTATATTACTGTTGCTATACTACCATGCCTTTCAGAAAGTCTGAAGAAGAAATCTTCAGAAAAACGAGCCAAAAAGAACAGGAATAACAATAAGCCAAAAAACCAAACCACAGACGATATCATTATAACGACTATCTCAGGTGACAACGCAATCAATTCCAATATCTGGCCTACAATAGCGACTACCACTTGCAATGCCTTCGCTGTGATTAAAAGTGAAAGAATACTTCCCTCTGAACCTAATCAGCATGTCTCATGCTCCCTGGGTCATATTGATTGGGCCGGGCCATGCATGTTCGAATCGATAATTGAGTTCCCCTGGCATGGGAATCAATAATCTGTTTATATCACGGTAGGTGACAACATGCTGAATTTGTGCAATAAATTGGATGATTTATCAGGATGTAATTTATGTCTTGGGGCTGCAGTGTAGTCCGGTGTGTTGTGTCCTGTCTCGACTGTTCGTTTCTGGGATATCCGCTACAGAAATCAAATACGGGTGTTAATGAAGACTCGGTCGTTTTCCACCAATAACAAACTGTCAGATTTACTGCAGTGCTATGTTTAGCAACTGTGCATTAGAATTTACCACAATGACACATGTGTTGTGATCATATTTAAACATATTAATATTACAATCATTACGTTCTCGTTTGTCAGCCCTGAAGTTGGTGTATGTATTGGATTGTCGATAGTGCTATTTTTCATTTTCTAAACGTAATGCAAATCCATGTCCGCTTGCATTAAGGAAATAGGATTTATGTGTTGCTCTAGACGACACTAATGCACCAGGATTTTTTTCATAGTAGACCTGACACTAGTAACAGGAAGGTAACCATGGCTACTGTCAGTTAGACAGAATTAATGATCACAGATCAGATAGTCCAGGCTAGATGACAGGACATGTTTTTAATCAGGTGTTTTACCTGTATGGCTTTATAGTGTGTACTCCTTGTTACTAATCAGGTGAGACCAATTGTTTAAAATTGGTCCTGGGATCCCATGGCGTAGGTCTAGAAAAAGTAGGTATAAAACATGACAGAACCAAAATGAAAAAATTTTATATTCTGTTTTGTAAAAATCACTTTTTGGGCAATTTAATGTGGAATTCTGCGGCAAGATAATGTTAATTAATGGAACACAGTGTGATGACCTGGAGGACTATATTGAATTAGGTACCCAGAATATAGTAAGCAGTACAGTCACTAGGTGGCAGCATGATATATCCCAGGAAAATGCACATTTGTTAATATTTGGTTGTAATTTATGTTACAGATGCGTGAGGTGTTTACTGTTTATTTAATCTAATTTAATTATTTAGATTAGATGAGTCAGTAAATGAGTATGCCAGATTCAGAGATGGAAAATAGTTCATACATTATAATTTAGAGCATTGATAAAAAAGGCAACACTATTGTTACAAAGAATTAATGCTGAAAATGTGTTGGTATAAAAACAAACTGGGAGGCCTCCTGTTGTGCATTAGCAGCAGTAGTCATGACAGTTGGCTGTGCTTTGCAACTCGGCCATCCACCAGGGGATGGCTAGTTCACATGCATTCCCTAGATGTCACCACTGTGCCATCATGCTTGGCTGACTGTCCAGCTGGCATTGTTGACATTAAGTGTCGGACTGTCTGGTGGAGTGTGATCCAATTGTATATCGGCGTCTGGCATTTGCAAAGCCTATTTGCTGCGTACGTAATACTCGCCAAAGCAGTACTCATAATACTCTGTGTGGTCTAGCCCTGTAGATAAAACGGCAGGGACACGACAACAGGGAAGCCTAGAACAAGGATTGCCACTCACACTGCGTGCATTTAGTTCTCAGAGGCGTTCAGTTAAATCCTATTATGTCACGAGAAAGGAACCTGCCAAACTCGCAGACAGAGCAAGGCATCCGTGATGTCTGTATTGCGGGTACGGCTTGCCCTGTCATTATCTGGTGTTATGTGACGCCCGGCGAAACGTGTGACGTGCGAATCTCTAGGCGCAGATGACTTAGTCTACAGTCACGTTAACGAGACACCAGTCACACCTACTCGCTGTTATTGTTACACGTCAGTCGAGAGGGTACAGTTTGCCTGCGTCACAGCAGGGTCTACATTGTTACCTCATGACAACGGCGTGTACGTATCCGTGACTGAACCAATTTCCATCATGTGTAAGTACACCCTGTCATCATGTGTAAGGACACACTGATGTGTTTTACTTAATTTTTTTAAGTGTTCGCTGTAACGTAACAAAGGTGTGTTTACAACTGAGCGGTTACCCTAATGAAGGGGTATTTATATCTGTCCGGTACATGCTACAGCTGGTAATGGCATTCGGCTAAGTGCTTTGTCACCAGTTAACATGAAGGTGGCATTATTGATTGGATCAACACCACAGAACTTTGGCCTCCAAGTGAACTTAAGCTGCCTTTTCAGTCTACAAAGATGTAATTATTATTCATTGTTGTCAGACACCGATTATCGAGGCCTAAAGATTCTTATACTTGCGCTAATGACTGAGGACTGTTGGTCATTTTCATAATAAACTTGCTTAGCTGGTAATGGCATTCGGCTAAGTGTTTGTGACAAGTTAACATGAATGCAGCACTATTAATAGGATCAACACCACAGAACTTTGGCCTCTAAGTGAACTTAAGCTGCCTTTTCAGTCTACAGAGGTGTCATTATTCATTCATTGTTGTCAGATACCAATTATCGAGGCCAAAAGATTCTTATACTTGCGCTAATGACTGAGGACTGTTGGTCATTTTCATTATAAATTATGTTTTCCCAACAAAATGATTGGATTCAAAATGTGTTTCATGACATGGCTAGGCTATCTGAATAAATTGTATTATTGGAGTGGATTGTTTTTATTTATTTAAAAGGTAATCAGTTCTAAACTGCATGTGATGGTGAAATTATCTTCTGAACTCGTTAGACACATCACCCTACATGGGTTTTGTGAATATGAATAGTCAGAATGCCTGGATGATCAATTAGACATTGGGTGTTACCTATGCTGTGTTCTCCAGATGACAGACTAATAGGATGACATGATGGTAATTAGTGGATGTCATCAGGATGATGAAATACAGATTATGTTGTTTTCTGAAAACAAGACAATATGTCAGTAGATTCATTGATTAATATGTGTTCATGGAGTGGGTACCAGGATTATCTCGACTGGACTTGGCTTGTAGTCGGTAGCATTTTTTTTGTGGGGTGACATGGCCCCCTTGACCATTTTGTTTATTTTTTATATAATCTGTTTACCGTGGAAAACTAATGACTGAGTAAGATTGTCCACTCGAGAGATGATGCAAGTTGCTATAGATGTGTCTTAGGTTACGGCGTCCCTTTCTGTCGCATAATTTTCATAGGTTGCAGAGAGAGGCTCCTTGCATAGAAATGAGCTTTGCTAATAGTACTTCTTCCTTTTTCTATTCTGACACACTATTGAAGGGAGGTGGTCTGTTCCTAGGTTTTTTATTAATTATTAATGTTCTTAAGACTAGAATAAGTACGTTAAAGGTATACAGCTTGCCAAAATATGTAAAACATTGTAATTATAATGTTTTGCATTTTGGTTTTGCGGAGCCTCATAACCAGTCAAGTTGAGTCAACCTGGTTTTACATTGTGCCAAGCTGACCTTTCTAGGCTGATATTTAGAGTTGTATTTACCAGGTGCAGGCCTGGGGTGCAAGTCATTGTGTTTGTTTAGTGTCCCCAATTAACAAGACTAGATAGGCACCAATGTAAATCATGGTCACTCTAGCTAAGATATCCCCAATGTTGAGTGCAGTCCAGCATTTCAACCCAGTAGGCCTACCATGATCAGTGGCAACAAAGTGTTATTTTAGTCAGTCTGACTATAATATTTCACAATAATATTACTACTGTGAAATTGTTTAATTGGGTTTTAGTCTGCCCCAAAAGGAATAGCTAGGTAATTTTGCTTTAAGAATCGTAAATAATTGTTTTTGGAGGGGGTTCTGTGGGTTTTAAGTCTAGTAGCGGAGCAATGTTGTGTCGAGGAGGAATATATCAGTAGTTTTTCACCCGCCAAAAAATCTGTTTGTCAATTCTGATTTTGCAACTCAGAAGCAGGGCAGAAATAACACAATCTGAAACATGTAAAATACATAACGTACCTCTGGTGATGAAAGGTCACTTTCCATAGAAGCCATGTTGATTTTAATTGACAGGTACTGACATTTACAAACTTCGCCCCTTCGGTAGTGACATTGTGGAAATAGCTGCGCTAATCAGGCTAATAATTATAACGAATTTCTGTACATCGAACTGACAGGTTACCTTTAAACCTTACTTGATCACCTTTTTTTGTGTGTATAAATAAAAACAAATGTGTACATTATGCAGTGGGAGACGCAAGCTCTAACCAACTGGATGAATTAGACGGTAACTATTTTAAGTAAAAAAAGTTCAGAAAAGGTCAGGTTATTGGGAAACACTGACGAATTATGGAATACATTTGTGCTATCAACAACATTTTAGTGTAACCACTGGATTCTGAATTTTATTTTTAATTTTGTCTTTCTGTATACTTCTTGGCCATAACAGTCAATTACCTGTATACATATTTATGAATAGTCTATCCTTAAAATCCATTCAGCATTGCCAAGCAACGGAAGTGTAGGAGGTCAAGTTGGTGTTATTCCCATGATACCAAGATGGAGTACTCAGAAGGTAAAATCGAAAGTGTGGTGTGAAGATATTATTAATTCAGAACTGCTACAGTAATGGCGTGGGTAGTGACAAACATGCATCTTGTTCTTGCGTAACTTCAAGCAGTATACAGGCAGGATTTTTTTTTTTAGGAATATATAGATTTTCGACAGACTTAACCATTTCAGTGTTAGCCAGAATTGTGCCAAAGATTGCAATACCTTGAGCATACAGGCACCACCTAAAAAAAAAACGATTGCACAACAGTTCACAGTCTTCTTGACATGTATTATGCTTTTAAGGCCACACCAATTTGATTGTTAGGATTACGGATTTTTGAGACATTGTTGTTAGGGAGGAGGGGAGAATAAAAATAAAAGTTGTTGCACGAGAAACGTGTTTTGTGTAAATACATGAATTGTTATAATAATATTATGACCCCAAACAGTACGTTGCTAAAAATATTATTTAGCCTTTAGGCAGGATATATCTTGTGATCTTATATACTGAAATCTGTCAACACCAGGACGTGCCATCGGGACACTTTCGCTGGTGTGTCACAGAAATAGTGTCCTCTGTGATATGATGGCGGTTATTTTACATTTTGAAAAGCTCATTAAATTTAACGTCGGATTCTGTTTAATGATGGACTTTTCTTATTAGCTCATTACTTTAGTGAAACGGTCCCCAGAGCGCTGATTAATTAATGAAGTTCCACCACGAAGGTTCACAATGTGTTTCCTTCATTTGCACACTAGAATCCCCAGGATTCATCTGATGTAAAATAAATTTATAACGACATCAAGAAAAATGTTCGGTGAACATAACTCTTTTATAATCTCTCCGATTAGGCTCATATACAGAGCCAGTGTTGACAAATACCCACTGTTGGCAAAGCGGTGAGCAGATGAAATCCGGGGTTACCACAGCAACGCAAAGTGACAGTTACAGTTTGTGCAAGTATACGACTGATGACTTGATCATGGCGGTACGGCAACATCATCACGGTTTCGCTAAATACACGTGCCGTTATTTAATTATGCACCTTACATCAGCCCTGTTTATTCAAGTGGTTTATTAGTATTATTCGTGGGAAATAATCATCGTATCAAGATACCCACAGGAGCAGCCAGCTTGTGACAGCAGAGCCGGAAAATCAATATGGCAGGGAAGCTTGCAGTTGGCAGTCGGAAATTCATCGACGGCAGGCCGGGTGGTCGTTTATACTCTTCTTACCCTATTGTTGTCTCTGACTATATCATCTCATTAATAAGGGATGTGTTTAGCAGTTATTGTCCATTCGTCGGCAGCGGGAAAGTAACGACGCAAGTGTAAGCACGGCATTCTCCTACGAGCGGACGGTGTAGTTGGACAATCTCGCTGAGGTCACGGATTGTGTATTGCGCACGTCGATTTCGATCGAGCGGTGCCTCTTTGACGCAGAGCTCAGGGGAGGTGGTGCATACGTCTGACTAGCTGTAGTTGTCAAGATGGGAACGAGGTCTAGGATGGGTTGGCTGGATGCCAGCTTCCCGAGTGCGACAACAGACGACAGGCAAGTCTATGACATGTAGTTGTAGCTTCTCAAATCCATTTAGAGTATTATCTGTGTTCAAAACAATGTTTCAGTTATCTCTATGATGACAATTTAGTATGACTATTCTTCATTAATGTTTTCTGAGTATCTCTATTGTTAGAAAATATATTAGTTGGAATCCACTTTTATAGCTAGTCTTTGTATAGACATAATTCTTGTCTGGCATTATGGTTATGATGGAAAGAAATGAAGGAAACAGTATCCATAGCTTGTTGTTCCATTTCCGATGCTTGTCTAATGTTACGATGGTAAGAAATCAAGGACATTTATGCAAATTGCAACATTATTGAATTTTGTTTGGGAGAAATAAATTGCATAAGGAACAAGAGAGGAAAATCACAATTCAATTTAGAAATTGTATGCATGTTTGTGCAATTAAATGTAGCATTTATTCCTGCCAATAAATGTAGGTAGATTATATCCAGGAGGATTTTGTACCCAATTGATATGAAGGAGGATTTTCTGCTCAGTGGATATCAATGAGGACGTTTTACTGACATTCTGTAGTGCGACGTGTTATCCATTCTACTGGGTGACTGTGGGAATGGAAAAACACTTATGTCAGGATCGTTTAAAATTACCTAAACTGGTCTATGTTACAATAGTGATTGATTATATCATGAGATGCAATCTTAAGTGTAGTAAAAAACTGATGATAGTTGCGTAATTACCGCACATGTTTTGAAACTTGTATGTGAAGCGTCACATTTCATCTTCAATCTTTTTTGCAGTAAACAGTCTCTGTGTATGTTATAAATACGTTAAGGGGATTATATAGCGATGTTCAGTGGTTATCTGAACAACTGGTTTACGTTATGCAGTGAATTTATTAGTTACTAGGTTAGCTTAACTTCAGCAATGACATGTTGTGAGATTTATGAGCTACCTAGGGGTATTTGAAAGATGGAGATCAATATAGCGACTGTTGTGTAGATAGTTGTTCACTGCCGGATTTGAGGGAGGGCAGACAGGCAGCTGAACAGGGGCCTCCACAAAATAATGTTATGGGGGCATCCGTAAACAAATTGTTTGAGTCATGGCCCCCTTTTTCTCTTTTCAGTTGTAGTATGCGCCTGTTCAGTTGCATGCAACTAGTAAAAGTAGTAATTTAAGCTTTATTTCAAGATTGTAGTGTTCCTGCAGACATACTAAAATAAAACTTACCAATGTAGGATGCCGCGTTGTATTCTAATTTGTAAATGCATGACAAAAAGTTGTATTGGCTGTGAAGTTCATATATTGTAGCTGATAGGGCGGAGTGAGAACTATTATGATAGGATGACCAGGTAATCACTGCCCATTGCCCAAGAGTCTACAGAGTCCTAAATCCAGGGCTGTGTAGGACATTGTGTAAGAATGAACTGTTAATTTGATATGTGTTTACAACTGGAAGTCAGTGTAACTGTTTACATGGGTAATGGTAGTGATTGTGAAAAATGAGACACCCTAAGACCTGAGTACAATATGTCAATGTGCCAGGCAGTTTTATGCACTTTGGAATTTAGCTAAGTTTAGCCATTTTAGCAATGTTGTTTAGATTACATTTTTGTAAGTAACATGATTCGTGTTCTTATATTAGCAATCAGGGTTGTGTTAATACACAATATTTGTAGTTTCCACCACCAATCCTTTCTACTTAGGTGGGGCAATACGTGGAAACAAATGTGTACTATTGGCGTTTAGGATGATATTTATATCCAGTTTTAGGGGATATATGAATCTTGTGGGGTGGGGGAGCCATCCTGCAATCATTGATTACCGAATGGCCTGATGTGGTTGGTTCCCCCACCTTTGCTGTTCTCATTTAGATTATAATCATGTTGGCTAGGTAATGAATGATCATTTTAATTATGTAATCTGCATAATATATTCATTCATAGTAATTGTGGCTTTATATATAAAGCTCTTATACAGACTTATATCTGCCTTGTGTTATTCAGCAAACTAGCCACGATTCATATCCTTGTAACAAGCAGCATCGGCACACATAAATGTTGTTTAGATTACATTATTCTAGCCATTGTCGCTACAACATAAATCATAAGCATCATCCCATTTCGCCTACACTGACAGACACAGACACCTTAATGCAAGAGTACAAATACCATCCCTTTGTGCACCCAAAATTGCATGTGTTAAACGGCGCACACGTGTAAGGTTATTGCGTTTGTTTGTCCGCAACCGCTTACAGTTTTTCCATGTAAATAAATCATGTCGCTGAAAGCCTTTAGTTGCCGTGTGACCTGAAGCAGAAACTAATTCGTTATGACACAGGGTTTCATTAAAAGTAGCATGCAGCCATGGCTCAGCCTTGCTAACTATCTGTCGTCCAGACAAACAGGAAATCAATAACTGGTCGAACTACAAGCTGACTAGAGGCAAACAGTCGCATAGCAGACGACGGTGTTATCACAAAAAAGTTTCTTTGTATTCGCAATACATTACATCCATCTCAAATGTAAGATTTACATATTGTAGAATCCAAGAACTAACCGTTTGATTATGACCTGCGTATTTTTACATAAATTCGGTCTTGTGGTAGTTCTCAGTACGATATGAACAAAGTAGTTTAGCATAAATTCCCATTTGCAAGATGTCTAGATCAGAAACATATATTTTAAACAAAGACTCTTGCAAAATGTCACAATGAGAACAGAGTGTTTTAAAGATAACGTCGCTCTTTTATGGTGACTGAAGACATTTTTCACTGTAGACACCGAGTTCATTGTCCTACAACAGTCAATATCAAGTGACAGTCCTCATTAAACCTCACTGAACTTGGATCCATCGATAGATTGATTCATCATTGATAGTCGTAATCACTGTCAACATCAGCTCTAGGATGTGTCCAAGAGGATGTCAGTTGTACATATGTTCTTTGGAAGGTGCCCTGTTACTCTCCTCTTCCCTGTACTGCCGTCTCCGCCAACCTGGCACTGCCGTCTCTGCCAACCTTGTACTGCTGTCTCTGCCCACCTTGTATTGCTGTCTCCACCAGCCTTGTACTGCTGTCTCCGCCAACCTTGTACTGGTGTCTCCGCCAACCTTGTACTGCCGTCTCCGCCAACCTTGTACTGCCGTCTCCGCCAACCTTGTACTGCCGTCTCCGCCAACCTTGTACTGCCGTCTCCGCCAACCTTGTACTGCCGTCTCCGCCAACCTTGTACTGCCGTCTCCGCCAACCTTGTACTGCCGTCTCCCCCAACCTTGTACTGCCGTCTCCACTAACCTTGTACTGCCGTCTCCCCCAACCTTGTACTGCCGTCTCCACTAACCTTGCACGCCCGTCTCCACTAACCTTGCACTGCCGTCTCCCCCAACCTTGCACTGCCGTCTCCACCAACCTTGTACTGCCGCCTCCGCCAACCTTGTACTGCCGTCTCCCCCAACCTTGTACTGCCGTCTCCACCAACCTTGCACTGCCGTCTCCACCAACCTTGTACTGCCGTCTCCCCCAACCTTGTACTGCCGTCTCCACCAACCTTGCACTGCCGTCTCCACTAACCTTGCACTGCCGTCTCCGCCAACCTTGTACTGCCGTCTCCGCCAACCTTGTACTGCCGTCTCCGCCAACCTTGTACTGCCGTCTCCACTAACCTTGTACTGCCGTCTCCCCCAACCTTGTACTGCCGTCTCCACTAACCTTGTACTGCCGTCTCCCCCAACCTTGTACTGCCGTCTCCACTAACCTTGTACTGCCGTCTCCCCCAACCTTGTACTGCCGTCTCCACTAACCTTGCACGCCCATCTCCACTAACCTTGTACTGCCGTCTCCCCCAACCTTGCACTGCCGTCTCCACCAACCTTGTACTGCCGCCTCCGCCAACCTTGTACTGCCGTCTCCCCCAACCTTGTACTGCCGTCTCCACCAACCTTGCACTGCCGTCTCCACCAACCTTGTACTGCCGTCTCCCCCAACCTTGTACTGCCGTCTCCACCAACCTTGCACTGCCGTCTCCACTAACCTTGTACTGCCGTCTCCCCCAACCTTGCACTGCCGTCTCCACCAACCTTGTACTGCCGTCTCCCCCAACCTTGCACTGCCGTCTCCACCAACCTTGTACTGCCGCCTCCGCCAACCTTGCAATGCCATCTCCGCCAACCTCGCACTGCCGCCTTCGCCAACCTCGCAGTGCCGTCTCAGCCAACCTCGCACTGCCGCCTCCGCCAACCTTGCAATGCCGTCTCTGCCAACCTTGTACTGGTGTCTCCACTAACCTTGTACTGCCATCTCCGCCAACCTTGTACTGCTGTCTCCACTAACCTTGTACTGCCGTCTCCGCCAAACTTGCACTGCCGTCTCCGCCAACCATTTCCACTCCCCTCTGTCTTTTGCTCTCATTCTCCACTCCTCTTCCAATCCCTCCAAATCTCTCTTTACACAGTCCTCCCATCACAGTCGACGTCGTCCTCGTCTCCTTTTACCATCGACTCCGGACATCTGGGTTCTTCGCCAACCGTTCTTCTCCCATTTGCTCCACATGTCCAGCCCTGTAGGGGGAATGGAGATGGGTGTTGGCGAAGGTAAGCTGGGATCAGTGACAGAATAGGGAAGATAATCTGTGACCAGTATATGGAGGCCAACCTCACCCCAGACTTTGGGAATTAACAAAGAGGGGAACAGAAACATTACTTTCATGTCATCACTTGGTTCACAAAGAAAAAGCCACATTTGAATGACATAATGTTCTGACATCACCTTTATAAGGTATATTTAGATTGCACCTGATTTAAAAAAGAAAACAATCACAGTTATTCATATTATTGAGGCAACAGTGGGCTGTAGGGACTTTGTGTAGAAATAATTAAAACTGGAGGAAATCAATATAAAATGTTGTTTACCATTCGAAGCAATCCTGTAGAACTCGTAAACCATGGAATCAATTAGGTTAGGCCATGCATGACAGTTTAGATTGTGTGTGGTTTAATTTAATATCCTTCGCACTGTCGTTTCAGTGCAATGTATCAACAGTAAGATGTTAAGTCGCACGGTCGCACTGACCTCAATTAGGGTCATTTCGGCCCAATTTGCCATAGCCTGAAGCCACTAACGAACCACTGGGCCAGCATATTTTATTGGATGTATTGTCTGTGTGTGTGTGTTTGAGTCTTGTTTCTCGTTGTGTGAATGCAAGAGCAGCTGCAATGGTTTGGAATAAAGTGAGTGACTGTTTCACTAAGACAATGGGCTCGTACAAAAATCCATCATTAATCAGAATCTGTTGTTAAATTTAAGAATTTTCAAAGTAAAATACTCACAGCTGTATCAGCGAGGACAATATTTCCGTGACACGGTGACACCAGCGAATGTGTGTCCCAGTAGCATGATTTTAAAGAATAAATACGGGCATAAATACGAGCTCATGAGATTTTAGTGAAACGGTCGCCAAAGCAGCTGCAATGTTTTAGCACAAAGCTTGTCTAGTGAAAATGCTACGTGAACCAGACTAAACTGAGATGTGTGGGGCTGTTAATGGTTTTCTAGGGCCAACCTTTATTACATGTACTGTTTAGTCCTAGTCAACAGGTAATGTTCAGTTTGATTATATTACATGAGGGAATTACAATTGTTATCTTGTCTCCAACAACGGCTTTGGGTATCCCACTCATATGTAATGTGTTACTTAAAGGGCGTTGCCATTTAATAACCACACCAAAGTGGTGCTTTTTGCATCATGAATACTGAAAATGAGGTGATCGTATCATTATTGGAGGTCCTACACACATTATATATATATATGTATATATATTGTCCGATATTACAGCATGGTTGCAGAATTATAATCAATGCCTCTGTCAGTGTCAAGTTTTGTTTATATAGTTGCATTAACAAGAATGCCCATCCTTCAGATGGCGCCACCAATGCAAAAGACGGTTTCCCAAAGTGTTCATGATGATGTTTGTTATTGTGTAAAATGGAGCGTTTTTTTGTAATGCAAGTTACTTAAAATATCCCTTGCTGATTGGTGGACTGTTTATGTAGCTTGGAACAATTGCAGAAACTATTCGTAAAGTCTGTAAACAATCGATTAATATCCATTTAACATCTGGTACAAACCCTGAAACCGGTAAAAAAACTTTAACCGACTGGAAATTTTGAAAAAATTGACTTCTTCCAAGGGATCATAGGGGTCTAGGAGAAAAACACTCACACACATGCACGCATGCACGCACGTACGTACACACACACACATATTAACTAGCACATGTATAGTTAGATTGTGTGCTCTGCTGAAGTGTGTACTTTTTGTCTTCCACAGGGGATTCGATTAGCCATGCAACAAAGTCGTTCGACGATGAGTCGAAGCTGTGCGATCCATCTTCACCAACCGAGAAGAAATCACACAAGTACAAAGGCATCGGCACAAAGCGACTGCGCGGCTTTCTCGATCCGAAGAAAGGAAAAAACACGAAAAAAAAGGACAAGAAGCATCGAGTGAAAGATAAAGAACTTTTCTCGAAATTCTTGACAGATGAATGCAAGGACGTGAATGAAAAGTCGCCGGAATTCCTCGCGTTTCAGCAGATGCAGGACCGGATTAAGCTGACAGTTGAAGCTTCGCAGCAAGACTTAAGCAAGCACAAGATGGAGTTTGAAGACGAGCTGCATAAGTTAGCGACGAGCGCCGATAACTCTCCCTGGTTCATTGTGCCACCAGATGGCCAGGCTCCTGTTGTAGAAGACACGACAAACGACAACAAACCCGATCCCAGAGAATTGTGGGATGGCTTTGAAGATGACTTTGATACGGTGCCAAATACCGAGATAACCAAAAATGTGCTACAGACAAGTGCATCGCCATCGCCCAATCCCGTGCCGCCTTACAATAGCCGGTGCGCGAGCAACGAACAGTTGTCAGAAATGGCGACCGCCAATGGCGAGGCTGATTTACTTGGGTTGGATCAGGGAGAGGTTGATGTGGAACAGACTGACGGTTTAGGGAGTGGGCTGGTGGGGATAGACAGAGTCATAGGTGGGGATACGTTGAATGCAGACATTCTTAGTCTATCGCGGAATCCGATCGAAAGCAACAAATCGTCGGGACGTTCATCGCCGTCGGCCCTCGAGTCAGATATGGCAGCACTCGGAATAATAACCGAAGACGCGACAGATGGGCTTGAAATCGGAAGTAGTCTAGTCGATGATTTCTTAGGTATAACCTCTGAAGTTAAATCTGCGAATAACACAGCAAAGTCATCTGGGAATGTTATGGACATTCTTGGGTTCGATGATAGGGACGCGGTGAACGAAAAACAGGTGACTACGACGTCAAATCACGGGAATTTATTGGGTGGAATTACACCGACGGAACCACAAGGAGGCCAGATACCAGGAGTGGCACTATTGGGTTCATCAGGGGATAACAAGGCATCAGCTTTCACTGCGTCCACATCTAATGATGACATATTTGGTCTGGGTGCTAAAAAGGAAACTAATGTTACTTCAGTGAAATCCGGCGAAAATCTCTTTTCGTTTGGCGTGGATGCGTTTGACACGGAAAAGTACAAACAGCCCGATCTAGGTGGCGCAAGCGGTGATGCATCGGCCCTTCTGAACGACGAATTTGATCCTCGGGCTGATTTTGACAACTTGGATGCAAAACCCATTACCGATGAAACTGTGGATATGTGGGGTGGTTCAACGGCAAAACCCAAAAACCCGTTTATGACGGAAGCCGCAGAGGAGCAGGCCACCATGGTATCGTCAAGCGCAAATCCATTTGCCACAAAGAATCCGTTCCTTTCTTCAGGCGCCAACGCGGGTGATGAGATACCGTTTGCTGATGGTGAAAGTGGTGTTAATATCTTCGATGACAAAACACCATCGAATGAAATGGGCGGGTTCAACCCCTTTGCAACAATCACCGACGATTCGGCTGTGGTTGATGAGTCGGCATTTGACCCCTTTCAAACTATCCACGACGATGATGCATTTGAAGTTCACTTTCCTGACGAGACGGAAACAACAGAGAAAAAAGAAGACGATGGGGCAAAATCTCCGCCACGATTCAACCCATTTAATAAAGAACCCGCCGCGGTGGAGCAGAAGTTTGCCAACTTCAAACCGGCCGTCGCCGAGGAAACTTCGCACAGCACAACAGAATACTCGACAGAGGAGGAAGATGAGAACACAGAATCATTTCTTCCGTTCCACGAAAAGTTTGACGAAGCCGGTTGGAAGATGCTTCAGCGACAACCAACGAAGAAGAAGTTAACGCAGAACCGGTACTGGAAGGAGGTGTATGTGAAACTAGTGATGCTGAATGATGTACCCCTGATAAAGGTGTACAAGAACCAGGAATGCAAAGAGTGTATACATGAACTCGGGCTGCAGTATTCGTACACTTTGTGTAATCTCGGACTGCAGCAGTTTGACCAGTACGGGAAATGCCACACGGTCAAGATCCAGTACGTGTTCTACCGGGAGCGTGTCGGGGTCAAAGGTGAGCGAATCGCGCCAACATTCAGCGACCTCACCCGCGTGCGAGACTTCAAAGGCTTGCGAGATTTGGTGCACAAACCGAAGGCAACAATGATACTCGACCATGTTCCGCAGGCATCTGAACTGATCAAATTCGGCGGATTAAACTACAAAGACTTCTGTAGTTTCATATGGGAGATTGAAGATGCTCTTTTCCGTCTACCAGCCCCGAGGGAGAAACCACTGACATACACAAAAGACGAAATCACCGTGGATATCGTCGATGAGTTCGTGCTGCATCTTGACAAAGACGGGCACATCGGCTTCAACAAGGCACGCGTCCGGATCTTCTGTCTGGCGTTTCTTACTGGTGATAAACCAACAGTGGAGATCGGGATCAACGACAAATGGCGTCAGGGGAAGGAGGTGGTTCGCCGGCAGGACATCATCCCAATTAAGACCGACGAGTGGATCCGAATTTACGAACCAGAGTTCCACTCCTGTGTCCACATGGATGAATACGAGAAGACGCACGTGATCCAGTTACTGCCCCCGGATGCTTGTAATTTCGAGGTCATGCGGTTCCGGGTTCGACCTCGCCTCAACAAGGAACTCCCCCTGCAGATCCACTGTTCCATGTCCGTCGTCGATCGTCACGTTGAGATGCGTGCCGAAATACTCATACCCGGTTACTGTAGCAATAGTCGGAAGGGGGCACAGACACCATGTGAGGATATCCAGGTCCGATTCCCGATTCCGGATCCGTGGATCTACATGTTCCGGGTGGAGAAGAGGTTCCGGTATGGATCGGTAAGGTCAACAACGCGTAAGGCAGGGAAGATCAAGGGCCTGGAGAGACTGACAATGATGGCACAAGGAATGCTCCCTTCGAGTCTCATCGAGGTGTCGTCCGGGGTCGCCAAGTATGAACATGTCTACCACAATATCATCTGGCGGATCAACCGGCTGCCAGAGAGAAACGAAGGTAGGAATGATGGATTTGTGTGTTATTTATTTTCTTGAATGGATTGATGATTTGGTTTCTTGGTAGTTACAATATGACATAGTTACCTCACAGAAACTTTTTCTCTTTTAGATATTTCAACTGCTTCTCACAGTCTTCGTCGGCAGAATGTTGTTACGGGTGTGTCACATGACCACTGTCATGTGACACAAGGCAACTGGCTGTGGTCGCGATTCAATATAGGTTTTCTTCTGTGGATGTTGATTGCCTCCTTTATCTTTCTTCGGTGCTAGTTCACTACGTAGTCTAAAATTGTGACATCAGTATTCTTTGAAAGATGTCACAATTTTAGACCACAAGGAAAACTAGCACCGAAGAAAGATAAAGGAGGCAATCATCATCCACAGGAAAACCTACATTGAATCGCAACATCGGCCAGGAGCTCCCAGCAGTCCTTCTCCAGCTTGTGTCACATGATAGTGGTCATGTGACACACCCATACCATCATTCTGCCAATGAAGACTGCGAGAAGCAGTTGAAATATCCAAAAGATAAAAAATCTCTTGTGAGATAACTATGTCATATTGTCTGTTATTTGTTTGGTTGTGTTTCGGTTATTATGCAGGGACATATACAGTGGTGCGGGAACGAAATTCATATTGGGGGGCTACTGCAGCTTCATCACTACTGAACAATTTTCGCCACCGTGCCGCCGCATATCTTCACATCTTCCTTCACTTTGTGGCTGTCTCGGTTGGCTCGAAAGTGACATCGGAAGATGGGGGTGCTGTTGGAAATTTGTCACCACTACACCACTGTAACTTCAGCATCTCCACTGTCTCGGCTGTGAACTCATGACATCCGAACATGGGGGGGGACAGTGCTGTTGAAAAATGTTTTCGTCGCTCCGCTGCTGTCAAATTACCTTCTCATGCTTCTATCCACTGTCTCAGCTGAAATTATGACATTCGAAGATGGGGGATGCTTTGGAAAATTTGTTCGTCGCCTATTACTGGGAGCGGGAGGGCAGAAAACCATGTCTGCCCTCCAATTGCACACACCTTTCACAGTCAACAAAAATACACATTAATCGTCTCATAAAATTTTGATTTCCACCTGCCATTGACGCTCGCCACAAAAACAAACATTCATGCTCACATTTAATGGGGGACAAATTCCCGTTCCCACGCCTATGGACATACATTGTTTAATTCTAAAATATTACTAGGGTAATAACTTGTGAAATTTGGATGATGCGTTTCTCATTGGCACTACTAAATAATCCATCAGGTGTTGGAGAAGCTAAAACTTTCACACTAAAATAAAATGTTGCACACTGCAGTAAAACACAAGTGGCCAGGTGTTCTGTCAAAAAAGATGACAGATGCACTGATGTTAAAAAGTTTGTTCTGCAACTTTTTTTTATAATTATTATTGCTATACTGATAAATTTTTATTATATTCTGGCCATCCAGGCTTGAAATTGGCAATGTCATGCCAGCTTGCATGTAAACACGGGGAGCATGCATTATTTATTGTGTACCTACATATGTGTTATTTGGGTTGGTGGGTGGCTGGGCATGCAGATGGGTAGGTGGGTAGCTAATAATACTAGTTACTGTATCATGTACATTGAAACCTTGTTAATCAGGACATTTAGTCCCTAGTCTATTTACTCTGTTCGGATTAACAAGTGTTCTGGATGAGCAACTCGTGCACATTACGGGGAATATATTTGTGTTTGGAAATTTCTAATTGCTGTTTGGGTGTCAAGGTGTCTAGACAACCGGGGTCTGGACTGACAACGTTGCACTGTATATATGATAACTAGAAAAATACCATCAACACCATGTAATTGTCATTATAAAAATCGGACAATAATTCATGTATTTAAAAGTGATTGAACTGGTTGACCACTCGTTTAATACAATTTCTTTGTCACCATTATATTACTGAATAAACCACAGCATTACTTACAACAAAAAACATGTGTGTCCCTTGAAGCAATCACTGGAATTGATTTCAGTCAAAGCGGTCTAAATTGTTTGTGGTTTTTCATTCTTTAAGCATGCCGATATGCATAATGGTTTTGTTGTGTCTTGGCACCGAGCCAATAGTTCAATGTCTTGCCGCTTATCTATAAAAACAGCAGCATAGCTCAATTGTCAAATGAATTTACTGTTTACGGTCTGGCTAGCCTCTAACATACTTGCTAAATCAATCCCATGCGGAAACTTGACATTTATTCCTGTTGTCAATAAGTTGCTCAGATTCAATTCATTCAATTTTTTGCTTGGATAACTGGGGCTGTTTGCATGGTTGCCATGGCAATCTTGTGGTTGAAATGAGACAAGAAAACAGATTCCGTAATGTTCATTAGTGCTCAGTTAATGCACATGCCAGACAAAGATAAGACAGTATTATTAAAGAGGAAACATGGTTGCTTGTTAGGCAATTTAAAAATACATAATTGGGTCGTTATAGCCATCATTCCAAAGAAGGTTATATTCTTTTTCCATAATTTGTATATATATATGTATATATATTATGTATATATATATATATTGTATATATATATATATATTATGTATATATAATTATATATATTAATAATGACTTTTTATTGTTAATAATGATAATGTGTATTTCAGACAAATGTCCATATGTACATGAAAACACGTAAAATACAATTACAAAATAGTTAGTTTTAATAATGTTAATATGCAGTGTTTCCCCTGGTATATGACGAGAGAGCCGGCCCAAACAGCAACCCGGTTTGCATTAGTCTGCGCTGCTGCGGCAATGCGTTACTGCATGGCACTCGTAAAATGAGCGATATAGCAGTGAATGTTGATACAAACTGGGGCGCTATTTATGCCTCAAAAGGGCGCTATGATGCAATATTCTTCAATGTAAATATGCATAGGATAATGTTGTATGATGGAATTAATTAATTAATTGTGCTTAATTAATTAATTGTGCTAAATATATAATACATATTCCAACAAAGTTGTGCAAACAAACTTTTGGGAAAGCTGATTTGAGTGAAATACTTACGAATATAAACCACCGAAGTTCATATCTTATAAAAGATGCCTATTGCCCAAAACCATGTCTACTAATGGATTATGAATAGCTTGGCCTAGGCAATGATATGTTTGCACAGAATGTGGATATATATATACTAAACAACTTACACTGTTTTATAAACAAAAGGACACACTTTGAGAAACGTTCTTGTTATTAATAGAAACATACTTTTGTGGCATTCAAGAAATTATTGTTTAATTAATCGCATAGCATGCCAGCAACAAATAAAGTATAATCTTTGGAACAGAAACCATAAATTTAACATCATCATATTATGTCATGATAATCATTTAAAGGTGATGATTGGGGAAAGAGTCTTCAGATGATACCACTGTCACTGACTCTG
The DNA here is from genome assembly GCA_963995525.1 of Escarpia spicata. NCBI lineage: Eukaryota > Metazoa > Annelida > Polychaeta > Sabellida > Siboglinidae > Escarpia > Escarpia spicata. The sequence goes on along the minus strand of OZ023211.1, from coordinate 43,720,751 downwards.
TCAGCGTCGTAACAAAGCCTAGGGTTAGGGCAAGATAAACATCACCACAACCAAGTACCAGTGGTCAAGTGGAAACCACACCTCAACTGAGTACCAGTGGTCAAGTGAAAACCATGGCACGATGAAACAATCATAATTACTACATTTTCAAGTAGTGTAAAGATGTTTACATGCTATCTTGTTGTTTTATATCTTCCCCTCTATCTTGTTGTTTTATATATTCCCCTCTATCTTGTTGTTTTATATATTCCCCTCTATATTGTTGTTTTATATATTCCCCTCTATATTGTTGTTTTATATATTCCCCTCTATATTGTTGTTTTATATATTCCCCTCTATATTGTTGTTTTATATATTCCCCTCTATATTCAAGTCTAATGGTTACAACATATTTCAGAATGCGCCATTTTTAAGCCAGTTTTTAAAAATCTCCAGACCCACTAGCAAAAATCCCGGACCCCCTAGCAAATCACCCATCATTTCACCCAGAGAAAACACTGATATATATAATGCAGACTATTGGTGGTAGCATCACACTAAACACTTGCATTTTATCTGTTGCATAAAAGTACTATAACTGTTTCAGCGACAAAAAATTATTAGATTGACTGACCATTATCAGGAAGAAAATTAATTGCAAATTTTGTTCTGTACTGGTAAGTCGACAACAATCGTATTATAGCTCAATTTATTTCCACCATGCGTATATGTGTTTGCGTTATTGCCAGCACTCGAGGGTGCATTTTACGTAGAAATCCAATTATCAGAAATCCAATTCTGTATCACCAAATTTGGAGAGAACATTTCGTGGAAATTGTGAAGACTAATTTTGCAGGAGCACAGCGTGATGTTTTAGATGGTCCTAGAGGGTAACTATTGTACATTTGGCTGGCAGTGAAACAGTGGTTTATGTCACCTTGTATCAGTATTTTGTATTAATTTTATATTTCAAATATTTTATTCTATTTGACCTTATACAGTAGATCCAAAAAAATATCTCGGTGCATCTTCTTTTATCTTTGTGAAATGTGGGTCATGTTGGTTTTTAAGCGATAACTTTTTGATACTGAAAAATTACAATTTATAGTTATAATTAACACTTGCCACCTAAATGATAGTGTTTACCCACGTATTTTATTTTGGCTTTTTGTTATTATAAAGCCCATATACAAACTCACCTTTGCTTTATGTGTTATCAGCAAACTAGCCACGATTCTTAGTATGTTTAGAGAGATAGCTTAGTGCCACAAAAAACACCTTTTGATTTAATTAAATCAAACAGCATTTTTGTGGACGATGCTAGCACTTCTATTGGGGAGGATACGGTAGGCCGACATATTAAGCGACGCCATTTTCATTCGGCCAGCCTCCCTTTCAATTTCTGCGCTTCGGAAAGGTAAACACATCCCACGCTTGTTTGTTTACGTTTTGTTTTCCCACCCTCCTCACCCTCTCCTTTTGTTCTCGCATGTTTACAGGCTGGCTGGTCTGTTTTATGCCTGTCGTTATTGGCAAAGTTTATAGGTCCGTTTTTCGTTAGTAGGTTTTTTGTATTGTCTATAGTATCTATGTTACTAACGAACTTACGAAGTCAGTCACATTGTCTTTATGCTTGTATTCTGTGAATGTTTTAATTAATATATTATGGCTATGCATACGGGGTTTTAGGGCGGAGGTATGTACCTTGCGCTTTCCCCTATTCTCAATGTTTCTATACATATTGCTTCGTTTTCACGTTTGTTAGTAATAAAAGTGGGGTCTTCCACCTGCGTGTGGTTGTTTTCCCCCACCTTTGCTGATGTCTAGTATATTAATTATCTAAGCTAACAGAAATGCTTAGATCGATTGCATTATGTATTCATGTATTTTATTTTGGCTTTTTGTTATTATAAAGCCCATATACAAACTCACCTTTGCTTTATGTGTTATCAGCAAACTAGCCACGATTCTTAGTATGTTTAGAGAGATAGCTTAGTGCCACAAAAAAGTATGTTATAGGTTAGCGCCATTATGTAAGACACACTAACACAAAGACGGTGGTGAGTCAGTTTAAACAGTACTAGGGAAATGTCAATAAGTGCTCACCCATCAAAACAGCACCAATATTTGCACTGGTTATAGGTCGGAGGTCACTTCTTTGTTTGGTTCAAAACTATCCAACAAAGGGTGTTACTAAGATGGCTATTCCCAGTTGACAGCCAGCCAAATCCAACTAAGGATGTGTACAAGCAGCTGTCAATGGTCAATCCAGGTTCTAAAGGGTTAATAAAGGTGTAAGGTTAGGATAAGCACTGCGTGTTTAAACTGGGATGAGGTTCCACCCTCATCCCTGGTTTTCAGAGCACAAAAATGCCATGCTCAAAATAGACGTGACAGGGTCTCTAAACAGGAAATTATACAGGCGATACTTGTGAAAATAACTTGGGAGGATGAAAACTGGAGAGAGGGAGCTGTGGATGGATAACTTTGGAAAGAAAAAACAGCGAGTGGTTTTGGTAATATTGTACCTGACCACAATATCTGTACAGCAGGGAAGAAGGAAAATTGTGAAAATTACTGTACAAATATTCCTGGATCGTCTCAAAAGCAATACCTTGCAGGGTGTATATCCATATTGGTCCTCAATTTTCTTTTCCCGTCACTTAGCCACTTCACTGCCACCATTCTTCTCCGCTCCCCATTCCCCTCCGTTTTCCTACCCCCCCTCCCTTCCTAGTCCTGCCAAATCTCTCTTCACACAGTCCTCCAGTCGCAGCTTATGTCTTCCTTATCGGTGTCATTGTTTAATCCTTTTGACCCCGATGTTTTAATGAGATGTAATGTGATTCCTCACAACACTCAACACGATATCTTGTCAAACTGTGCTAACTCAGAAATTTCAAGTATAAATCCATACAACAAATACCCCTAGTGTACAGCAAATAGACAAAGCTTTAAAATGATCTATAGCAAACTATTATCATAAATATGGCACTATATGTGCAGCTTATCCATCAGCTTATCCATCAACTGGCTGGATTCTAGAGAGTTAACGATGCATTTTTATCCATTGTTTCTACAAATGGATCCTCTACAAATTACGTACATGCATAAAATCGTTAAAAAAATGCCCCCTGTTCATTGTATGTGCACTGCATGCCTACTGTCTTAACCTTGACTGGTTCCCCTTCCTTCACTTAACATGTGAAGAGCCTAAAGAAGGATTCGGGATTAGATCTGACTCCTGTGCACAGTATTCCCCTTCCTCCTTGCGTGTAGATCATTCATAGATGTTCCAAAATATGTCTTGTAAGCTATATTTCATCACACCTGTTATGTGTTTTCAGGTGCCTGCCTACAAGACACACCTGTTATGCGTTTTCAGGGGCCTACAAGACACACCTGTTATGTGTTTTCAGGTGCCTACAAGATACACCTGTTATGTGTTTTCAGGTGCCTACAAGACACACCTGTTATGTGTTATCAGGTGCCTACAAGACACACCTGTTATGTGTTTTCAGGTGCCTGCAAGACACATCTGTTATGTGTTTTCAGGTGCCTACAAGACACACCTGTTATGTGTTTTCAGGTGCCTACAAGACACACCTGTTATGTGTTATCAGGTGCCTACAAGACACACCTGTTATGTGTTTTCAGGTGCCTATAAGACACACCTGTTATGTGTTTTCAGGTGCCTACAAGACATACCTGTTATGTGTTTTCAGGTGCCTACAAGACACACCTGTTATGTGTTTTCAGGTGCCTACAAGACACACCTGTTATGTGTTTTCAGGTGCCTACAAGACACACCTGTTCACGATGAAGCTCGACCTTGGACCCCACGACACGTTGCCTGACTCCTACGACAAGGAAGTCTTTGTCGAGTACGCCATGCCCAACAGCACAGTGTCTCGGGCCCAAGTCCGCAGCATTTCCATCGACACGGACACGTCCCCCGACAAGTGGGTGCATCACCTCGCCAAATATGAGTACAAGGTCGAGATGGAGTTCACCGATAAACCATTCACGGAGTTATGTCCCGAGAAGGACATGATGTTTCCGGTGACGCTCGAGGGGAAGGAGAAGCCGAAACCCCCGACGGAAGAGGCGACACGCAGTGCTTCCCTGGCCGAAAAGGATGATGATGATAGTGATAGTTCGTCGACCGATTCAGATTGAGGGCGCTGTGTAGTCTGCGGTTGAGTAATGTTGCTTGAAAGCAGAGAAGTCGTAGTCATATTGGAGGCTGTTTTGTTCGCAATTGAGTAAGTTTGGTTGAAAGCAGAGAAATGTCGTCATACAATAGGCTGTTTTCTTTGCAATCAAGTAACTTGTTGAAAGCGGAGAAATTGTTGTCATTTTGGAGGCATCTTTTGCGTGCGTCATTAGTCGATGCAGTTTGTCAGTCGAGGTGTACCTTTCTTTGATATTAAGTGACATAGAGGTGAGGTTGAGGCAGAGTTTGCCTGTGTGAAATAAAAACTAGTCACATGTGTTTCGTTCACAATCCTGATGCAGGTTTTGGTCGGTTTATGTGAAACCAGACCCATTCGCTTAAATATTTATTAGTATTTCTAATAGAGCAGACGTGTCATAAATAATTCATTGTACTTCATGAGAAATTCAAAATGGAAGTGTGCTACTTTTTTTTTCACTTGGTGCTGCTAGAAATGCATATTTATAAACAAACAAATAAGTGCACAGAAAGTTAATTCATTGTTTGTGCTGTGAATTTAACACACTGAGAATTTACAGTATTTTGGTCTTACTGTTGGACAAGTGGCGCCACCTGGCAGACAAAAATAATGTTTGTGGTGCCACCTAGTGAACTGGATACTTGTGTGCCCCAAAGTCCCCGCACTGAGTTCTAGCAATGCAAGAGTAATGGAGCGTAGTCAGTATTTTTACAAAATGAATATGCTTTGAATGCAATTTGATGAAGTAGATTTAGAGTAGATTGGTATGCATTGGTTGTTGCAGTTGGTCAGTCAGTCAATCGTTTATGACATGCATGTGACGGCTGTGTAATATCTAGGCAACGTATGCAGGCAAAATGAGAGCTTTGCAGTTTGTAGACGACGTGTGATGAAATTGCTTCAACAGGATCAATTATGGATGTGACAACTTATTCCCGATGTGATTTAGTTAGTCGGAAAGTTAGCTTTAACTACTTTTTTAACGAAACGTTAATTTCTCTTGGCGTTTCTTCTGCCGTCTTCTTGAAGGTGATGTTTAAGAAGTGATTCGCACTTTGTATGTTTTTTCAACTTACGAATATTTACATCACCCACAAAAGACCTTTTGATGAACCTTAGTATTTGAGATAGAATCAAAATTTGAAACATTAAATATGATGCATACTTGTAATCCAAATACCCAGGTAGTGCTGCCACAATGGAACAGAGCCCTAATTACATCATTAATACGGGACAAACAGTTGTTATATTGAATTTAAAGTAATTTTTTTTAATGCATATGCCGCAATATTATGTCCTGCTAGACACAAGAATGGAACTGCCAAAGACATTCCTAGTTTTATCTAAAACATGTTATGTGTATGCCTTTGAATAATCTTTAAGTGTCGTGTTTTTGTTTGTTTTCAGTTTGTAGATATTATACACAAGTTGTTTAGATGTGTTGGGATTCCCCATTGTTACAGTTATAATATATCTTCACTCTAGTATTATTTACATTCCATTTTGAGTAATCATTGCAGTTGTGATTTTCATTGGTATGTTTACATTCCATTTGGGGTAATCATAGTGTATACTCCGATTCATTGATATACATAGGTTTCCATGAACGATATCTTGCCAGGTTTTCAACGGTGTTTAACATGTGATAACATAAAACTTACAAAACAACTAAATATATAGTTATTGTATCATAGCCGCATAAAATATTAAATGTTTCATTTAGAATTTGGTTAAATGAAAAATCAAATTGTACCTACTAAGTTGTCGTAGGTGTGGTATATATATATATATAGATGAAACAACAATAGGTTGAAACTACTTTGTAATAAGTGTTATTTGTGCAATGATAGTATAGGGGCGTAAATGGAAATCCACAGATATCAGGCATGCTGTACTTTGATGTTTCAAATACAACGATGTTATGTTTTGTCTAAACAAGCATTGTGCAGTTTATTTCTAATGATCTCAGAGGTCTTATGTCTTAGTATGTGGAAGTACTTCAGCTAAATTTATTTGAATTTTGTATATTGTTTGTTTATACTGAACTTTTGTCAGTATCGAGTGAATTTACTATTATTATGTTACCATAAAAGTTATTGATATAGTTAGTTGCCTATATCTAAGTTATTATCTTTTAATATGTATGAAACTGCATGTTATACAGCACTGACAATGTATAATATAAAATAAACATACCCTATAATTGAATTTTAAATCATACATTTATTCATATATGATATCATAAATGGAAATCATAGAAATGTTTGATTTAAGGAACCATGGGCTGTATACGACGGAGTTAATAAACACTACCACTGCTGGGAATTCCTCCATAACTGATTTAGTCTATTCTGAATCACTTTCATTGGTTTTTAGATTTGTAGTGTGTGAATAGTTTAATAATCTGCGCAGTCGGTTTAACAAAAGATTACAAACTTTTGCTAAGACTGAAAAGAATTTACTTTGATCGGTCGACTTGCAGAAGTGTGATTATCCCTATGCTACACTAGTATATGCATATTATAGTCTGACCTGTTTTCCATTTGATCACTGGTCAAAATCATTTTTAATAGATTGATGACTTACCAAAACTAGTGAATAATAAATTTGTTATTAATTTTTGTGAAATGCACCTGAGACGAGCATAAAAATCAAATTGAGGAGGAACTGTTAAGTGCGTCAAGTCAGGCTAAAAATAGACTCGTTATTCTAAATCATATTTACCACAGCTGTTGGGTCTTGATAACCAGGAGTTGTGATTGATGCTGGTGAATAGTATACAACCAATTACGCAGTGAGTCATTGCTACACATTATTTACGTTAGCAGCTTGCGTGCCTATTGATAGTGATTTATATGAATATGTTATTGCATATTTATGATAGTCGTCGTTGAATAATGAATCTTTACATCAGACATTACCGTTTGTATGTTGGCTATGAGTAATAATTTTAGATATGGTGGATGCAAACACGTACAGGCGTGTACATGAGTAGAGTGTAGATGCAAGTATAAATATGTATATTGTTTAATGTAACCCTCTAGATTGAAGTAGAAATGAACTTCAAAGACAATGCTGTGTTCGGTAGTGATTTGTTGGTAACTGTCGGTATCTGCATGAATGCTGCATGGAACACCCATGATTTTAAGTGTGTGGTAGATGTAATGGAGTAACCCCATTTCACCCTGTTTCTATTCTCCCACCACCAAGTAATGTGACGTGTTAGAAAGCAAATTGTAGATAACAATGAGCAGTTTATATACACTGTATCATGATCGGAAAGGTCCATGTTATTGGCTGGTGACAATATAAACCACAATAAAATGTGTGTGGAAAAGGGTGCTTGCTTTTTGTTGTTTGCAGTAATTTAAAGCAGAAGTGTGGCATTTAACTAGACAGTTTAATTATTTCTGTCAAAATGTTACTCAACAGACAAGTTGATCAGGATTCCTGATGCCCATACAGCAGTAGGCCCTACAATCAAATGTATCTATACATAGTTGCCCTTAGCAAACATATTTCTACTGAAATATAGGGACAATCAATATAATTCTATAGAATTGTTTTTGCCACTTCACTTTTCTATAGAATTCTATTCAGCATGTATAGAATTATATAGAATATTTTATAGTATTCTTCAGAAATCTACAATTTGTATGGCCACATCAACTGTTAGGAATTCTACAGAAATTCCATAGAATTTTTAAACACTATTTTATAGAAAACCATCTGCAAAAATCTTATAGAATATTGCATAGCCTTCTGAAGTTTCAATCTACCCAGCTGTCATTGCCATGGTTTGAAGTGGCATGCTAATTTGCTGTGCTGTTTCCAGTAGGTGTTTAAGTGGAATTAACTTCGTTTAGGTGGAGTTAAAATTCAAGTAATTCAGTGATATTGTAAACGGCTGAAGTTGTTGAATGGACTCGGTGTGCGCGCGCACAACTAGTAGTGTGCGGATACTGAACACGAGCTCGGGTCGGTTTCATGAAGCGTACTTAAAATTACGCAATTACTTAGCGTCACGTGTTTGCATAAACTCCTATGTTCACTTATATAAAAAAATCACGTAATTTACCAAGACAATCATCTTGGCGTTAAGAACGTCCTTAGCCGCTTCATGAAACCGGCCCAGGAGGGGCCGAACAATCGACACGCAACACACGGAAACACTCCTCACAAACAACACGGTTCAACAGAGTGTCTAGACACTCAAATGGCATAGTATGTTTGCATTTACAACATCGTAGGTACATAGTATGTTTGCATTTACAACATCGTAGGTACATACAGTATGTTTGCATTTACAACATCGTAGGTACATATAGTATGTTTGCATTTACAACATCGTAGGTACATAGTATGTTTGCATTTACAACATCGTAGGCACATAGTATGTTTGCATTTACAACATCGTAGGTACATAGTATGTTTGCATTGTTGGAAAAATCATGGTATACACGGCCTGAAATTGTATAAACAAATGTTAATGTTTGACAAAAAAAGAGATAATAATTTCTGTTGATATCATCTGACAGCAATTTAGTACAATATATACTTGTTGCGAAACTGTCTGAACAGAAGTAGCCCCCAAGGATAGTTATACATTGTTTAATATATGTATATATATATATAAATTATGTGTAGCAATTCAACAGCTATCACATAGATTAATTATAATAATCCCGCTTTCGGCACGTTGCCATTATTTAAAAAACGGAATGTAAGTTTGCTGTGCAAGTTGAATACTGCTGTAAGTGGTATGCTAAATTGTATCATAGTCTCCAGTAGCAGTTTGGGTGGAATTAAAAGACCAAGGTCATCAAGTGAAATTACAAAAAAGGTTGAAGTTATTTAATGGAATCAGTGTATGTGCACAACCAGTAGTGTTTGGATCTTGAACACCAGCGGGGTTTGAACCACGCCACACATAACACCGAAACACTACTATCATAAACAGCACAGTTCAACGGAGTGTTTAGACAAACAACTGACATAGTATGTTTGCATTCTCTTACAGCAGTCAGTCTATACATACTGGCCCAATACTAGCCAGTATACATAGCATGCAGCGTCACCTGTGATGGGCCAGTAAAGCATGCCGATACAAGCCCAATTCTGTACAAATACACTATGCCAGCACTGGGCCACAACTGTTGCAGTATGGACCAGCATTGGGTCAGTACAGTATGGTAGGTCATTCCATACCAAATCAACCAAAATCCAGAAATCTTCCCGGGTGACCATCTCCGATTTTGATGAAATTTCACCCATGTCTTTCTTATATAAATGATGGCTGCGTGCCAAATTCCAATTATTTATGAAGTTATGGTTGGTTGAATGTAGGGCCCATTCGCACTCGTGACTGCTGGTAGTTATTTTGGATGAGACGTATCTAGGTGGTATTTCTGTTAAATTTCGCTTGTCTTTAGTAGAGTGTCTTTTTAGCATTGACATAAATATTATCTGTATGCTGCAGAATACATTTCCTAGGAGACAGATTGATACACACATAATCCCATGATTCATTGTGCAAAACACATACGTGCACACTGTCTCTCTGTCATTCTGTTTCTGTGTGTGT